>OX336392.1:31888981-32341481 GCA_946902985.2 Meconema thalassinum
TTTTTAGTGCATATAAATCCGGGCCCTACTCATGAGATATCGTTATTCAATGAAATGCACGTTTACCACGTTAACACCTCTTTAAAACCCGATTAAACAAAAATCATTCCTTAGTTGACGTTTTTGACATACAGCGAACATATTCCCAAAATTTCATGTTTCCAACTTTAATAGTTTTCGCTGGGCGTGATGAGTGAGTGAGGCAGACAGGACATTTTCTTTCAATTATTTTTACCAGAATTTCACCCCTCCCCATGGGCCCCTTAAATTGGATTGATGAAAAAACGCTTGAAAACCTATCAACTTGTTTTTTAAGCTGTCTTTTTCCCCTGAGTTTGATGAGTGAGTGAGTTAGTCAGTCAGTTAGGACACTTTCTCTTCTTTTCCCCCCAGAATTTCACCCCACCTCATTGGCCCCTTAAATTAATTTATGAAAACATGGTCGAACACCGATTTACTTACTTTTTAAGCTGATTTTTTTTCGCTGAGTTTCAAATTCCTCGCTCATGTCGTTTAAGAGTTAGGCCTACACGCTCCGTTAGGAATCCTTCAACCCCCACTTTTCACCCCTTTCACCTCATAATAATACACCACATCGAAAAACCCTTAGACACATCTCTGGTTATTTTTAATGGATAGTTTATATGCCGAGTATCACATCCACAAATGAAACCACTCGTGAGATATTGTTATTCAATGAAATGCAGGTTTAACTCCCGTAAGACCCCTTTAGAACATGAATATCCAAAAATCCTCCCTTAGTGTACGGTTTTGACATACAACGAACATGTCCAAGAAATGCCATGTTTCCAACTTCAATAATTTTGGCTGGGCGATGATGAGTGAGTGAATGAGACATTTTCTTATTTTTTTTCCCTTCAGAATTTCACCCCTCCCGATGAACCCCTTCAATTTGATTGATAAAAAAACTGTCGAAAAGCTATTTACTTACTTTAAAGCAGTTTTTCCCCTGAGTTTGATGACTGAGTCAGTCAGTCAATCAGTTAGGACACTCTCTTTCCTGTTCCCACCCCCCCCCCCAGAATTTCACCCCTCCCCATGGGCCCCTTAAATTGGATTTATGAAAAAACGGTCAAACAAATATTTACTTATTTTTATGCTGATTTTTTTCCGATGAGTTTCAAACTCCTCACCTATGTCGTTTAAGAGATACATGCTCCGTTAGAAATCCTTCAATCCCCACTTTTCACCTCTTTCACCTCATAATATACACCACCTCGAAAAACCCTCAGACACGTGTCTTCTTACTTTTTAATGATGAGTTTATATGCCGTGTATCACATCCCCCAATGAAACCAATCGGGAGATATTGTTATTCAATGAAATGCAGGATTAACCCCCTTAAGACCACTTTAGAACCTGAATATCCGGAAATCCTCCCTTAGTAGACGGTTTTGACATACAATGAACATATCCCCAAACTCTCATGTTTCTAACTTCAATAATTTTGGCTGGGCGATGATGAGTGAGTGAGTGAGTGAGTGAGTCAGGACATTTTCTTTCAATTTTCTTTTTTCAGAATTTCACCCCTCCCCATGAACCCCTTAAATTTGATTTATGAAAAAAAAACTGTCGAACAGCTATTTACTTAGTTTAAAGCAGTTTTTTTTCACCTGAGTTTGCTGAGTCAGTCAGTCAATCAGTTAGGACATTTTCTTTCCTGTTCCCCCCCAAAAAAAAATTCACCCCTCCCCATGGGCCCCTTAAATTGGACTTATTAAAAAACCGTCAAACACCTATGTACTTCTTTTTATGTTGATTTTTTTCGCTGAGTTTCAAACTCCTCGCCTATGTCGTTTAAGAGATACACGCTCCGTTAGGAATCTTTCAATCCCCAATTTTTACCCCTTTCACCTCATAATATACACCACATCGAAAAACCCATCAGACACGTGTCTTATTATTAGCCTACTTTTCACATTTTGCAAAAATGAGGAAAAAGTAGTCTTATGAGATCGGGCAAATGTGTGTCTGTCTGTCTGTCTGTCTGTCTGTCCTTCTGTCTGTCTGTCTGTCTGTCTGGCTGTGTGTGTGTCCCCCCCTATCAACTCCTAAATGGCTGCAGCAATCAAAACCAAATTTAGTATGAGTAAAGATGTGCACCGGAATAGCTCACGTCCATATTTGAAAATGATGTCATTGCTACCAACTGCTGAAAAAACGCACTAGAAATTTGAGCTCCATGTTGGATATCCTGCAAGGTATGCATAGGAGCTATTCCAAAATTGGCACACATGTAGATAATACTATTTCAGATTAATTTACAGGAGGCCAACCATGACAGTGTTGCCAAAATAATTTTAAGCCTTCTGATATGTCCAATGTTTAAATGCATATAACTTCTACACTATCAACTGGATTTCAACCAAATTTTGTATGTAATATCTGTACATAAACAGATATGACTGAGCGTATTCTTAGGAGCCACCAGGGCTGCCAACTGTTAATAATTGCTCTCTCTATTTTTTTTATCCAAATACCAATATATCAGAATGTGTGCAAGCCGACAGCTTTAAACTATGCACACGTATAGTACCTGACATGTTTGATTAATTTTGGAGTAACTTATATACGTCAGTTCTACCAACATGATTCTAAGCCTGCTGATAGGGACAATTTTTAAATACATGTAACTTCTATACTATCAGTAGGATTTCATCAAAATTTCGCATGTGCTATGTGTAACATATCAGATATGACTATAAGTATTCTTCAGTGCAATCAGGGTTGCCAACTGTTAATAAATGCTGTCTATATTTTTTACCCTAATATCAATATATCAAAGTATGCAAGCCAACAGCTCTATACTTTGCACACGTATAGCACCTGACATTCTAGATTAATTTGGAGTAATTAATACAAGGCAGTGCTGACAACATGATTCTATGCCTGCTGATATGTCCAATTTTAAAATACATGTAACTTCTATACTAACAAATGGATTTCATCCAAAATTGGCACAACAAGATATCATAATATTTCAGATTATTTCTGACCAGCACACGCATGGTATTGTTGGCAACATGCTTTTACGCCTGCTTATCAGCAGTGTCTAACTGCATGTAACGTCCATTGGACTTCAACCAAATTTTGTATTCTGTACCTTAAGAGATGGAACTAAGAATATATTCAGTCACCAGGGCTGCCAACTGTAGTGCTCTATTAGGCTACATTATACCAGGTATATTTTGAACTAATTAGATATTTCGATATTACCAACTTAATTTCGTCATTATTCTAGATAAGTTCATATTCTGTAGAATAATCATTGGCATGAAAAGTAGGCTGTATAGTTCTTAACGGAACTTCTTGTTTTTAATGATGAGTTTATATGCCGAGTATCACATCCCCCAATGAAACCAATCGGGAGATATTGCTATTCAATGAAATGCAGGTCTACCCCCTTAACACACCTTTAGAACCTGAATATCCAAAAATCCTCTCTTACTGAGCATTTGCGGCTCTTGAGGAAGCTGCATACCAAATTTCATTCCAATCCGTTCGTTGGTGTCTGAGATTTCGTGATGAATGTATGAGTGAGTGAGTGAGTGATATTTGACAAATATATAGTAGATAGATAATGTCAAGTCTTTGTTATGCTAAACTCGGTTGACAGAGCTGTGTGAGCAGTTGAGTAACTAACGGGATTTCAGGTAAAAATCCTCATTTTATATACCGGTAGTGAAGAGCGCAACTGGCATCCAGTCGGCCGTGTCTCGACTTGAGCTATGTTGCCATGGAAACTATCTGCCTTGTCATTCCTTTATGAGTATATTTTATGATTTGATTAGCCTGTGCTTGAGTGCAAAAGGGCCGAAATCAGAAGAATGAGAAAGACTATCGAAAATTCATGTAGCCAGCGGTTCTTTCTGGGTCCTAAACTATGTGTATGCAAAATTTGGTAGAGATTAGTGGAACGGTGTAGATTTGTATACGGAACAGACCCACTCACCCACATACATACATACATACAGACTAGGATTATTCAAATTGATCTAGTAGTTTCTGAGAAACAGTAATTAATACCACCAAATTTTCATGAAAAATGTTTTTTTTTACAAATTTCAAAAATTAATAATTAAGGACTTGTTTAACATAGAGTTAAGATTCTAGTCATCATAATAGAACAGGGTAATAAGTTTATCGGTGTAAAATTATATCCCCACATAACTATTAGTTTCTGAGACAAAGGTACCGTACATCAATGTAGGCATTTTTTGCAATTTTATTTATATTTTTCAGTGCATTATTAGTGCCCTTATGACAATACCGTACAACTGTGCTCAATGAAAATTACTGTGTAAGCTCATATGTCTATCTTATACAAATGACACAAATTTCAAAATTCTAACTTGAAATTGTTGTGAAATATTGATGCATTTGTAACGTTGTGCATTATTTGCCAGTTTCACACTACACGGTTACCTTAACTCACTTCTACATTCCTTGGCATTTTAGTAGTATGCTTTGTGCGACTACCAGATAAGTTAGCCGTGGTCGTTACGGCGTGGCTGCAGGTTGTCGCTCACATCCGGGAGGCGAGGAGGTTCGAATCCCCACATCGACAACCCATCTTCCTTCCAGGCAAATGCCGGGGTTGGTCCCTAACCTTAGGCCACAGCCGCTACCTTCCAATTCCTCCTCCCAGACAACACTCCCCTCGCGACGGTACATTGTAGCTCACCCCATGGGTATCCGCATAGACGCAGCTACAAACTCTGGCGAGCCAAATATGTTCTCTGATACTCCCGGCACTAAAAGCCATGTGCTTAAAATAGTGAGCGTCTATGAAGGCGTCTTAAGAGTGTCAGTGAATTGTTATAATTTGTTAGCTCTTCGTACGCCTGTGTCGTAGATAATAATTTATTTGCGGCTGTCATTTTGTTACAAATCCTTTCATTTACACTGTTCTAGTTGTTTCTGCATTCAACATAACCTTCATTATGATGCAGAGTTTAGGAAATCTTTTACCTCCGAAAAAGGCCTCTGTTTTCATGCAATTTTCAAATTAGATCAAGAAAATAATGGGAAATGAGAAAGATCTAGGATATCAGAAGACAGTGAAATACGATAAACGTAGAAAGGCAACAGGTGGCTTCGGTGCGTAGTTGGAAGCATACTGAGCTTCTATGCCCAAGAACGCGGGTTTAAACCCGGCCGAAGTCATCGGATTGTTTAAGAGCGCTAAAAATCCCTGAGTATGCATTTCTTCGGAAGGGAAGTAAAGCCCTCATGTCATAGATTTATGGCATGTAAATGGACCTTCAACTAACTACAATTGTGTGCAGCTTAATTTGTAGGTTAGATTTGATTAACGCTCTATTAAGTTCCAACGTTCACCGCAGGTGCTGGTTGCGGTGGCATCTAGTAGCCAAGTTCGTAGCTAGGTGTCGTTGACCATAGGATTTGGGAGCAAAAGTAGGAACTACTTGAAATTGATCGTCCGCTGTTACCTGAATTACAGAGAACACACACTGATACAGCCATCACAATTAACACCGGTTATCAGACAGATTCCACACCCACCCAAAGTACACGGGGCTACATGACCAGGTTGTCGCAGCCCCTAAACTGAGGAACCAACCAACATCACCACAAATGTGTAGGCCTGTAGGTGATAACAATAATAGGGTCATGCTATGTAGGCTAGTTTATTTAGAATTAGTTACACCAGGGAGAATACAGGTAACTTGCTCGCATTTGAGGTAACTTATGCTGTGGAAAGATGCACCCACACCAAGAACAGTTTTGCATGTTTCTTTCTTACTATGTTTAACACACAATTGTATGGTTTGATTTAAGACATCAATAAAGCACTGAAAAAAGGTGATTTCTGGTCTGCTTTTTTATTCCAAATTGACACTCTAGATCTTGGATGCCCTGATACCATCGGGGTCGGAAGAGATCAAGAGTTGACAAAAAGAGGTTGATAGGAAGGATGAAAGGGAGGCGGCCTGCAATGTAAGATCAAGCAATGTGAGACTCAGCTGGAGTCCCGTGGTCACCAACCCTCGTCCCACTGGTTGTGAGGCCCTGGGGGATAATTGTAGTATATTAGAAGTGTTGGATACCGTTAGTATCAATTAAACTTTGACTTTAAACAACGGGGTCGGCCTAAAAGATTAATCTCTTCTTCTTTCCTAGCGTGTATCCCGCGAAGGTGCAGGGTCCGCTTGTTTGGTTGCTGTTCGCCACTTCTTCATGTCAAGGGCATCTTCAGGTTTAAGTCCACACATCACCACGTCCTCATTGATTCTGTCCAGCCATCTTTTCTTTGGACGTCCACGGGGTCGATTTCCTCCTGGATCGTATTGGAGAGCTGTTCTTACCACAGAGTTCTCATCACTTCTAGTGACATGCCCATACCGTGCTTCTCTCATTTTATCGGTAATGGCTGCAACTCCCATCTGTTTCCGGATATGTTCATTCCCGACATGATCAAGCCGTGTAACACCCAGGGACCAACGTAACATTTTCATCTCCATTCCATGAAGGGCTTGTTCATGCTTGGTTGAAGCTGGCCAACATTCTGTGCCGTAAAGTGCCACTGGTCGTATCATGGACTTGAAAACTTTCCCTTTCAAAGGGATAGGTACTTTCTTATCGCACAGCACTGCTGTGACTTGGCGCCTCTTCATCCACGCAGTGTTAACTCGTGTTCGAGCATTGAGAAGCGTTTCGCCATCTGAAGTGATTAATCTCTAAATAGTATAAAATAAAGTCCCCGATTCTTGGTTGTAACGGGTAATCTCGAGAACCACTTGGTGGATTTTGATGGGGTTTTCACCATTCTGTAAAGGATTTCTCAAGGAAGTTTTCTGAAGAAACACATTCATTTACGACCAAAGGAAGCCAAGCAGTAACGATTTCAGTGAATGAAGTCGTAGACAAATCTGCCGTCCGTGTGCCTTATAAGATTACGCTGGGTAAACTGTTAAAGATACCGGGCGAATCCGGTGCGGGTTGTTAATATTATATAAGTAGAATACTCTCAACTTCCTATCTCGGACATCCAGATATTAGGAAGTAAGTAAATATATTGCAAACTTTTGTTTTGAGACTTGATATTATTAACGATTAGGTGTCGTGGTAATCAACAACAAAATGTGTGAAGGTCGTCTGCGATGGTTCGGGCACGTGCTACGGTGAGGAGTGGACACCATTGGAAAACAGGGCTACACACTAGAGGTCACCGGGAAAAGACCAAAGGGGCGACCGAGACAACTTTGGGCCGATACACTGCACAGGGATCTGTCATTGAAAGTGTATATGAATATAACGATTCAGGAGTAACAAAATCTTACGATCTCTCGTTTAGGCAACATGTTGATAAAATAGTACTACAATCGTATAGAAACCTAGGATTCCTGTTTAGAAATGCTAGCGACTTCTGAAATACAATATCACTGTCAGTATTGTATCAATCCTTTGTTGGAAACAAACTTGAATATGCATCTTCTGTCTGGCTTCCTAAATATTTTACTTATAAGAAACATATTGAAAAAAATCCGGAGGTAGTTCATTAGGTATCTCTATTATAGAAACCATGGAACGTTTGCAATATCAGATGGAATCTCTGATACTGAAGTGCTTCATGAGTTTAATTTCAACAGCTTGTCGAATAGAAGAGAAATATCCCAACAGATATTCCTTTATAAGCTTATAAATAAAATTATTGATAATACCGAATTTTTTAATTACATCAGTTTTAATACCCGGAGAATGAATCCAGGCAAGGTGCTTTGCTAGTCGCTCCCAAACCAAGAACGTGCTCTCAACAAAACTCGCCACTTCATACAATGTGCCGGACAGCTAATCTCATCAGTGTGCATTTCGAAATGTTTGATTTCACTTTATCTTTGGAACAGTAAAAAAAAATAGCAAGTCAGTACCTACATAAATAAGTAATACAAATACATCTTGGAAAATGTCTGATAAAATGTCAAAATCTAAGCATCATACTTTATGCAACTGTAGAATGTACCCTGTTGTTAGTCTGATCTTGACCATCTGCAAAATAGTATTAATGATGATGATAATTGTTGTTTCAAGGGGCCTAACATCGAGGTTATCGACCCCCACAATAGTATTAAGTGATAATCACTAGGCATTAGTTATTGCTGTTTTCACCCAAAACTAATATTCTTAATTTAATTACAGTTTACTTTCACTTTATCAAGTTGGCATTCGGCATATATTTGTGTTAAGAATAGTTAAACTTGAGTATTGTACAATGTGAACTGTGTTTTCTTTTGTTTAATATGTGATTGTGATAATATGTAAAATTGGTCATTCTCCAGTAATTGGAATTTTATTCTGTTGGAGGCAATAAATAAATAAATAAATAAATAAATAAATAAACTTCCAATCTCGGTCATCCAGAATTTAGGTAGAGAGTAAAAATATTGCCACCTTTTGATTTGAGACTTGGGATTATTAACTCTTATTATGTCGGCCTTGTGATGTAGGGGTCTGCATCTTAACTGGTGTTCGATTCACGGCTCCGTCAGGGATTTTAGAAACTGACGTGTGGGCTGCAAAGGAGTGCGCTTAGCCTCGTGAGGACAATTGAGTAGCTGTATGACAAGAAGCTGCGTCACGGCAGCGTTTGTAGGCAGAATGGCTGGGCAATGTTCGCTTGGTAGACCAAGGTAGCACTGTGGTAGCACGGTTTTCTTACATAATACTGAAGTAGGCCACATTCAACAGCTTCATGGTTGTGGAATATACATTTCGATAATAATTCTGCTATTAAGGTGAGTCGTAAAGGTCCAAATCGGTTAATTTTGACATTTTCACTTTAACACATTAATAATTCATTGTGATTATTCTGATTTTTATTGGTTGATATTCCAAAGGAAACCATCAGTTGGCTATTCTGTCGGGAAGAGTGTCATCGGTCGATGCCGACGATGGTTCGCCGACATTCCTCTCTAACGGGTACAATACACTTATATAGTTGCTACTACTACTGCAATTATATACTTTCACACAAACCTTTAGACATAGATTCACTATCCAATGTGTAATGGATCTGATGATGATCGCTTGACGAAACTGGCCATCCAAGTGTATTTATTAATTTATTTTTATATCATGTATTGTTTTTTCATGATTAGGGAATAAGCCATCACAATATTGTTAAAAATATTAACATATTAATTACTGTCGTTATATTGAATTCTGTTTTGAGTGACACTGTTAGTTGTAATATTTGTAGGGGGAAAGTGAAACTGCGTGAAAATGCTTCAAGACGAAATGGCCTTACTTTAACATCAATTTTCTAAAATTTACTTTCTTCAAAATAAAAGCCCCGTTTTCTCAGGAACTACTGATCGTATCTCCATAATTATTTTGACATATAATATACATTGCACACGAATACTTTGGATCCTCGAAGAGTAATTTGTTCAAGTAGATAGTTAAAAAAAATACATTCTCCAAATATTTAATGATATAAATAGAGGTTCGATGAAAAGAATATATAAAAGGTCTGTTAAAGTTTTCCATATGAATGAGGATCAGTGCTCTGAGGAAGAACCAATATGTCTGTAAAAATAATTCACATATCAAATAGATGCTGAGAAAATGGGGCATGTATATTGTCATATTAACATTGGCAATAAAGGGCTCCCCTTATTGATATTGATAAGATGATAAACAAGTAGTTCCGTGAAGAACTATACAGCCTATTTTCATACACCCCACTCATGTTAATTGCCTCTATCAACATACAAAATTCCAGTTTGAAGGTTGTGATAGATTCGTAGATATTGAGAACCGTCTAAATATTTCAGATGGTCGCCAGGTCGGATTTTTTCAAATGTACTATTACATTAAGATTATTGTATACGTGTGGTATTCAAACTTCAATCGCATGATTTGAACACAAGAATTTAAGAAAAAAGATTTTAAAATTTCGCACTGCTGCCATCTTGTGATTATGCTAACAATTGAAATAAATTAGATGCCAGTGGATTAACAGTTGTATAAGCATTTAACGTGCAACGTTTCACTGCAATCGGATAGTTAATTCGCGAGAAACGTCCATTTAAATATTTATATATCGCGTCGCCGCCATGTTGGATTTGTGCTCACCAGGTTACTGAAAGTCCTATAGGTGAACATATGTCCATAGCCTCTATGAACATTAAAAAAAATCAGTTTGATTGCTGTAAAATATTCATAGATATTGAGAACCGTCTAAATATTTCGGATGCTCGCCATTTTGGACTGTTATATGTATAGGCCATAGAGTTATGTACCATTCAAGGACAATTATTGCCTAGGTTCATTATTCAAACTTTCACTTCGAACGCATGATTACGACACACGAAATAAAAACTTAATTTTAAAATTTCGCACAGCCGCCATCTTGAGGTTATGTAAACAATTGAACTAAATTAGATGCCGGTGCATTACAATATATAAAATCATTTACTGTACCACATTTCACTGCGCTCAGAGAGTTAAATCACGAGAAAAGTCTATTAAAATGTTTCAAATTCGCTTGGCCGCCATGTTTGTTTTGTACTATTCAGGTTTATGAACGTTACACAGATAAACTTGTATCAGTACCCTTTATCACCGTACAAAATTTCAGGGTGATATCTGTAATAATTTCGGAGATATAGAATGTCAGTGAAATATTTCGCACAGCCACCATTTTGAGGTTATGTAAACAATTGAACTAAATGAAACTCAATTGCATTACAATGTGTATAAACATTTGCTGTACCAAGTTTCATTACGTTTGGATAGTTAAATCGTGAGAAAAGTCTATTTTAAAGTCTCAAATTCGCTTGGCCGTCATGTTGATTTTGTAGTCACCAGATTTTTTAATGTCTCAGATGAACTTCTAGTAGTGCCCTTTACCACCGTACACAATTTCAGGGCGAAATCGGTAATAGTTTTGGAGATACTGAATGCTGGTGAAATATTTCGCACAGCCGCCATGTTGGATTGGTGGGACACAATAAAATTTAAAGCACACTGTCGGGGTTGGCCAGAATGGTTCTATGATCATACCGAGTTTCATTGTAATCGCTCCAGCAGTTTAGAAGTTATTAGGGGGGAAACTCACACACCATCACACACACGCACACACGGACAAAGGTCGTAACTGCTTGATTCTTTTTGTTAGTATATCAGAGGCTCTGTGACTCCATTTATTCACAAACTAATCTATTGGGCTGTTACTGCAATAAGGTGGTGATATTATACGTTTTCTATTTTGTAAACTTTCTTGCAATTGAACATGATATTTTGATTCACCGAAAGTTTTCTGAAATACTTTAACTGTCCATATTGCATATTAACCTTAATTTAAGCAGTTAATTATTTTAGTTTTGTACTTTGGTTGGTTCCTCAGTTTAGGGGCTGCGGCAATGCGGTCATGTAGCCCCGTGTACTTTGGGTGTGTGTAGAATCTGTCTGATAACCGCTGTTAATTGTGATGACTGTATTAGTGTGTGTTATCTGTTATAATTCAAGTAAGGACTGCAGACGATAATTTCAAGTAGTTCCTACTTTTGCTACCAAATGCTACTTTACAACACCTTTCTGTGAACTTGGCTACTACTAGATGCCATCGCCTGGTGACGAACGTTGGAACTTAAGAGCATTAATCAAGCCTAACTTACAAATTTAGTGGAAGGTTCTTCTACGCGTCATAAATCTATGATGATGATGATGATGATGATAATTATTGTTTTAAGGGGCCTAATATCAGGGTTATCGGCCCCTAATGGTTGATCGTGACAATGTAAATAAAATGAAACTATACCTAAAACTTACTACTAGAGTAGAAGAGGAGATGGAAAACAACAATAAGAATAAGGGGAACAAAAGACAGGAGGAAAGGAAATGCCCTCAACCCTCGAGGAATGAGAATTAAGGAACTTGGAAGAAAGGAGAGTCGAGAAAGGCAGATAGGAAAGGTAAACAGGAAAGGGACCGCCTCAAAGGCAATGGAGGAGAAAAAACCCTCGGGTTCGCCAACTCCAGACGTGAGCCCTTGAGGGTGTTGCAAAATCCAAGATGCATCGAAAGTGGTGGGGCTACACACACCCTGCCTCCTTGAGGGCCTTGAGCAGAAGCAGGAGATACAATGAAAAGAGAACAAGAGTTCTGACCCCTAGAAGAATGCGGGATCTGAAAGATGAGAAAAAAAAGCCAATTAAGACGAGAAAGTGAATGACTCCCTAGGCCTCGGATATCCCAATTCCGTCGGGGTCGGATAAGAACAAGAGTTTACCAAGGGAGGTCGAGAGGTAAGATAACAGAGAGGAGCCCGGCACCAGTAAGTGGAAGCCATGCCGGAATCCCGCGGTCTCCAACCCACGTCCCACAAGTTTTAAGCCCCTGGGGGTATAAATCTATGACATGGGCCCGCCGGCTTAACTTCACCTCGGCACACTGAGGGATTTTTAAAGCTCTTAAAAGTCCAACGACTTCGGTCGGGTTTGAACCCGCGACCTTGGACATAGAAGCATCGCACGTCCCAACTACGCCACCTGGGCCGCCAGGTTTTGTACTTTTATCCCGTACATTATTCACGGACATCTAAACACTCAAATGTTGACGAAAGATGCGCTAGTTTCTAAACGAAGAATGATAGCACTAGATACTTTTAGCCCGGCATTCTTCACTTAGCAAGTATTTACTTGGTGCAGGCTGTAATTGTTTAAGAGGTATTATATGTTAACTTCCACTGTATATTATCATAATGCTATATTCCAAGTACATTACGCCTAATATTCCCCCAGAGACTAAGGTGATGTCCTAATGACTTGACTCAGTCGATTCTAACCAGTAAGTACACTTACAGATATTAAAGTGCATTTACTATTTCTAAAATCGATTATTTATGTCACATGGGTCATATAAACCTGATGTATGGTTTTGAGCAGTGCGTCTGAGTGGAATAATTAGCCTGCGTACACCGCTGACTTCTCTTTGTCTACGTTTCTGAGAGGTAAGAACTAAATAATAACTAGAAGACCCGTGCTGCTCCGCAGCATTCACTTCATCAATCCTACAGCACTTCTGTCCATATTACATTTGCAAGTATTCATGCTAGTGACCTGAACAGACATTTACGGTACCGTCGCTTTTGGGTAAATGATGAAGTAGACTTATGAGATCAAATGTGTGGGCGTCTGCCTGTCCTCTGTGAGTGTGTCCCACTATTTACCCAGCGTAAGCTTAAAAGGCGCACGGACGTCAGGTTCCAGATGCAATTCTGAAAAGCCGAGGTGAACAGCTAACTTCAAACACATAATCTATACTCTTCTCTGAAGTATTAACTCGACACGACTCGACAGTTTGATGCTGGCTGAAGCTAGGGTAATAGGTCACTCGCAACCTCGTAAACTCACTCTGAAGCTAGTAATTTAAATTTCCACTGAATGGAGATTGCTTGAAGAACTGAAAACGTAAAAACACTTACAGTGGTCGACGTGGGAGCTGTCGCGGACTTTCTTGCAGAACTTTTCATGCTGAACAATTCCCAGAGTATATCGATATTTTTAACGGTTTACCCAGCGTAAGCTTAAATGACACATAGACGCTAGGTTTTTCTTTAATTCGTTTCACTGAAATCGTAACTGCTTGGCTTCTTTTGGTATAAATAAATGCTTTTTCTACCTAATCCTTCATCGAGAAATCCTTTACAGAATGGTGAAAACTGCATCAAAATCCATCAAGTTGCTCTCGAGATTACCCGTTACATCCAAGAATTGGGAAATTTGTTTTATATTAAGTAGATAGAGATATCCACACAATTTAAGGCTACAGCAGTACAATTTGGTGTTCTGTCTACTTATGATACCAATGATATAAATTTAAAATAAAATATGGGTCGCTTACATTTTAATTTAGAGATGTAACTCTAGGGTAACATATAGAGGTGTGCAAATTAATAGAACTAAATAAAATAACCGGACCATTGTATCAAATTTCTTTGTGAATTTGTTAATGTACATAGCTCAATCGGACAATTTTACATCCTGTTTCCTACGGGAACAGATATTTCCAATAACATTAATTAGTCATAATTTCTTTTATTCGAAATCATTTTATTGACCAACTTCCTTTGTTGTCCTACTTAGTAGTGTTTCCTCTCCTGTGGAATTACACCTTTTCCCATAAGGAATTGCGTCTGGAAACTTTCAGACTGTTGGATTCCGAGGGTTATCTGAGCTGGGTCCGTTTTCAATTTTTCATTGACTTTAGAATATAAGTCAGCTGATTTCAATACATAGTTCATGAATCTTTGAATAGTTCAATAGCGTTCATCAGTTAAAAGACCCCAAATCCCTCTGCTCTAAATTACACGTAAAGTAGAGTGAAGTAATAAAAACGTACCGTGTGGCATTTTGCATTTGCAAAGCTCCTCTGTTAGTGGAAATTCTAAAAAATCATTTTAATTTGAGTTTCTTAAATGAAAATATAATTAGGAGTCTTGGTTAAACATTTGAAGTAATTTCATCGCCTTGTAAACATACTTAGCGCATTAAACCGTGAAAAGTAAAAATGCAATTTTGGAAAACTGACATCGAATATAATAATTTGCACACCTCTGTAAAGACAGCTTCGCCTCCACCACTACAGATAGAATAGTAAGTAAAGGCGATTGATGAGAAATGAAAAGATAACTCACACATAATTAAGCTGTAAATTTGATTGAGTATATCTTAGTTATAGAACTGAGGGAATGAAAGAACTGGATGTAGGATAGTAATCACCGATGTAGGACAATAGCACTTTTTTACCATTACCTCAGGACAGTTATCGTATTAGGGATGCGGACGTTCTTGTGTAATTGTTATTTAATCTGTGGCCCGTTAGCTGAGGTCTGTGCTCCTCCACAACATTCGTTTCAACATTCTAATAGTACTTCCTTCCATACGACATTTGCTGTTCGCTTGCCTTTTGGTTCTGTTTGAACTTTGACGTCATGAAAGGATTTTGCTCGCGATAGTGCGGCATACAGTTGTCCGTGGCTAAACACCGGTTGAGGTAAATAAATGCCTATTTGATCTAGTGTTTGACCTTAAGCTTTATTGATACTTATACAAAAAGCCAAACGTACTGGAAACTGCCTCCTTTTGAAGGAAAATGGCATAGAAGTATCTGATGGCGTAAGGTCAAGGCGAGGAAGTAGGACATTGTTTCCAACATTTGAGGGTATTCACCGTTACCAATTTGTATCAAGAAGTTTGCAAAATCACGTTGATCTGTATCCGCTCGCATATTTTTGTTGAGTTTAAAAATTTTGAATAATGGACACAAAGGAGAGAACCTTACTGGCATTTGGACTGAAGCTGCTATAGATGCGTGAGGCACAACAGGCAATACCTGCCTAAAATCTCCACCTAAGATGATCATTTTTCCTCCGAAAGGCACGTCGTTATTCATGATGTCCTTAAGCAACCGATTTACACGCATCAACGCGTGCTTATTAGCCATAGGGGTTCATCCCAGATGATACGTTTTGCTGAACGAATATAAAAAGCTTCCTTGCTGATAACTTTTATTCCTGATACAGAACATTCATGTAAATGTAGAGGTAACTTGAACTGGCTGTGTACAGTGCGCCTCTGAGGTAGTAACATTGCTGCAATACCAGTCCATGCAACAGGAACTGCATTTAACACCAAATTTGTGCAACTGTGAATCAAGCATTGGTAAAGAAATGCTTTCCCGGTGCCCCCTGGACCGTCAATGAAATATGCATTACTCATCCTTTAATTGCTGTTTTGTACTGCCCCCGTAATTGAATTATATAGAGACCACGGTGGCTATATTGGAAAATATAAGGAGAGTTATGGCTGTCATAGTTATGACGTGGGTAGTCATGACGTAAGCACGGATGACGCAAACGTTATACCAGCAGGCTACTTGAGCTGAGATTCTCAGTGACGTCAGCATTTAGTCGAGAATGTTCCAAGATTTACGACGCAGTCGCAGGAAACGAGGAATTCTGCTGAGGAAGAAACTATGCTATTGGAGGGGAGGCTTGAACCAATAAACGATAGTTTAAAGGAAGACGGAGATTGCTGAAACTATGGTATTTTTAATGCTTTTTGGAATGCAGAATTGTGGAAATCCATTTGCAGTAGAGGCAATGATTTGGAATTTTGGTGAAATTTATTTTCGGTTTTTGAATTTTGAAAATCCGTCATGTATTAACGAAGTTGGAACTTTTAGCGATGACGCAGTATCACGCTATGGAAGGGATGGAAACGCCCCTCGTGAAGTTAATAAAAGGGCTTGCGCAGAAGAGAGGAGTCTCATTCTCCGCTCATTCTCCGATCATTCTCAGATCTCATTCTCAGATCATCGAAGTCTAATTGTGAAAGTTCTTTCTTATATAGTCATATATAGTGAAAAGTGTGAAAAGAGTCGTCTTTATAAACGCGTGGTGAGGCCACTGCATTATACGAGATTCAAGTCAAACTAGGTGAAGTTAAAACGGACCTTAGAACGCTTCTACAAGTTTAGCTTCGAACAGTTAGCGGTCGTTTATACGCTAATTCGATTGTGCAGTGCTACATGAAGTAATATAGAAAAGCTGAACAATTTCGAGCGATTAGTTTGAAAGATATTAGCAAGTTTCGACGACTGACAAAAGTGATTATCTCGCCTCCTGAGAAGCACTATTGTATAGCCAGAATCTACGCCACGGCTGACGCTGCTCGTGAAATAGGGAGACTTCTGATTGCTTTTGTTACACGACACTACAGTATAATGGAGCAATTTAATAAGGCAGTTTGTTCTTCTATTACTACAACCGAAGAGCAGATGGAAGGCTAAAGGACTTAATGCAATTGGGACATATTTCAACGGAGTAAGATAGCAACATGGAACTTCGCTAATTGCTATTCCACACAAGCGAACATGTGGTGAATACCATCTACACCCATGTTTCGTGATCAAAAGCTGAATACTATCCAACAGCAATGGAATCTATTATATACTCATTGAATATGAATATTTCTTCGGAAATTTCTACAAAAACTTCATGGCGATTGTCTACTGGAACTTCAGGGAATTTTTCAAGAGAGGTCAGGGTTATCCCGACGCACAAAGAAGATTATTGCCGGAAGGATGTCTATTCGTCTTCGAGGAGCAGAGCAATTTCCGGAGAAGGAAGCAGTTCGATTCCCCGAGGATGCTGTTTCCTATTTCGAGGATGGAGCTCAGCTTTAACTTGGTGAAATGGATCCATCAGCAGTCTTCTTTGGGGAATTTTCCTCTGGAACGTCAATCGGCAGATAAGGTAGTCGTGAACGTTTATTGTATTTGAGTTTCTTAATAATGTTTGAGCAACCATTTTTCCCATATTTTGTCCTCATGTATTTTGACCTATTTTCTTGTTTGAGATTCTTATTCTCAGTACACCTTGATGAGTTATGTTTTTTTCGACGATTTATTAAGACATTGTTATGTCATGGGCATAGTTAAACGATTTTGGATCAGTTGAGACTGATATTAGATTTTTCAGTAATTAATATTTTTGTAGTCTCGAGTTGACTGTAAGTTAATGATTTTTATGGCAGATTTAAATTCAGACAGCGTGTCACTTTATTAAAGTAATTCTACCCCAGTTTAATTACTTTGACCGATTTTCTGTCATCATCAAGAAGGAAGAACATTTAAATGATTTTAGAGCGTTAAAATCTCTTGCGTTGTCGACGATCTTGGAAATACTAGTCGTTATTTGAATTGATTGCAACACAGACATTTATCGTCAGTTATGAACGATCATTGCATCATAGACATTTTTGTGAAAGATTAACTTTAATAATGAATTATTGAATGCATTAAAGTCAAGAACTTTTGTTAGGAGTTTTTTCTCAATTAGAGATTTATATAACGATGTTTGCATTCCCCAGTCTAATTGGATTCTATTCGACTACTTTGCAGTTTTAGTCACACTTTATTTGATGATAGTATTTTTATACTACAATTCTTTTAAGATGTTAATCTTAAATTTTGATAGACCAGACAGGCGTATATAAGCGTATTCACTATTAAATTTGTTTGTGATTGGCAAATTTTGACTTCAGTTCGATTCATGAATGAAATCCACGAAGGTTAAATAAAAACAGTTTTGAAACAATTAATGATTATAAGGATTTTTAAGTGGAACTATGGATGTATAATCGCTAGTACAGCGCACTTGTTGAAAGTCGCTGATATATAATGCCCTTGAATATGAAGGAGGTTCCCACAGGAATTAATGTCAAAGAATTATTTGTGGAAGTTTTTGTAAGTTCGGTAGAAGTTTTTGATGCCATATAGATTAATATATGATGAATTTTGGGCTTAATTATAATGCAGTTTGTGCATTATTGTGTTAGCGAAGTATTTTCCGCTGGAGTGAATTGTCATAGTTCGTTGAAAATTAATCAAGTGAATTTACTGTTATTATTAACAAGAGTTTTGAAAGAATTTGAGATAAGATTTTGAATGAAGATTACCGTCACAAATAATTATTAAAACCTTTATTAAACCAGATTGTGACATATAAATGTATAACTAACCTTCATTGGTCGATTATATTAAACACGATTATGAAATTACCAACCGGATGAACCTGTGGTTAATGTATTTCTTAAATTAATAATTTAATTAATTTAAATGTTAATATTGTAAATAATTGCTGTAAATATTTTGAAAATAATGTGGAACGAAAGTGATGTTAAAGGCGTGTTTAAAATATCTTTATTGTCTTTGACAAATTATTATAAACAATTTCCAATTGTTATAAATAATTTATGTGATTTTGTTATAAACATTTAAGAGCTTATTAAACATTTGGATGAGAACTTAACAAGTTCAGGAATTATCATAATAATCCAGTAGGATGTGAGTAACGTATTTGAAAGAATTGCGTAAATATATATTTGAGTTGTCTTGCGGACATTTAAAGCCTGAGAGAGAGCTGTATTCTTACGTAACGTAGCATGTGAGAAGGGAGTCCATTTGACAAGTATGCGACAGGTTGGAGGGTAGCTTGCAGCTGTCCCAACAACTGGTTATCAGCGGGTGAGGTCGTCTACTCTGGCCTTGCGACTATAAATACAATTGTCATGTTTATTAAAAGGAAACCAAATGCTCTATATATGTCTCGTCCTCACTTCCTTTCCAATCCAATGGTGTTATGAATATTACGTTATTTGGGGCTCGTGGGAGCTAATATGTTTTATATCATGTTGTATGATAACTTTGCAAGTCCTACAGGAGGACGTAGTCAGATTGACATGGGCTACTGATAGCCACGTTGATTTTGTTGTGTTATTAAAATCTTACCCTTTATTTGAAATAAAGCTTTTGTACAGTTCAGAGTTCTCGTCTTCGTTTTGGTTCATTTTTAAATGTCATGGTGGAAGTTATTGTGTGAACAGACTTTAGTGATCCTGTTGTCAACTCAAACCCCGAGATTATTTTTAAGAGGTAAGTAACGGTAAGTATGAACCCCCGTCTATTTTGGTGTGTTCCACAATGATTTCCTGTGAACTTCTGTGCTCTTATCTCGATAGTATCTGTCAGTGCCATTTTCATTGATGTAGCTGTGCCGGTGCGATTGATTATTGGCAATTCGATTGAGGGGGCGGATATCTGACAGCCTACTATCCGGGTAAACGGGGACAGTAAGATTGGCGACCCTAAAACGTGGGGCCTGTTCGACAAAACTGGATCACCAGGTTGAACGCGAGTAAGATTGACAAACCTAACACGTGAGGTTCGATTAGACTCAAATAAAGAGGTTGATTCTTTGTTCGATGTCTAGGCCAATTGTAGTATTTAAGAGTGTGATTATATAGGAATTAAATGTTGTATTGTATTAGGAAAATTACACTCAGAAAAGATCAGATCTTATACAACTTGAGAAAGGTTAAATAGGCTGGAAACTTAGGAAAATCGCCTATAATCTGGAATCTTATTTTATTTGACCGGCTTATGACATTTTAGTCATATTAAAGATAAAATTAAATTATTTGGATTGTAAATGTAAATTATTTGTGTTAGGATATTTTAAAATGAGCCAGGGAAATTTGAACATGTGCTTGAGTTTGTTTCAACACGAAGTATCTTCGAAAGTTAATTATAAGGTAGTTATAAGTTAGATTTAAGACAGAAAATTGATCAAATTTATATATGGTGAAAAGTGTTGCTCAAATGTTGTTATTTTGCTCTTTTGATGTATGTCCCTACAGCAGTCTATTTTTGAATAATATTGTAATGGCAGATGAAAGTTTGAGGATGATGTTAGTGGAGATGTCTGCTAACATGAAGCAGATGAGTGAAAGCATGAAGGAGATGGAAGTTAGGAATACTAGTCGAATGGAGGAGAATGCTAGTAATATGTCTGCTAATTTGAATAGCAGTATGAAGGAGATGGAAGCTAGGAATACTAGTCGAATGGAGGAGAATATGAAGGTTCTTCATACTAGTGCTGCTAATTTAGAGGATAATATGTCGCGTTTACAGATTAATACCCAAGGAATTGAGAATACTGTAACGGACATGCCTACAGACGTGTCTAATATTCATAAAGATGTGTCTATTGTGCATAAAAATGTTGATGATGTTAAATGTGATATTTCTAAGGTACAGAAAGATCTTACAATGTTAAATCTAGATGTAGCTAATGTCCGAGGGGATATTTCTTGAGCTAGAGCCGAAGTAGTTGTTGTCAAAAATGATGTTGCGACTGTCCAAAACAAGGTCGAGGAAGTCCAAAAAGAAATTCAAAATGCTAGGACTGATGTATCCAATGTTCAGGTAGATATTAATAACATTCATTCGGATATAACTGAGGTGCAAAGTGACATAACTAAGATTCAGGTAGAGGTCAACACAGTTTTCGTAGATATCACTAAAGTCCAAACTGATGTAAATAAAGTCAGGGAAGAAATAAAAAACTCAAAAACCCTTTGTACGCGTAATATAACTGCATTAGCGACTAGACTAGTTGATGAATCAGTTAGAACAACAACGTCTTTAGCAGATTTGAAGTATGATGTAGAGGTCATGAGAACCCAGGTATTAGACCATAATAGATTATTAAAAGAGGATATCGAAGTAGACATAGCAGAAATGTTAACAGAAAACGTAGCGGTATGGAAAGACGAGTGGAATAAGTCAAGTGGGGAACATGTAACCCAAATTCAGGAAAGGATTGAAAGAAAACTTGCCAGTACTCAAATAGAAATTAACAAGGAAGTAGTACAGATTAGGAAAGATTTAAGCGTCAGGATAAATTCGCTATCCGAAAAACAAGTTGACGATAGAACACAACTAGATCAGGATATGCAAACATTAAAGGATCAGATTCATAAAGTTGTCTCGGATGTAAATGAAACGACGAGCAAACTGCAAAATTTGAAGTTAGGAGAGGCTAGTTTGATGGAGAACTACAAAGAAGAGATAATCAAGAAAGTCTTAACGAAAATCACTGACAAGGATACAGAAGGCTTGGCTTGCGAATTGAATAGGAATTATACCAGAAGATATAACCTAGATCCAGAAGAAAGAGACGTGACTCCTGAAGAACGTATATCCAGATTCAGAGAGGAGGATGACGAGAGGAATATGGAACCTGAGTGGAACTATCGAGATAGTGGGAAAAACTATCCGGATTCATATCCGAGGAACGTGACGGTCATCAGGAATTTCGAAGACAAACCGCAAAAATTCAGTAACACTGATAGTTTGACACCTATCGAATATGTAAGGAATCTCAAAGATTATTTCATCGAAGCTCACATTCCCAGAGAGAGAGAGATGAAGATAGTAGAGAGATATCTGATTGGAGGACCCCTCGAATGGTTTCGCGCATTTAGATACACATTCAGTAACTTTGACGAGTTTGCAGAGGCATTAATCAAACGATTTTGGTCCATAGAAGCGCAGAATTCGTTAAGAGCAGAAGTGTATTCAAGAAAATACTCAGGTACTCTTCCAACGCGGTACGCTGATTTCTTTACGAGTCAATTGTCCCGCTTGAGATTCTTACAACCCCCATTGTCCACGGAGCAACTAATTGATGCGATTTCTCGTATGCTGCCAGTTGAGGTGAGAAGACTAATTATTTCGTCCAACATCAGGGATTTAACCAGCATGGATGAATTACTGAGGAGATTAGACTACACAAGCCCAATGCCTAATGTAGTACAGAAAGGTCAAAGGCAGGAGTTTAAAGAAATCAATACGGTATATATGGACCAAGTCCAACAGACTGACAAGCCAGACGAAGAGAAAACTGACAATGTAGGTCCTCACAGGAATAATCAATTTAGAAGTAACAGATCGCAAGGTTACCGACCGTATCAACAGAGAAGAGGTTGGAACTACAATCGAGGAAACTACAATGGAAGAGGCAGATATTACAACAATAATGGGTATAACCGAAATTATAATAGGAATAACCAAAACCAAAATAGAAACCAGAATACTCAAGGTCAGGTTATGACACCCGATCAGTATCAGCAAAGAGAGAAAGAAAGCCAGCAATACCTAAAAGAATTAAGGGATAAAGAAGCCGACAATCAAAAGAAAAGGCAGGATGTTGTAATCGATCCTGGGCCTTCTACGAGCCAGCAGAATTTTGAGGTCGGTAACACACAAAGAAAACGCCGATTTCTCAACGTCAGTGAGAACCTGTAAATACATTGCCACACCACACCTGATTACAATTAATGAGATATACGAAGTTACCGATGAAGATTTACTAGAAGAGAGGGGTATTGTTAAGGAGGAAAGACCATGTGCATTACCTATCATTTCTGTACGGATAGATGGTCAACAATACAAAGCCCTGATGGATACTGGTGCTATTATTTCCATCATTTCAGAGGAATGTTATCAAAGTCTGCTAAGAGGAGAGAACATGACAGTTCTACCTGTTTCTACCGTCAAAGTGAGAGGGATATTCCAAGATAAGGCAGTGAAGTGCAAGATTCAAGTGTTATTGAACTTTGAGATCAATGGAAGGAATTATGAACAGATCTTCATTGTAGTGAGCAAGATCAATTTTGATATGGTGCTTGGAATCGATTTTATATCGAAGGTCGGAGCTATTATTGACATGAAGAACAGAAGTATTAGCTTTAATGATGGGTACATGATCACAGAAGAGATAGAAAAACAGGACGTGAAAAACAGTCTGGAAATAGACCTTAGGGAAGAAATTTTGAATACCATAATTAATGAAGTGGAAAATTTAGAAGAAATACCCAGTAGAAAAACTGAAGGATTTGAAGAAATTCAGGGGGAATTTGAGGATCTGATAAAGGAATTCCAAGATATTTTCGATGAAAAGCCTGGATTGATTAAGGATTATAAATACAAGATAAGGCTGACAGATGGAACCCCTTACCAGAAAAGAATATACCCCATTCCTGAGAAATACTATCAAGAAGTACGAGGGTTAATCAGAAAAATGGAGGTAGACGGGATTATTAGAAAACAGGCGTCGTCTTATATAAACCCCATCACAGTAGTGAAGAAAAGTAATGGTCAGATACGTCTTTGTCTCGATGCCAGGACCATTAACTTGAAGATTCTTCCAGAAAATGACCGACCACCCAAGATTAGAGATCTGCTTCGAAAATTCAAAGGAAGAGCTTGTTTCAGCGTTCTTGACTTGACGTCTTCATTTTATCAAGTTCAACTAGAAGAGGATAGTATGCAGTACACTGGATTCCTATTTGACCAGACGTCATGGGTCTTTGCCAGAATGCCTTTTGGTATGGTTAACAGTGGTCCAGCACTTATTCGAGCACTTGATAGTAAGCTCACTGACGAAGTGAAAGAAAATGTAATCTGCTACATTGACGATTTAATCGTATCTTCACCCAGCGCTGCAGAACATTTAGTGCACTTGAGAAAGTTGTTCGAGAATTTAAGGGAGGCCAATATCAAGGTGAATTTTGGAAAATGTCAATTCTTGAAGAAGGAGATAAATTACTTGGGGCATACTATTGATAAAGATGGATATCATCCAAACATGAAAAAAAGTAGATGCGATCACGAGATTTCCAAAGCCAACTAAGGTGAAACAAGTCAGAGAATTTGTAGGTGCATGCCAATTTATTAGCAGCCACTGTCCAAGATACTCGGAAATTATGGCTCCTCTGTATGACTTACTCAAGAAGAACAACAGATGGAAATGGAGTACCGCTGCAGACGAGGCTTTTGAGAAAGAAAAAGAGATGCTCAGAAATAATGTGAAACTGGAGTACCCAGACTTTGAGAAGGTGTTTTATATTGAGTCTGATGCATCAAGAATAGGCATTAGTGCAGTCTTATACCAGAAAGACGAGGCAGGCAACAAGCACTACATTGCGTTCACTAGTCGGAAGTTGAAGAAGCACGAGGAAAATTACTTCACGACAGAGCTTGAAGCGTTAGCTTTTGTGACAGCTTTGCAAGCCTGGAAGAAAATCCTGCTGGGACATAAGGTCATCATTATTACTGACCATAAAGCACTACAGTTTATGTTGCAAACTGACATGTCGAGTGATAGATTGACACGTTGGGCTTTGTTCACCCAACAGTTTAACGCCACTATCGTCCACCAGCCTGGGAAAGATAACTTACTGGCTGATGCTCTATCACGTAACCCTATTAAAAATGTGCAGATACACCATGTACAATTGGAGCAAGAAGATCAAAAAACCGTTAGGAGGTTAGCCCGAATCGGTGTGTCACAGAAGAGACACGCTCCAATAAGGAAAATGTACAGGTTCCTCAAGGGTTACATGGACAATACGGATGTTGACTATGAAGCTACACGGAGAAATTCACGACACTTTGTCTTTAGTGGAGACATTGTATGCAAGTATGCTGACTCTGCGCATACAAAACTCCGAATAGTCGTGCCACCTAAACTTGTTGTCAATTTAGTGTGGGTAGCTCATCACGCAACTGGACATGCCGGTTTAGATAAAACTCTTAACACTCTTAAAGAGAGATTTATCTGGACTAACATGCGTTCCAGCATTGCCAAGGTCATTAGATTATGTGACAAATGTCAAAGAGCAAAGTATGCTTCTGCTTTACTAAAAGGAAAACCGAAGGCTATGATTCCTTCTAAGCCAAACGAACTTATGGCGACGGATATATTTGGCCCCTGTCCGAAGGGATATCAGGGTAACCAATACCTGTTGGTGACCGTGGATGTTTTCTCAAAATTTGTTACAATGAGTCCCATGCAGAAAGCTAACACAAGGAACGTAGTAAGCAGACTGGAAAATGCTGTATTTCCTAAAGCTGGTAAACCAGAATATCTACTGTCAGATCATGGAACGCAGTTTACATCCGTGGAATTTGCAGCGGATATGGAAAGGCTTGGCATTAAGCACTTATTTTCAAGCGTGCGTTACCCAGAATCGAATTCCTCCGAAAGATATATGGCTGAATTTTCGAAATTCTGTCGAATTTTCTGTCCAAATGATCATTCTGGTTGGGTGAGATTTGTACCCCTTATTGAGGAATGTCTGAACTCTACAGTGCAGGAGAGCACAGGAGAAGTGCCAATGCGACTTCATCTAGGAAGAAACCCAGAAAGGCCGTGGGATAATCTTTTCAACCACATACCTAGAGATCCCGACCTAGGAAGGCAGCAGAGGATTGACAAGGCGAAGGAACAACTCCAGAAAGCAGCAGAGAAACGATTGAAAAGAGTAGCTGGAAAACGTTTTGGTACACCCTTACAAGTTGGAAATCTTGTATTATTACGCAGACCTGTCAAGGCTGATATGACCAAGAAAATATACCCCAAATTTGGATTAGTGTTCCTGGGACCGTTTAGAATTACGAACGCTTATGGAAACAACTGTTATGAACTCTACGATGATGAGAATAATGTCGTTTAAGGCAAGTTCAATGCTGGAAATTTAAAAAGATACTATACTAGAGTAAACCAGTAATAATTCAATTTCGTGTTCAAGAGAGTTGAAGTACTTGTAACATTGAGTTTAAAAACAATTTGCAACTGTTTTTAAAACGTGGTGAGAGGAGAATGCCCCCGTAATTGAATTATATAGAGACCACGGTGGCTATATTGGAAAATATAAGGAGAGTTATGGCTGTCATAGTTATGACGTGGGTAGTCATGACGTAAGCACGGATGACGCAAACGTTATACCAGCAGGCTACTTGAGCTGAGATTCTCAGTGACGTCAGCATTTAGTCGAGAATGTTCCAAGATTTACGACGCAGTCGCAGGAAACGAGGAATTCTGCTGAGGAAGAAACTATGCTATTGGAGGGGAGGCTTGAACCAATAAACGATAGTTTAAAGGAAGACGGAGATTGCTGAAACTATGGTATTTTTAATGCTTTTTGGAATGCAGAATTGTGGAAATCCATTTGCAGTAGAGGCAATGATTTGGAATTTTGGTGAAATTTATTTTCGGTTTTTGAATTTTGAAAATCCGTCATGTATTAACGAAGTTGGAACTTTTAGCGATGACGCAGTATCACGCTATGGAAGGGATGGAAACGCCCCTCGTGAAGTTAATAAAAGGGCTTGCGCAGAAGAGAGGAGTCTCATTCTCCGCTCATTCTCCGATCATTCTCAGATCTCATTCTCAGATCATCGAAGTCTAATTGTGAAAGTTCTTTCTTATATAGTCATATATAGTGAAAAGTGTGAAAAGAGTCGTCTTTATAAACGCGTGGTGAGGCCACTGCATTATACGAGATTCAAGTCAAACTAGGTGAAGTTAAAACGGACCTTAGAACGCTTCTACAAGTTTAGCTTCGAACAGTTAGCGGTCGTTTATACGCTAATTCGATTGTGCAGTGCTACATGAAGTAATATAGAAAAGCTGAACAATTTCGAGCGATTAGTTTGAAAGATATTAGCAAGTTTCGACGACTGACAAAAGTGATTATCTCGCCTCCTGAGAAGCACTATTGTATAGCCAGAATCTACGCCACGGCTGACGCTGCTCGTGAAATAGGGAGACTTCTGATTGCTTTTGTTACACGACACTACAGTATAATGGAGCAATTTAATAAGGCAGTTTGTTCTTCTATTACTACAACCGAAGAGCAGATGGAAGGCTAAAGGACTTAATGCAATTGGGACATATTTCAACGGAGTAAGATAGCAACATGGAACTTCGCTAATTGCTATTCCACACAAGCGAACATGTGGTGAATACCATCTACACCCATGTTTCGTGATCAAAAGCTGAATACTATCCAACAGCAATGGAATCTATTATATACTCATTGAATATGAATATTTCTTCGGAAATTTCTACAAAAACTTCATGGCGATTGTCTACTGGAACTTCAGGGAATTTTTCAAGAGAGGTCAGGGTTATCCCGACGCACAAAGAAGATTATTGCCGGAAGGATGTCTATTCGTCTTCGAGGAGCAGAGCAATTTCCGGAGAAGGAAGCAGTTCGATTCCCCGAGGATGCTGTTTCCTATTTCGAGGATGGAGCTCAGCTTTAACTTGGTGAAATGGATCCATCAGCAGTCTTCTTTGGGGAATTTTCCTCTGGAACGTCAATCGGCAGATAAGGTAGTCGTGAACGTTTATTGTATTTGAGTTTCTTAATAATGTTTGAGCAACCATTTTTCCCATATTTTGTCCTCATGTATTTTGACCTATTTTCTTGTTTGAGATTCTTATTCTCAGTACACCTTGATGAGTTATGTTTTTTTCGACGATTTATTAAGACATTGTTATGTCATGGGCATAGTTAAACGATTTTGGATCAGTTGAGACTGATATTAGATTTTTCAGTAATTAATATTTTTGTAGTCTCGAGTTGACTGTAAGTTAATGATTTTTATGGCAGATTTAAATTCAGACAGCGTGTCACTTTATTAAAGTAATTCTACCCCAGTTTAATTACTTTGACCGATTTTCTGTCATCATCAAGAAGGAAGAACATTTAAATGATTTTAGAGCGTTAAAATCTCTTGCGTTGTCGACGATCTTGGAAATACTAGTCGTTATTTGAATTGATTGCAACACAGACATTTATCGTCAGTTATGAACGATCATTGCATCATAGACATTTTTGTGAAAGATTAACTTTAATAATGAATTATTGAATGCATTAAAGTCAAGAACTTTTGTTAGGAGTTTTTTCTCAATTAGAGATTTATATAACGATGTTTGCATTCCCCAGTCTAATTGGATTCTATTCGACTACTTTGCAGTTTTAGTCACACTTTATTTGATGATAGTATTTTTATACTACAATTCTTTTAAGATGTTAATCTTAAATTTTGATAGACCAGACAGGCGTATATAAGCGTATTCACTATTAAATTTGTTTGTGATTGGCAAATTTTGACTTCAGTTCGATTCATGAATGAAATCCACGAAGGTTAAATAAAAACAGTTTTGAAACAATTAATGATTATAAGGATTTTTAAGTGGAACTATGGATGTATAATCGCTAGTACAGCGCACATGTTGAAAGTCGCTGATATATAATGCCCTTGAATATGAAGGAGGTTCCCACAGGAATTAATGTCAAAGAATTATTTGTGGACGTTTTTGTAAGTTCGGTAGAAGTTTTTGATGCCATATTGATTAATATATGATGAGTTTTGGGCTTAATTATAATGCAGTTTGTGCATTATTGTGTTAGCGAAGTATTTTCCGCTGGAGTGAATTGTCATAGTTCGTTGAAAATTAATCAAGTGAATTTACTGTTATTATTAACAAGAGTTTTGAAAGAATTTGAGATAAGATTTTGAATGAAGATTACCGTCACAAATAATTATTAAAACCTTTATTAAACCAGATTGTGACATATAAATGTATAACTAACCTTCATTGGTCGATTATATTAAACACGATTATGAAATTACCAACCGGATGAACCTGTGATTAATGTATTTCTTAAATTAATAATTTAATTAATTTAAATGTTAATATTGTAAATAATTGCTGTAAATATTTTGAAAATAATGTGGAACGAAAGTGATGTTAAAGGCGTGTTTAAAATATCTTTATTGTCTTTGACAAATTATTATAAACAATTTCCAATTGTTATAAATAATTTATGTGATTTTGTTATAAACATTTAAGAGCTTATTAAACATTTGGATGAGAACTTAACAAGTTCAGGAATTATCATAATAATCCAGTAGGATGTGAGTAACGTATTTGAAAGAATTGCGTAAATATATATTTGAGTTGTCTTGCGGACATTTAAAGCCTGAGAGAGAGCTGTATTCTTACGTAACGTAGCATGTGAGAAGGGAGTCCATTTGACAAGTATGCGACAGGTTGGAGGGTAGCTTGCAGCTGTCCCAACAACTGGTTATCAGCGGGTGAGGTCGTCTACTCTGGCCTTGCGACTATAAATACAATTGTCATCATACTAATATATAAAAATGAGATGGTGTGTGTCTTTCTGTCTGTCTGTCTGTTACTCAATAACGCAAGAACCACTGGTCCGATTTAAATTAAATTTTGCATGGATGTAGCTGATTTACCAGGTTTACATATAGGATACTTTTGATTACGATATTTTGCACTATTGAAAAATGGCGACTATTTTCATATTTCCATTTCAAATAAAAAAAGAACGCTAAGATATAGCAACCTTTTGATGGCACAACGAGCTTTGAAATTTAATTTCCTATCCGAAAGGTCCTTATCACTTATCGTGTATCTCCAACGGTTAGTGAGTAAAACCTACTTTTGTGACGTCACTACACCCTTTGGTTTCAAAATTTCATATTTCCATTTCAAATAAAAAGAGAACGCTAAGAAATAGCAAACTTTTGATGGTATACACGGGCTTTAGCATTTAATTTTATATCCAAAAGGTTCTTATCACTTTTCGTGTATCTCCGACGGTTAGCGAGTAAAACCTAAATTTGTGCAATAAAACACGGTCAACACCGAGCGGTGCAGTATATCTCTACATATATAAAAAAGAAAATTTGTTTTTTTTTCAGAATTTCTATTTATTTACACGTTTCAGACTGTTTTATGATAGATGCGCGCGAAAATAATGTTTTGGTCTGTCTGTCTGTTTGTTTGATTGTCTGTGGACAACTTTGTTCCCTTATAACTCGAGAACGTTTGGGTGTATCAACGTAAAATTTGGTATAGATATCCATCAGAGGCACGACACTGATCATTGATGTAACCCTTCTCCGTACATCTCATAAAAGAGGGCCTACCGCCTTAAAATACATGCTGAAATAGGAGTAGAAGGACGAGACAAAGCTCATTTTCATCCCCTCAATGTGAGAGACAAAACTTGGGGGCCCTAAAAGCATATTTTAAGGTCCCACGTCCAACCGTTTTTGAGATATTCCCAGAAAACTGATTTAATTTAATAAACTAATGAACGAATGCAAGCCGATAACCATGGCAACAGATTCTCAGAGGTCCATCTATTGCTGTAAGACGCAATACAATTGCATTAATTATATTAGTGTGAAAGTTTGCAAACGGTTAGATGGTTATTATGGAACCAAATTAAGCTGTAAATTTCATCAATACGTAAAATGCGCTTAAGGGGGTCAAGGGGTAGTCTAGAATTTTTTCACGCGATTTACATCTGCGGGTGTGGTATGGCAGGTCTATTATATTCCTATCCCTATATTATATTATTATTATTATTAATATTATATTATGGCGAACAACGACGAGACAAAGCCCCTCGGTGCCAGAAATAAAACTCGAGGGTCCTCGAAAACTACATTATAAGGCTCTAAAACCAACAGTTTCTGAAACATTCCCAGAAAACTAATTAAATTTAATTTTACAAACTAATGAAGGAATGCAAATCGGTAACCATGAGAACATTATCTCAAGGGGTGGCATACAACTTTCCATCTATTTCAGTAAGAAGCAATTTATTACATTTATTACATTTATTACATTTCTGTGAAAGTTTGCAAATATAAGGTTATCACGGAACCAACGTAGACTGTATAGTTCATCAATGCAATTAAGGGGGTCAAGGGGTAACCTAGGATTTTTTCATGCAATTTTCACTGCGACATATAGTACAGAAGGTCTATTATATCTCCAAACAAGAACATTATTTTCAAAAATTCCTGAATTGAATCAGCATTTTTTGCGGCTTTTAGGAATTTGGGCCATTTGAGACTAAAGAACCTGAATTTTCATGCACCACAAGCTTTTATAATTTATGATAGAGGTCTTCCTGTGTATGGGGACCCAACACAACGTTAGAGGGTCTGTTTTTATGTGACGTGTATTGCGTTTCATCTACAAGGCTTTCAATTCTATTTCATGTCAGGAAGTACACGTTAGGTGAATTTAGTTTGAGAGCACATTTTAACTAATCTTTTTTTTTTTTTTTTTGTCGACATACGTGTTCATCGTAAGGATGATTTTCTTTGATACTGTGTGGTAGATATACCCATATTTGGATTTCTGGGTGATATGTTGTAGACAATAGTATTGTCTGTCTGTCTGTCTTTCTGTGTATCCTTATGTATGCCTATAACTCATGTTCGGATGCTTGGTGCATCGTAAAATTAGGTATGGTAAACATGAGTCAATACACCAATCATTTATAAAACTCTTCACCGTACATTTCATACAGTAGAAGGGTGGATATCGGGAAAAACTTCTCAAAATACATGCTAAAATAGGCGAAATATAAAAATTATCCTAGAAGGACGACCAAAGCATATGTTGCACTTCTCAATGTGAGACACAAAATTTGCGAGTCTATAAAGGGACTCCGAAAACCACAATATAAGGCCCTTAAATTAACAGTGTGTGTGATATTCCCAGAAAACTATCTTCGTTTTGAAAATTTTATGAAGGAATTACAAGCCGCTAACCATTGCAACAGTAGCTCAATTGATAATGTCTGGTGCGTCTCTAAAAGCAACAGTACTTAAAAGGGACGTAACACCAATAACATTATAATTATTATTATAATGTCTGGTGTTAACACCGAACACCGTTCGAAGAACGGGTACTTCTGCTAGTGTTTATTAAAAGGAAACCAAATGCTCTATATATGTCTCGTCCTCACTTCCTTTCCAATCCAATGGTGTTATGAATATTACGTTATTTGGGGCTCGTGGGAGCTAATATGTTTTATATCATGTTGTATGATAACTTTGCAAGTCCTACAGGAGGACGTAGTCAGATTGACATGGGCTACTGATAGCCACGTTGATTTTGTTGTGTTATTAAAATCTTACCCTTTATTTGAAATAAAGCTTTTGTACAGTTCAGAGTTCTCGTCTTCGTTTTGGTTCATTTTTAAATGTCATGGTGGAAGTTATTGTGTGAACAGACTTTAGTGATCCTGTTGTCAACTCAAACCCCGAGATTATTTTTAAGAGGTAAGTAACGGTAAGTATGAACCCCCGTCTATTTTGGTGTGTTCCACAATGATTTCCTGTGAACTTCTGTGCTCTTATCTCGATAGTATCTGTCAGTGCCATTTTCATTGATGTAGCTGTGCCGGTGCGATTGATTATTGGCAATCCGATTGAGGGGGTGGATATCTGACAGCCTACTATCCGGGTAAACGGGGACAGTACTAACCCCAAAATTTCTGTAATTATAGCCGTTTGGTTTTCATTTGCTTGGTTTATCATCATACTTAATTCATATTAATTAATTATTGGATAATTCATTGGTAAATTTGTCTGAGGGAAATTATCAATAATAGCTGGCAATTCGAGAGAAGTAATGGGAAGACCATGGAGCTTTAATGTATTAGAAATATGTATAAGAGTGAACTGATATACAATGTTAGGATCGTGAAACTGCAGATAATCTTCTGATAATGAATTCTTGAAAATGTCCCATAACTGTCTTACATTTGAAGGGGTCTGAAAGATACATATGTAAGAAAACAGTTGTCGTAACTTAGAAGGCATCTGAAATTGTGACGCTTCTGCCGAACAACGCTGCCATTCAGAATCATCAATCCTCTCTCCTTAGCTGTTGCATTGAAAGTAGAATAGACAACGGCTTTGTATGTTCGTAGATCCTGGAAGCTGGTAGGACCTATGACGTGAAGCAATAACAGACGTAAATAATACCTTTCTGTTTCTGTAGGCGAAACATTACACATTCTGCCTGTTTTTGAAACATTTGTTTCTTTTTTGCCACTGGCAGTTGCTCTTATTCCAGACGTAATGTATTGGTGTTTCAGGATATATATACGGACTTCTGGCTTGTGAATCCCGTTCTGCTTATTGTATGGATACATGCGACATTAGCGCCTGAGTGGAGCAGGTAGAAGTTAACGATATCATGTATGGATACATGCGACATTCGCGCCCGAGTGGAGCAGGTAGAAGTTAACGATATCATGTATGGATACATGCGACATTAGCGCCCGAGTGGAGCAGGTAGATGTTAACGATATCATGACGTAATTAGGGAAATGATCGCCCTATACCAGTGAATGTTATAATTATATTGGATGTATTGAAACACCAAACGAACGAAATAAAACAAAAAATTGCATGAAGAAATATTCGGTTTAGGCGTGATTCAAACCCCATAGAAGATTTTTAAGTGAATGTGTTATGTCCCCAAGGAGATTTGATCTCTGTTAATATGAAGATGTTTACGTGGATTCACATTACTACCATGGAAACCACGATGAAGATGTGCACTCTACTTTACCGGACTATCATGATACAGAATAAGTCGTTGTCGCCTAGTGACAGTCCATCAAGTTAGATTTATTATTGGGGCGGCGTTGAATATCATGATACGGTGTTAGTCGTAGTCGCCTAGTGACAATATGTCCGTCAAGTCATTTGATTTATATTTTCGTGTGACCTTGAAGGAAGTAATATTCGCAATTTTTTTAAATACATGGACGATATAATCAAGTAAGGTAATCGATAATGCGCGAGGGGCATTACATTTTAAGACAACAAACGTCATCGTAGCGCAAATACTTTCCGAGATATTTTAATTTTAATAAAGGGTGAAATTTTTTGAAAACTATTTTAATATATAAGATGGCGAACGCTTGCGAGAACTCTCGTATGTGTATAAACCACCCGCCTGGCTTTACTGTTAAGCGGGCTACTATAAATACGTTTAAGATACTTTATAAACAAATAAATATATTTCCATTGACTTATCAAGAAATGCAAGATTTTTCCTGTACTATTGAGACGATTAACACCAGGAGATTAAAATCCCTGATGGCTCGGCTGGGAATCGAACCCGGGGCACTTTGGGCCAAAGCCTAGCGCGGTAAACATTTAGCCACAGAGCCGGACTGTGATCCACGTAAAAGGACTACAGACGATCATTTTTTTTATTTTCAAGAAGTTCCTACTTTTACTACCAAATCCTACCGTCCACGACACCTAGCTGCGGACATGGCTACTAAATGCCATCGCAGTCATCACAAGCGGTGAACGTTGGAACTAATAGAGCTTTATCAATTCTAACCTACAAATTCTGGCTTCACACAAGTGTAGTTAATGGAAGGTTCTTCTACATGCCATAAATCTATGACATGGGACCGCCGGCTTTACTTCCCCTCCGAAGGAAGGTATACTGAGGGAATTTTTAGCGCTACATTTAATTCAAAGTATTTCTACAGAAAATCTATATTTAGGTATTAGGACGTCATTTTTATAAGCCTTTGTCTTCAGTTTGGTGCTCTATGGAAGTGAAACTCGGACTGTTGGCGCAGCAGAATACGGATTCTAGGAGAAGGGAAGTCAGCACCATCGAGGCTAACATATGTGTTAACAAAAAATCACAATTCTGGCTAAGGCTTACGAAAAGACACTACACCTGTTAAGAGAGAAAATAATGCCAAATAGCCCGAATTTTACACAACAGACGCTATTACAACTTCGGAATGGAAGCAGCCAAATTACGAACTTCGACATATAATGACAAGATTTGCAACTCACGGCTTTAACCACAAGTTATGTCAGAACCTAAGATTTTATCAACCGGAAGAGTCCTGCGTGTGCAAATTCTTCGATAAACACTGTGAGAGATATCATGCTCAAAACTGCACAAACAGGACAATCTCAATAATAGGACTAGGAAGAACAGGACTATTGGCCAGGAGACTATAGGGTCATTAGCACTAAATTAAACAATGGGCAAATAGGGGTTGGTCTCATATTGAGTAGGAGACTTGGACAGCGGGTGGAATATTATGAGCAATATAGTGAACGGATTATTGTAGCAAAAATCAATACAAAACCTACGTGCACCACAGTGGTACAAGTCTTTATGCCTATCAGTCAAACTGATGATGAAGATGTTGAAAATGTCTACGAAGAAATATATGAAAATCTGAGGTATATCAAGGGAGATGAAACTGTTATAGTAATGGGAGATTGGAATGCTGTGGTAGGAAAAGGAAGAGGAGGGAAGATAGTAGGAGATTTCGGATTAGGTGAAAGGAAAGATCGAGGAAGCAGGCTGATGGAATTCTGCACCGAGCATGAGTTGGTCATAGTTAACACCTTATTCAATAACCACAATAGAAGAATATACACATGAATGAGACCAGGAGATACTTAGCGTTACCAAATCGACTTCAGTATGGTCAAGCAGGGGTTTCGAAGCCAGATTTTGGATTATAAAACATATCCTGGTGCTGACATAAACTCTGACCACAATCTGGTTGTTATGAAATGCAGATTAAAATTGAAGAAACTGATGAAAAGTCAAAAGCCAAAAAGGTGGGCAATAGACAGACTGAAAGAGAAGGTTGTAAACGAAGATTCAAGACTACTATAAAGGAAGGACTAATGAAAAACCCTAAACAAACTTCAATTGCAGACGAATGGGCACTTTTGAAGAATGAAATAACAAATTCCGTAGAAGAAAACATTGGTAGGAAAGAAAGAATAGGTAGAAAACCGTGGATCACTGAGGATATACTAGAATTGATGGATGAAAGGCGGAGACACAAGAATGTATGAGATGGAAAGGGGAAAGCAGAATACAGACGTCTGAGAAATGAGGTTAACAAGAAGTGCAAGGAAGCGAAAGAAGAATGCTTGAAAGTGAAATGTTCAGGTATAGAAAATTGTCTGAAATTAGGAAAAGTAGACACAGCTTATCGAAGGATTAAGAATACTTTTGGGGAAAAGAAGACTAAGTGCTGTAATATTGAGGACACAAATGGAAAACCTCTAACAGATAGGAAGAAAAGGTTGAGTGATGGGAAGCTTACATAGAGTGTTTGTATAAGGGAAAGGAGATTGAGAATCATGTAATGGAAAGGGAGGAGGAAATTGATGATTACGCAAAAGGAGATTTAATATTGAGATCAGAGTTTGATAGAGCTTTGGAAGACTTAAGCAGGAACAAAGCACCAGGCATAGATGATATACCGATTGAGTCGCTACGCTGCATAGGAGATGAAGGTCTGATCAGGTTATTTCACTTGGTGTGTAGGATTTATGAGACAGGTGAGGTACCTCTAATTTCAAGAAGAATGTGATCATCCCTATACCGAAGAAAGTGGGAGCTGACAGATGTGAATATTACCGTACAATCAGCTTGATTTCTCATGCTTCAAATAACCTGTCAGGAATAATTTACAAGAGGATGAAAAGTTAGATAGAAACGGAATTGGGTGAAGACCAGTTTGGTTTCATGAGACATTTAGGGACAAGGGAAGCTGTACTAAGTCTTTGGCAGATTTTGGAAGGTATAATAAGGAAAGATAAGAGAACGTTCAAGGCATTTGCAGACTTAGAAAAGGCTTTTGATAACGTTGATTGGACTAAATTGTTTGACATTTTGAAAACGATTGGAATAAAGTACAGGGATAGGAGGGTGATCTACAATCTATACAGAAACCAGACAGCAGTCATTAGAGCTGAAGGACATGAGAGAGAAGCTGGTATTCAGAAAGGTGTCCTGCAACTTATCACCCATACTTTTCAATCTTTACATTGAACAAGCAATGAGGGAAATTGGAGAAAAATTTAAAGTTGTAGTGAAGATTCAAGGAGAAATAATTTCAACTCTGGGATTTGCCGATGACATAGTCATCTTTACCGACAAGCCTGAGCATTTGAATGAGTTATTGAATGGTATGGACTCCGTCTTGAGGAAAAAATTCGTGATGAAAATTAATAAATGTAAAAGAAAAATATTGGAATGCAGCCGAAATAAATCAGAATCCTCTATGAACATCAAATTGGCAGGTGAAAAACTAAAGGAAGTAGGAGACTTCTGTTATACAGGAAGAAAAATAACCAGTGATGGACGAAGCAAAGAGGATATAAAAGTAGGTTAGCTCAGCCAAGGAAAGAATTTCTACAGAAAAGTAATCTGTTGACATCGAATATAGATTTAGGTGTTAGGAAGTCATTTTTGAAGGCCTTTGTGTGGAATGTGGCGCTCTATCGAAGTGAAACTTGGACTATAGGTGCAGCAGAAAGAATGAGAATTGAAGCGTTTGAAATGTGGTGTTACAGAAGAATGATGAAGATCAGATGGGTAGATAGGGTTACAAACGAAGTGGTATTAAGACTAGTGGGAGAGGAGAGATGTTTCTGGCGACTGCTAATGAAGAGAAGAGATAGGTTAGTAGGACACATACTAAGACACCCAGGAATTGCAAGCTTAGTTATGGAAGTAAGGGTCGAGGACAAGAACTGTAGGGGTAGACCAAGATTAGAATATGTTAAACAGATTGCCTCGGACGTTGGGTGTGGTAGCTATGTAGAGATGAAATGATTAGCTCAGGACAGGGAGGCTTGGAGCGCTGCATCAAACCAGCCTTGTGAAGGTGACAGAGTGCCAGAAGTAGCTCCAGGGAACAATGACTCCACCGCAGCCCGTGATTACCTGTTCGAAAAACTGTTACTTCATCCGACAGGTCTTCACATAGCGCACGTAAATGTACAGTCCTTATCGGCACATTTTCATGAACTAGAACTTATTATACGTGATGTATTTCATATTTGCTTGATGAGTGAGACATGGCTATCGCCACTCCATCTTTCAAAATCATTTAACTTGCCCGGCTACACACTATTACGCAACGACCGAGTAGGAAAGAAAGGAGGTGGAGTTGGAGCTTTTGTTAAGACGAACTTAAATCCTAAATTACTAGCATGCTCAGATAGCCAGTACAATAGAAGACCCGAATTTATGTTATTCGAAATAGAGACCGCCCATCAAAAGTGTGCTGTCTGCGTTGTTTACAAGGCACCTTCGCTGGGTCATTTAGAGGACGTAGAGAACGCGTTATTACGCATCCTGCCTCTTTACCAGCAAGTAATAGTCATGGGCGATTTCAATACCAATATAGGCGATAATACCAAAGCTGAAACTCGGCAACTCTTGAATATGCTCGCGTCACGTGACATGAAAATATTAGACCTACTACCGACACATCACACACGTTCATCACACACGACAATTGACCTGATATCAGTAAAGAACACAGACAAAGTGCTTCAATACGGGCAGACATCTGTACCTGGAATTTCTGCCCACGACTTAATCTACTTGTCCTACTCTTTAAAATATAAGAAGACCAAACCAAGGACCATCACGTACAGAGACCTCTCTAAAATTGACACGCAATCCTTGATAGAAGACGCTCTCAATGTACCATGGCATGACATACTGAATATTCACAATATAGATGATAAAGTACACAAAATGAACGACTACTTGACAGGACTATATGATAAACATGCTCCAGTGAAAACTGTGCGAGCGACGCGTCCTCCAGCACCCTGGCTCAGCACGGAACTGAAAGAACTAATGGCTAAGCGAGATTCTGCGCACAGAAAGTTTAAGAAATTACCCACGCAACAGAATTATGATGACTTTAAAAAGCTCCGAAACAGGACATCCCAAGCAGTACGTAACGCTCGAACCAGGCATGCTCACAACTTGCTCGGGCGTAATATCAAACCCTCTGCGGCGTGGAATGAACTAAGAAACATGGGAATAGGGAAAGGAAAAAATGACAACCCCATTAATCTACCTCTTGACACACTCAATGACTATTTTACTAATACAGGACATTCTGTCAACCCAGACATAAAACACAGAACTCTCACCAACAACTACAACACCCCCACCCCCAACAGAGAAAAATTCTACTTCTCGCATGTCACCCCGTCACAAGTAAGACGTGCCATTCTTAGAATCAAATCAAAATCGAAAGGGATCGACAATATAGAAATAGAAATATTCAAACGAATCATTGACATTATACTTCCCACAATTACACACATATTCAACTACTCGTTAATGACTGGTACGTACCCATCGCTATGGAAAGCGGCTATTGTCATTCCAATCCCTAAAAACACACAAGCCAAAAACGTGAGTGACTATCGCCCAGTGAGCATATTATCTGCCATCTCCAAATCTCTCGAATTTATCGTGTACGAACAACTCTCCTGCTATTTGCAAGCGCACAACATCCTTGATGAGCACCAATCTGGCTTCCGGAAAAATCACAGCACTACTACGGCACTACTTAAGGTCACGGATGACATAAGAAAGGCTATGGATAGTGGGCAAGCAACAATCATAGCACTGCTTGATTTCAGCAAAGCATTTGATTCTGTTGATCATGACATATTACTCTCTAGCCTATTCAAAATTCATCTCTCTATGAACAGTATCCAATGGGTGGACTCATATCTACATGGGCGCCAACAGCGCGTTAAAAGTAATTCAAATCAAATGTCTTCTTGGCGCTCAGTGGTGAGAGGAGTCCCTCAGGGATCAGTTCTAGGACCCCTTCTCTTCTCGATCTACATAAATGATATCACTTCATCGATAACTAAATGCAAATATCACTTATACGCTGACGATGTACAACTCTATCTGCATGCTGCACCAGAAAGACTATCGCAAGCAATCAAAGCTTTCAATGAGGACTTAACTGAAATTTGTAATTGGTCCAATTCACATGGACTACGACTGAATGAGACAAAAACACAAGCTATCATAATCTCCCACCCAAAAATTCTTCGTAAAATAAAAAATAATCCCACCCTACCAAACTTACGCTTGCGCGACTCCCCAATCGAATTCCGAGAATCAGTCAAAGATCTGGGCGTGATAGTTGACGAACAACTCTCTTGGACGCAACAAGTCCACAACGTCTCTAGAAAAGTATTTTCCGCACTGAATTCATTGAGACGATTTGGGAATATTTTCTCTCGCGTGTTAAAAGAACGACTTGTTTCCTCCCTAGTACTGCCTCATTTTGACTATTGCGATGTGGTATACAATGACCTGTCTGCTACTCTTAAAAACAAACTCCAACTAGCACAAAATGCCTGTGTACGCTACATATGCAACTTACGGTATTACGACCACGTCACCCCTGCGTACGAACAACTCAGCTGGTTGCGACTAAATCAACGCCGCGATCTTCATTCTTTATGTCTTTTCCGACAAATACTCTTAAGTTCCTCTCCAGCTTACCTGCATTCTCAGTTTCACTGCCTCTCACACGAACATAGTCTTGGTACACGGTCAAAAAATGATTCACTCATGCTCATACCAATACACCGTACGGTACGCTACACTAACTCCTTCGTAGTTTCTACTGCACGACTGTGGAACAACCTGCCGCGCTCTGTCAGAGGAGCAACCCCGTCTAGCTTCAGGCAGCAATGCCAGCTGTACATATCACAAAAGAAATGAAACCTGAACTCAACACGTCAAATATTTGAATCCTTATGCTGAGTTATATTCGTGTTTCTGATTTACGTTTTATTTATTTTCTGTTTAGTTACGTAAATGTTTTCTTACATCCTTTTAAATGCGCATTGCAAAATAAATATTAGGCTATAGTAATAACTCATCCATGATGCTTATCATCATCATCAACATCATCACATCATCATCAGGTTCTGTTTTATTAGTGTTTGTGTTTCCCTATTATTTCCTTACTTTAGCTATAATTAACTAATTACAATAATTTTTCCTACGCCATGCTTACCTGCCATTATATGTATTGTGATCAAATCTGAAATGTATTCCTGTTAGATTTAAGTACCATTGTTAAGTTTTGCAAATAATGTAATAATGTATTAATTGTAAAATCTGGTTAGATGGAAGAGAGGGCCCAATGGCCCTAATCTTGCCAGACAAAATAAATCTATCTATCTATCTATCTAAAAGACTGAAGACTCAAACAACAACAACAACAAGAATAATTTATGTATCATTATGCACATTGTGCGCTTTTCTTAATTAATTAATTAATTAATAATAATAATAATAATAATAATAACAACAACAACAACAATAATAATAATAATAATAATAATAATAATAATAATAATAATAATAATAATAATAAGAATAATAATAGCGTTATCTGCTGCATGTCGGAAGAGACGGCCTGTAGTCCACGTCCTCACGACACACGCTGGGTAGCGGAGAATGCTATCACGCACAATGGTTCACGGGTCTTCTTGACTACACGAGGGATATCTCTTGCGAGTGACTAAGGGAGAAACTGCTACTCGGACACGTTCAGTCAGCCACTCTCCGTCCCACCCAAATATTAACAGCATCGGTCTTCGAGAGCGTAGGACATTACTTTTCCCCTATTTATATTCTAGTAATTAAAGCTTGTTGTTTGTTAATCCACTTTAGGAGCGTGGGACATCTTGAACATCAGCCCCGTGTATTTGGGTGTGTTGAACCTTCTTGAATACGGTGTTGGAGTAGTGCGAGTAGAGATAATGGAGACACACTTTTACACTATACGTCTTGCCGTTCACCTTTATTTTTCTTTTCTTTAGGTTGGTTGGTTCTTGAGTTTAGGGGCTGCGACAACGCGGTCATGTAGCCCCGTGTACTTTGGTTGTGTGTAAAATTTGTCTGATATCCGGTGTTAATTGTGATGACTGTATTAGGGTGTGTTATCTGTTTTTTAATTTAAGTACAGACTGTAACTTAGAATTTTTCAAATAGTTCCTACTTTTGCCGCCAAGCGCCACCGTCAACAACTACTAGGTCAAGTTCAGAACTTAGCTACTATACGCCACCACAGTCGGCTCTTGGCAACGAATGTAGAAACCTAAGAGCGTTGTTTAAATTCTTAACCAATCCAATTTAGCTTCACACAGGTGTAATTAGTGGAAGGTTCTTTAACGTGCCATAAATCTATGACATGGGACCGCCGGCTTTACTTCCCCTCCGAAGGAAGGCATACTGAGGGATTTTTAACGATATTAAAAATCCGACGGTTCAGCATCTAAATACAAAACAATCACAAGTTAGTTAGTCGGTAGAAGCTCCAGCAGATGACTCCCGTTCCTCCACAACCTCCCCACCCTGGTCTTTCCCGATCTCCAGAGGGATGGCCAGCTGGATAGGTCTGATTATCTGCGTGCCGCAGGTGGTCCTCGGGAGTACGGTCACTGCCATCGTAATGTCCAGTCCATCATGCAGGGGCCATGACCATGTGATCAGCTGATCGATAGGGTGGGAAATGTAACGACCATTTTGCTTAACTGTGTGTGGTTTGTGGTGTGTTGTTTATACATTTTATACATTTTGAAATGCAATACGTAAGAACGCTACTACTTACGTCATCCAGAATGAGGATTACTCTGTTTGTTTTCTGGAGAAAATGTTCAATTTGTCGGTAGGTTATTAGCCTACGTCTATAAAAAGTTTGAGTTGCATGCATGTTACATTACATGTCTTATTTTCGACTAATGCAGCCTTTTGGATGGTAATACAATATTCTATGTGTTCATTGAAACAATTATTCCTTCCCAGGTCCCTGGTATGTCGAAAAGTTGTGGTGTTACCGGTTGCCAAGGCAACTATTATGATGGAGGTGATTAGGTTATGTGGCTTGTTTCCTTCGCCGCCGACGAAAATTTAAGAAAGCAATGGATACTTAAAATTCTGGAATAGATTTGCGCATTACAGGGAACACAATAGTGTGTGTTAAGCATTTCCCTAAAAGTAAGATACTTCGAGAGGTAAGAGCTACCGTAGTCGTCTTGATGGTAATTTATAAGTTCATATGGAAAAATGACTAACATGATAATGCTGAGGTTAAATTACTCGTTGGGGCTATTTATGTAAATCAGACAAGTTACTTTCAGTATTCTGTATCGGTTGAAGTCTGTCCAATTTACTATTTTTGTCCAAGATGCGTCCGGATCAACCTCAAGTGAACATAATATTTTGTGGTAGCATTTATGTAGGCTGCTGTATTTACATTAATGGGATTGTTAGCAACTGATGTAAGCTATCTACCTGATTTCCAGAATACAATCCATGGTAAATTCCTGCTGCAATAGACATGTTTGATTGAGTAATAGAAAATGTGTGCTGTTAGGTTAGGCTCTGTTTAGGTCACAGAAGAGAGCCACTTGTCAAAAAGTCACTACCCTGCATTGTTTAGGGTTCACTTAATAAATATTATAATCCAACTTATGACTCACATCATCACTAGATGTCTAAAATTTCTGAATATATCTGTGTCAGAGCAGAATTTATGTAGACAAGTAGGTCTATGGTAGGTAGATAGGCTACATTAGTTATTAATATTTCTGTACTGTAGCTTACACAATAAGAGGTTAATATCTAGTGCTGGTTGCTTAATACTGACTGAAATGATGACACTTAGATTAGGATATTCTTAATGGTTCCACACCTTATAAATAGGGTGAAGATATTCATTCGAACAAGTGCTTGGAAGACAGTAGCCTTTCAGTTGTTTCTTTGGTTGTGTATAACAAAAATGTTCGGTAACTTAATGTTTTTCAATTTCTTTTATCTGGAAATAGGGCGATATTTGTCTTTTAGTCTTACTGATGGGTCAGCTGGTAGTTATTTTATTGAGAGAAGATCGTCTGTTAAGTAGCCCTGATTTTTGGACCTTATACCATACATTTTTCCGGTGGTCAAGTGGAACAGCAGTGATTTGGTACTGCGCCCGAATTCCTCAAAGTCAACGTCCAGGATCCGAGAAAATGGAAGAAGGATCGTAGGGATGTCAATACCCGGCTAAGAAATCAACATATCCTACCGGACTGATGACTAGGGAACCCTTGACACACATAACGCATATCTAACCATACTACTAACTAGTTACACACAGAACAGCCTAAAAACAAAATTGAGCACACTGAGCAACTCGGCTCTCGGGGTAGATAAGGTATAGTTATGTCGAAAAGAACTGCCTGCATCGAACTAGTAGTATCGTTATAGCGTAATTCAGCATTGAATGAAAAGCAGATCTTATGGAAAACGAAACAGGCAATCTTAAAAGTGCCTGCAATTTATTCAACTAGGACAATACATAATATGTCCCTAAAAATCTGAATAAAGATGAAATAAACACTCAAATAGAAATTATATGTCTTTACTATACATCGAACCGACTATAAGAAGTCTCCCTGCACCAAAACGTATCGTCACTACGAATGCTCTTTCTTAGAAAAAACCTTTTAAAACACCGAGTGTCTATTCTCCAAATAATATACTTCAAATGCTATAGTAATTTACAAACGTTCTTCCTACATAATACATGGTATTATTTTATACCGCATTATAGCGTCAAGTCTACTTATTATATTTAGAACAAATAATAAAATTACTATGATAATTATTATTATTTACAACTGTTAAATATATACAACATCGCGACCTGCACGATTTTCTTCCTGCTTTATTTAAAAAGTTCATTCCACTCTTCTACTCTTTATCTCACACAACACTTTAATTTTATCATGTATATATGTCGTTACGTCCATGTGAACATGTGTATCAAGCAGTGAAGTTCATTACTATTTCACTTATTTACATTTCCGGTTTCCAATAACTGTAATAAATATTATGAACTACAACGCAAGACTTTCAGATAGCTATATATAATTTATACATGTGCGTGGCATTAAACCCTCACTACTCACACTTGCAATTCCTCACAACTTCATTTTCCAACTTACTTTACTGACATATTGTATTTCCATATTTTCTCATTGTAATCTCTTTATCTCACACACTCTGTGAATGCCATTTAAGTGTCTTTACTACACTTCTTTCAACAATACCTCTTCGCATCTATTTCTTACTTAGCACGTTCTCAAATTTCTGAAACCATCTCAAATATTTTCGACAAAGTAAGAGAATCAGTATCCCTACTAAATATTACTAATGTAATACCTTTCATGGATACCACTACCTCCGCAAACATCAATGCTATCGATTATACACCTCCATGCTATACTTTACTTATTCGTTCCACACAGCAATACTTTCGTAGTACTTCTCTACATTGCCATACTTCCTTCCTTTACTCTAATTATACATCTCTGTTACAATTTATAGCTTCTGTCTGAGTTTAAGTCTGCTCGTATTCGTTACTCAATAAAATACACTTTGCCTCACGTTCATAATTTCATCTTTTATGAAATATCTTTACTGTAGTCTTTCAAGACTTCTTTATGACAAAAGATTGATCTGTAATATCACATTTCTCCTTCTTTGACTCATCAGCTATGCTTTAAAATAACGCACACTGTTTATACTGTCAAAATAAAATTCTGGGTTTTACAATATTCTTTTACTTATAGTTGAGTGTCTCCAACGCCATTGTTGAACACTCCTGACAATAGTTAACGTTTCTAATTACATTTCGTTTCGATTCTCTAACGAATTAGCTTTACTTTGGATAACAATATCCCTTCTGTATCTCTCATTGCAATTTTGACAAAGCTTCGCTTATTATAACTTATTGCGACTTACTTTCATTTGTTGTACCAGGTTAACGAAATTACTTCACTCACCGTTATACATTACATGAATAATAATTCTTAAGACGATAGCTTACAAGAGTGAAAAATATATTAACGTGAAAATATTAACAATAAACGTCCGAAAAAATACGTCACAAACGAAATTCGTTGACTTGTAGAAAAATTTCAAAATTTATAGCAACAACAATAACATGAACCAGGAATAAAATAATCAGATGTTGGTCAAACAGTGGAATAACCCATAATAAGTGCTAACTACAAAGGTGTTAAAAATCACTGTTCTATCTTGAGTCTGGAACGCTTGAAACAGATTTTGAGGACCTGGGTAGCTGAGGTATCTGCCCACGTGCGCTGGGAATGCGCCACGCGCCGTCTAGCTCGCGTCTGCATTCTTCACGTTCCTCTCCGCTCTGTCCCGCATGCAGGTGAGATTGCTGCCTAGACCGGTTTACAGCTGATCCGTGCCAGCCTGTGTCCATGTCTGCTGCCAATGACACTCGCTCGCGTTCGCATCTTCTTGTTTCACGGTCAGGTGACCTAGATTCTGCATACGCTTCTTTCTGGACAAACTCTTCATTCGGCTGTTCTCTCGAAGCTCCTGATGTTAATTGTAGGTAGTGATTATGCTTACGATGAGGACTCACCTCCTCAGGTGACTTTCCTTTCGTTGTAGTAGACTGTTTATGGATTCCAAGCGTACTGCGGATTTTGTTGCAGTTAAGTTGCATTGTTGAATTGCCATGACCATCGCTGGACTTCGCTTGTTAATGTAGATTTACCCTCCAGTCATGTTGAACTTAGAACATCATCCTCCGTTCACTAAAGTTGCTTGTTGTTACTTGTCCCCTCTGACCTAATCTTGAAGACATCTTATTTGAATGTAGTAGATGTTTTTCTAAGATGTTGCAGTATATTAAAATTATTTTCTTCTGCGTTGTAATATGTCAGGCTGAAGTTTCACTATTGGGAGAGTGAAAATTTATAGAGTATCTCAACGTGTCTTTATCACTTCTGCTTTATAAATTCCTGTAGATAAATTCCGTAAATTCTTTCCATATTTCTTCTTGTTTCCAATATTTATTCATTTACTCTGTAGTTTCTTATTAACATTGTAGTTCTTCCTTTTGAAGTCTATCACTTTTCTTAGTTGCCATTGCATACAAATTGTAGAGCGATTTTCCATACTCACTTATTTGCTCATATCTTCTCTCACAGTTATCTAATTTAATTTCTGTTTTGCCAATTAAATTCCATCTTCCTTCCTTGCAAATTTGATATACTCCAATCCATTATAATATTAAAATAATAATTTTAATAATTATATAATCCATCGTAATCTTCCTTAATTGTGATTGGCTGCTTCCATGTTATCAAATTTGTTGTCCACGAGCCATCCCCACCTAAGATTCTCGGTGCGTGTCTGACCTTAAAGTCTCCTTGCCAAGTCGACTCGCGAACCAAAACTGGTTTGTCTCTGCTAACTTCACAAAACTGTGCACTATCCTGGTCACTGTTCTGATCACACTCCCTTAGTTAATATATTCCAGACTATAAAATTTCCATTTCTTCTCCAAATAACAATCATACTTCAAGCTAAAATTTTACAAATTGCTTTCTTGCACATAATCTGCCTTCCTATGGGTGGAAATAGTTCAAATTACGAAAAATTTTATTCACATTTTTTCTCTGGCTCTCCGTTCGAATCTCGGTCAGTTACTTTCTCTTGACTACTCATAATTTCGAGTGCAGTACATACAAGTTAATGCGAAGAAATGGTTCTTGATCCTTATTTTTCTGACAGTAGGCCAAGGGGGACATAGTGTTTTTATATATAATTATGTTTATTCGAAAAAGATCCTGTTTGGTGAACGTCATTCATTTTTAGCCTATTTTTATTTTATGAAAAAAAACAAGATGTTCAGCAAAGAACATATAGCCTACTTTCTCCTAAATGTATGGGTATCTTTATGACTCTTTGTCCTCATCCCTAAAACAATCACCCCAACCACAATGTATTGTTTGTTTTCTTTTATATTGATAATAAGCCAGTAAGTGTCAAGATCAATGTTATATACTTTATGATGATTGAATAACAAAACTACTAACTTATGAGAACACCTTTTGCCCGTGTTTGTGTGTGCGCATGTGTGTTTCCCCCTCTAATAACTTCTAAACGGCTGGAGCGACTTCAGTGAAACTCTGTAAGTCCATGGCACCATTTTGGCCACCATGACAGTGCCCTTCAATTTTTTTACGTCTCACCAATCCAACATGGCGGCTGTGCGAAATATTTCACCAGCATTCAATATCTCCGAAACTATTACCGATATCACCCTGAAGTTTTGTACGGTCATAAAGGGAACTATTAGAAGTTCACCTATGGGACTTTTAAACACCTGATAACCACAAAACCAACATGGCGGCCAATCGAATTTGCATATTTCAAATAGACGTTTCTCGCGATTTAACCAACCAAACGCAATGAAACTTGGTGCAGTATATGTTTTTACACATTGTAATGCACTGACATCTCACTTCGTTCAATTGTTTACATAACCTCAAGATGGCGGCTATGCGAAATATTTCATCGGCATTCTATATCTCCGAAACTATTACCGATATCACCCTGAAATTTTGTACGGATATAAAAGGCCCTACTAGAAGTTCATCTACGAGACTTTTAAAAACCTGTTAACTACAAAACGAACATGGCGGCCAAGCGAAGTTGAATGTTTTAAATAGACATTTCTCGCGATTTAATCATCGAAACGCAATGAAACGTGGTACAGCAAATGGTTATACACATTATAATGCCCTGGCATCTAATATAGTTCAATTGTTTACATAACCTCAAGAAGGGGGTTTTGCGAATTTTAAAATTAAGTTTTCTTCTCTTGTGTCGTAATCATGTGATCGAAGTGAAAGTTTGAATAATAAACCTACGCAATAATTTTCCTTTAATGGTAGTCTACATAACGAAGTGGACTATATACTCTTCAATAAACAGATCAGTGCCCGAGAGGAAAGCTACACCTGGAATCCTCACGGACGCTTCATAATTGCCGTAGCAGATTCTGTCAGAAATGAGGATCAGCCGGACGTGACTCGCCGTATAGTTACAGCCTTGTGGAAGAGGAGAGTCCTGAACATTGTGGTGATGTTGGCAGACGGCATGGCAGTACATCTCTATACTTGGTTCCCCTACAGTCCCCGAGGGAACTGCGGGAAGACCGTCACAGAGCTGACTATTTTGGACACATGGGATGACATATTCCCTCAGAAGGTTCCCAATAAGCTACACAACTGCCCAATGAGGGTCTCAACATTCCCGTTTTCACCATACATCTTTGATCCAGAAAATACCACCACGCACGAGATTGTATATAGACTCGGTATAGAACCTCAAATGTTCCACGCTGTAGCCGAAGCATCTGGATTCAAGCCTAGGTTTTTGAAATCTCCCGAGCGACATTTGCCACTGTTAGATAGATGGGGACGAATATTAGCGAATGGCACGTGGGGCGGAGTGTTCGGGAACGTGGCATCGGGTCAAGCAGACGTAGGTTTTGCCGGTTTCCGTCCATCCGGTGAAGAAACCACGTGGGTGGATGTTAGTAGTGAACATTCCAGACGACACTGTGTGTGGTTCGTCCCACCACCACGGAGAATTCCTAGCTGGAAGTCCATCTTCCGTATCTTCAGCTTGAGACTCTGGCTGCTTATCATCATCTCCAGCGCTGTCTTCTCTCTGGCACTGTCCTGGTCTGGAGTTGAGTTGTCCACGAATCCCGTCACAGTGTGGTCTGTTCTTCTGGGAGTGTCGCTGAGTACACTACCCTCCAGTCGCAAACTCCGTGTCTTGCTGGCTATATGGCTGTTCTACTGCCTGGTGATAAACTCAGCTTATAAATCAGTCCTCATCACACTGTTGACCCAACCCGGCTCCGAGAGACAGCTCGTCACCATTGAGGAGCTCGCCAATTCCAAGGTCCGTTACGGCTCGCACATATCTTTGAAACGATTCTATGATGATAGTAATAATAATAATAATAATAATAATAATAATAATAATAATAATACTCATATAAGGTTTCCAGGAAAAGCCGAAGCTGAAGACAGGGAAGGTGTGGTCCCAAGAGAGAAAAGAACAACACCGGAGACGAATGCGGGAACACTGGGCGGTAGTTAAAGTACGGAAGAAGAGACAGTTGAACTGACGTGGTCCCTAGTTGGCCGAATCGAAGAAAGAAGAAGAAGAATAATACTCATATATGGAAAATATTCTATCCCAATATGATTACTACCAATGGAAGTCTAAATGCAGTACTTTCGCAAGATAACTTTGCATATCTAGTTTGTTCCTTTGATCTTGACTACGCCCAAATTCAGGTGAACCTTCATGCCCCACCGGGGAAAGTGTTCACCCCACTTGTAGATGGGATGGTTAGTTTTGGAATCGTCTTCTATCTTAAAAAGCACAGCCCCTACACTCGCCGCTACAATGAAATCTTCGAAAGAATACAACAAGCCGGTCTTTTATGGAAGTGGTTACGAGACAGTGATTCTCTGACGCTGATTAACAAAACAAATATAAGGTCCGTTAATGTTGTGCTAACTCTGCATCACTTGGAGGGCCCATTCGAACTCATGTTCGTGGCAATCCTTATCTCGAACATCGGCCTAGTTGGTGAGTTGCTCATCAATCGTATACTTAGAGCAGCGTCAACAATGAAACATCATATTGTAAGTAATGCTGTTCTAATACTGTTTAGAACAGTCGTAGGGAGATATCTTCCAGATTGAATAGCACTCCTTGTTGAGGGATATTTAGTTAATTTCAATTCAACATGTTTGGCACTGCTTTGCCCCAGTTGCTATGGTGATCAACATCATGTATGGCGTTATGGAGTTGTGTGCAGACATGCTAATTATTGGTGTATAAGTAGTGTTAAGTAAGGTTTTTCTATCCCATAATTCCGCTGGTAGTTTCCTTTCATCAACAAAAGTAAGTAAGTTCATTATACATTATACAGTCCACTAGTTCAAACAAAATATTGGTCCTCCGGGCCGGATTTTGTACAGCATAATAAGAAGATGGCGACCGTTTCGGGCATGGCTATCACTTGAAGAAGTAATTGCAACAAACAATCAGAACGAGTCTCTCAATCACATAAGCCACCAGCCAATCCCCGACATCGTTGTTGTTTAAGATCGTAGTCGACCAATCAGATAAATTATTGATTTACCAAGGTAAGAGCTACACCCATAAGAAGTTCTCACAAGCTCCAAAGAGTTAGTAGTCACATATATTCTAGTTCTTAATGTTTAAAAGGTAACAACTTATTCTGGAAATCTTGAATATTCTTTCTGCCTATTCACTTTCCAGCAGAAGTGATATTTTCTTTTGTGAAAATTCAACGATCAAACTATACAGTATAATTCATACGCCTGAAGGAAAACAGAATAGACACAAGTAGTTCCGTGAAGAAGTAAATAGCCTATTTTCATATATCCCACTGTTCTTTCCCATTAACCTCTCCTGCCTATTAAAATGATTTTCCAATTCATATACTAAATAATATTTGGTTCACGATCTATATCTTCACCAACAACATTACAATGAGAAGTTATGTGCTAGAATATATACAGTAGCTTTCAATATTGGTGATTAAGATTCGTCTCGTGAGATGGCATATTTCTGTAACGAACCACAGGAATTAATTTTTAGAAAAGTCAAATCCACTGGAGTATGATTTACGAAAAGTAAGCTACAGAATTTAGTGTCATTAGATGATTGTTACCTTAAGAATCATCTTTACAATCACTTGAATACGGGAAATAAATAAAAATTAAGGTTTTAACATTGCGAACTGATGCATCTTGAATTTTTGAAAACAATTCAACATCAATAGATGTCTCTACACTAAGCTCTGAATAAAGATTCGCTGTGCCAAGTTCCATTGGACTCTGATGATAAGACCGCCAGAAAAGCGGGTTCGGTGACATTGTTGGTAGCATGCTGAAAGGCTGTGCCCAAGATCGCGGGTTGAAACCCGGCCGAAGTCGTCGGATCTTTTAAGAGCGTTAAAGCCATTAAGTAAGCCTTCCTACGGAGAGGAGGCAAAGCCGGCGGCCCCATGTCATAGATATATGACAAGTAAAAGCTCCTTCCACTAACAAAACTTGTGTGAAGCTAACTTTCCCGGTTAGATTTCGTTGAAACGCTCTGTCAAAATTCAAACGTTCACCACTAGATGTCTGTGACATCAAGTTGCGAAAATTGGAACTACTTGAAGTTAAACGGAACTTCTAGCTCACCCCATGGGTGTCCGCTTGAAGCAGCTACAGCCTCTGACAAGCCGAACTTGTCCTCGGACACTCCCGGCACTAAAAGCCATACGCTAAATAAATAAAACTGCCAGAAAAGTTAATTTAACTATTCGGGACCCACGTTGCGACCATGATGGTTTTGTTTTTCTCACAGTTTAGAAAGTCACATATTTGTCCTTGCGTACCAGTACTCTAATACCATACACAATTTCAGTGTGATTGCTTAAATAATTTTGGAGGTATTGAAAGCCGGTCGAATGTATCGTACGGACGCCATGTTGGATTGTTTTATATATGCCAGCAAATGAATATTATAATAGTGGCTCATTATATGTCACCCTTCATTTCATAGGACACGAGAAATATAAACGTAAATTTAAACATTTTGCACACCCGCCATTTTTAAGTTCTCATAGAGAGTGAATTAAATTTGACGCCATTATGTTAAGCGCTCGGGTAATTTACTCGCGAGAAAAATCCATGTACATATTTAAATTTCGTGTCACCGCCATATTAGATTTGTATTCATCTCGTTATTGAAAGGCCCGTAGATGAACTTATTTTAATATAACAACATACAAAATTTCAGTTTGAAATTTCTTTAGTGAAAATTCAACGATCAAACTATATGATTCTTACACCTCAAGGAGAACAGAACGGACACAAGTAGTTCCGTAGTTCCTTCATTATGAGGCAGAATTTAGGAAATCTTTTACCCCCGAAAATGGCCTCTGTTTTCATGCAATTTTCGAATTAGGAAGTGTTATGCAAAGAGAAATTAGCTGACGGATGACCATAATTACAATATCAAGTGTTTGTGGGAAATGAAAAAGATTTAGGATATCAAAGGAAAGAGAAATGCGAAAGACGTAGAAAGGCATCAGGCGGCTTCCGTGGCGTAGTTGGTAGCATGTTGAGGTTCTATGCTCAAGATCGCGGGTTCAAACCTGGCTGAAGTAAACGGATTTTTAAGAGCGCTAAAAATCTCTCAGTATGCCTTCCTACGGAGGGGAAGTAAAGCCGGTGGGCCCATGTCATAGATTTATGGCATGTAAAAGAACCTTCCACTAACTATAATTGTGTGAAGTTTAATTTGTAGGTTAGATTTGATTAATGCTTTATTAGGTTCCAACGTTCACTGCAGGTGCCAGGTGGGGTGGCATCTAGTAACCTAGTTCGCAGCTAGGTGTCGTTGACGGTAGTATTTGGTAGAAAAAGTAGGAACTACTTGAATTTGATCGTCTGCAGTCCTTACCTGAATTACAGATAACACACACTAATACAGCCATCACAATTAACACCGGTTATCAGACAGATTCTACACACACCCAAAGTACACGGGGCTACATGACCGTGTTGTCGCAGCCCCTAAACTGAGGAACCAACCAACATCACCACAAATGTGTAGGCCTGTAGGTGATTGCACAAATGCTATTGCAATGTTATGTAGTTCATTTACAATTAGTTACATCAGGGAGAAAACAGGTAATTTGCTTGCATTTGAGGTAACTTATGCTGTGGAGAGATGCACTCACACCAAGAACAGTTATGCATGTTTCTTTCTTAATATGTTTAACACACAATTGTATGGTTTGACTTAAGATGATTTCTTGTCTGCTTTTTATTCCAAACTGATACTCCAGATCTCGGATGCCCTGATACCATCGGGGTCGGAAGAGATCAAGAGTTGACAAAAAGAGGTTGATAGGAAGGATGAAAGGGAGGTACCCTGCATTGTAAGATGAAGCAATGTGAGACTCAGCTGGAGTCCCGTGGTCACCAACCCTCGTCCCACTGGTTGTGAGACCCTGTGGAATAATTGTAGTTTATTAGAAGTGTTGGCTTTTGAATATAGCGTACAGTAAGTATGAAGTAAACTTTGACTTACAACGGGGATTAAACTATACATAGTGTTAAACAAAGTCCCCGATTCTTGGATGTCACGTGTAATCTCGAGAACCACTGGGTGGGTTTTTATGCGGGTTTCACCATTCTGTAAAGGATTTCTCGAGGAAGATTTATGTAGAAAAACATTCATTTATGACCAAAGGAAGCCAAGCAGTAACGATTTCAGTGAATGATGTCGTAGAAAAATCTGCCGTCTGTGCGCCTTATATAATTAGAATACTCTCAACTTAAAATCTCGGTCATCCAGATGTTTTGTTTTGAGACATGGGATTATTAACGATTCGGTGTCGCGGCAATCAACAACAAAATGTGTGAGGGTCGTCTGCGATGGTTTGGGCTTGTGCTACGATCAGGAGTGGACACCATTGGAAAACAGGGCTACACACTGGAGGTCGCCGGGAAAAGACCAAAGGGGCGACCGAGACAACGTTGGGCCGATACACTGCACAGGGATCTGAAAAGCGTCAACCTACATCCGGACATGGCCCATGACCGAGTAAAGTGGAGACAGCGGAATCACATAGCGGACCCTGCCACGAGGCGGGACAAACGCTAAAGCAAAAGAAGAAGGAGAAGAAGAAGAAGAAGCCGGCGGCGTGATGCAGGGGTAGCGCGCTTGCCTCTCAACCGGTGGCCCCGTATAATTAGAATAGGCTTACTTTCAGCTTCCAATCTCGGTCATCCAGAGATTAGGAAGAGAGTGTCTTTTGATTTGAGACTTGGGATTATTAACTCTTATTATGTCGGCCTTGTGATGTAGGGGTAGCGTGTCTGCGTCTTAACTGGTGTCCCCGGGTTCAATTCACTCCGTCAGGGATTTTAGAAACTGACGTGAGGGCTGGAAAGGAGTGCGCTCAGCCACGTGAGGACAATTGAGTAGCTGCCTGACAATAAAGCTGCGTCACGGCAGCGTTTGTAGGCAGAATGGCTGGGCAATGGTCGCTTGGTAGGCCAAAGTACTGCATGGACTGTGGTGGCACGGTTTTCTTACATAATAATAAAGTAGGCCACATTCAACAGCTTCATGGTTGTGAAAAAAAAACATTTCGATAATAATTCTGCTATTAAGGTGAGTCGTAAAGGTCCAAATCGGTTAATTTTGACATGTTCATTTTTTTACACATTAATAATTCATTTTGATTATTCTGATTTTTATTCGCTTATTTTTCAAAGGAAACCATCAGTTGGCTATTCTGTCGGGAAGAGTGTCATCTGTCGATGCCGTCGATGGTTCGCCGACATTCCTCTCTAACGGGTACAATACACTTATATAGTTGCTACTACTACTGCAATTATATACTTTCACACAAACCTTTATACATAGATTTACTAGCCAAAGTGTAATGGATCTGATGATGATCGCTTGACGAAACTGGCCATCCAAGTGTATTTATTAATTTATTTTTATATCATGTATTGTTTTTCATGATTAGGGAATAAGCCATCACAATATTGTAGAACATATTAACATATTAATTACTGTCGTTATATTGAATTCTGTTTTGAGTGACACTGTTAGTTGTAATATTTGTAGGGGGAAAGTGAAACTGCGTGAAAATGCTTCAAGACGAAATGGCCTTACTTTAACATCAATTTTCTAAAAATTACTTTTTTCAAAATTAAAGCCCCGTTTTCTCAGGAACTACTGATCGTATCTCCATAATTATTTTGCCATACAATGAATATTGCACACCGATACTGTGGATCCTCTAAGAGTAAATTTGTTCAAGTAGATAGTTAAAAAAAACATTCTCCAAATATTAAATGAAATAATTAGAGGTTCAATGAAAAGAATATTTAAAAAATTCTGTTAAAGTTTTCCATATGAATGAGGATCAGTGCGCTGACGAAGAACCAATAAGTCTGTAAAAATAATTCACATATCTAATAGATGCTGAGAAAATGATGCATTTATATTCTCATTTTAACATTGACAATATAGGGCTTTCCGACTCCCCTTATTGATATTGATAAAATGATAAAAAAAACACATTAACGTGTTTTATGGATAATTTAGGTTTAACACACCTTCAAGAATTTGTTTAGTATTAAAAAAATGTTACCGGCCACGGTGGCTGAGATCGTTAATGCACTAGCTCGTGTCTTGTTGGCATCGGGAGAGCGTGGGTTCGAATCCCAACTTGGCCGTCTTAAAATTGATCTTTGTGGTTTCCCATTTTAAACGCCGCTACATTTCCTTTTAACAGGTGCACAGCCGACTTCCTTCCTAACTCCCTTTCCAGACCCAACCTTAATTACACCAAAGTAAGCGGTCGCCTGGGCAATCGACCTGTTACCATCCCCAGTTGCATCTGCTGACAAAGTGTGTCCCGCTCCCAGACAGTCTTTGCGACGGTAGAGGAATGATCCCTCGCAGAGTCTATGGGTGGAGCCGGGCTGGGAGGATAAACGACAATAAAATAAAAATAAAACAGTAGTGTTCACATTTTTGGAGTTTATAAGGTCGTAACGTTCTTTTTGTTAGTATATCAGTGACTCTGTGACTCCATTTATTCACAAACTAATCTATTGGGCTGTTACTGCAATAAGGTGGTGATATTATACGTTTTCTATTCTGTAAACTTTCTTTCAATTGAACATGATATTTTGATTCACCGAAAGTATTCTGAAATACTCTCGATATTGCATATTAACCGTAATTTAAGCAGTTAATTATTTTAGTTTTGTACTTCGGTTGGTTCCTCAGTTTAGGGGATGCGGCAACGCGGTCATGTAGCCCCGTGTACTGTACCCATGTGAGTAATTTCCATGGAAAACATGCTTCTGCCTCCAGCTAGCATCAGTTCTCAGGCGTGTACCGTCCACCCACTGAGCAGTTGCATATTTTGATCTGAGACTAAAAGGTATCAACTCTACAATGATAAAGCACAACTCTATTCTAAAGACTTTAATTCAGTTCTAAATCATGGCTTCAAACACATAAAAACACAATCCCAACAATATCATACAAAACAAAGCAAAATTACTCCTACAATCCACTAATTATTCACATTTTATCCTTTCAAATCCAGATGATTATTCATACATTTACCCTGAGATTGACATCAAAATGCATCTCAAGTGCTCTGATGCACATGTAATTTACATAAAAACTGTACTGTTATGTCACCTGTCGTGACCTCTTTCATTTCACAAGCTTAATTGTTTACTCTCAACACCTTAATTTACATTATGTGTGCCTTTGTGTTTTGTTTCTCTCTTCCCACCAAAATGCTTTACCATGCATTAGCCAATTTATGGATTACACAAATTTACTTGCAACTCCACAATTCTATGTAATTATACCCGTTCTGGAGTACTACAGTCCCCTCTTCTACAGTTCCACTGTATGCCGTTGTGATTTCAATTTCAAAATTTCCGTTACCGCTGTGTCGGATGGTATTATTACGCTACCCTTGCGCGGGCATAGCCTAAGGCATCAAGTGTCGATCGTCATAACTAAGTGACAGTGTCAGTATAAAATGCAACTTCCAACAATTCGTAAGTTTGCTAAATATTAAATCATCAGGATGATCTTTAATTATCAATGTGTTTCAAACCACACAAATACATTATACAATACAACAACGACTCTTTTTGTCACAAGCAGGGTTTCAAAGTCTGTCCCTTCTCAATGTCATCCTTCAAGGGTCATTTAACGTCTCCCCCTGGGTTCTTCCTGCATAATAGGCTGAGGCGGGCGGTAACGAAACACTCGTTCCGTCCTCTACTAGCTCCGTCTCACTTTCCCTTCTCTCATTACCTCCAAGCAGTAACTTGTAACTTTACATACAATAGCGTAGTCTCAATGACCCACATATCCCATATGATTTAAACTGAATGGTATGCACTTTAGGTTATGGGCGAGTTTAAATATTTATTCCTAACCTTAGGATATTAATAACTGGCCTCAATAGGTCGATTTCATTATATGAAGGAACGAGATTCATCAAACATTGGTCGAACTGGCTAGCCGGTATCTTATTAAATGCTACGGTCAGGCACATGCTGCCGCCAATTAGATTCGCTTCCCATGAGCTGAATCATTTCAATAACTAATTCTCGGTCGATCAGGTATCATGCAGAGGTTTCCATTGTTATCCTCTCATACACCACAGGATTCGAACCCGGAACATTCCATATCCATCCTCAGAGTTAGGGTACAACACTAAATACACTCTGGCAAATAAATATCTCTGTACGCCCTAGACTATACGAGATTTCACACGTCGAATAGATTACCTGGCTTCCCTGACCATTATGCTATGATCTCGTCCTTTAATTATTAAGATAAATCTATCAATTACTCTACGAGCTTATTCACAAGCTGCAAATTCAATTCACTATTAAACTCTTCCATTCCCTGGATTCTTGCATATTTTATTCCCTTTATTACAATATATTCTGATATTAACTTTCTTTTCTTAGTCCTTCATGTAACTTTACTACTTGGATAGATAAATATTCCAATGAGCATATATTTTTTGCTTACAACCATTTTTCCCTGATTTGTATTCATTTATTCCTTTTTATTATTATAATTATTATTATTATTATTATTACTGACATGAATTACCATAACCCGACACAACGTAACCGTTTTAATAATCGAACATCCGTGTTCGTTACGTTAAGTTTTTATATAACTGATTTGCCATTTTACAATAGTGGTAACGATTTATCCACTCAATGATGTACAAAAACGTCTCAACTTTAGTAAAATCAACACAACAATACTAATTTGAGGCTCTACCTCCTAAAATTGACTCTTATTGGCATATTTTATAATTTTGAAATCACACAACATACAGCGGACTACAACTGCTATAAAATCATGGTTTTTGGGTACTTACATCGGCTAGTCCGGTGGCTCCAACCACTCATTTCTTCCAGTAATGCCTGCCATTTGCATAATTAGCAAGGCATTCTTACACTGATAACACACATTTTATATAACTTTGGCCTCACAAGACACACGGCACTTTTCCTTTCCATATTGAAACTATTGCTTCCTTATACACTCAACACTTTATAGCACTTGTTACAATATTAATTATAAATATATTTAACAGATCATCACTACATTCACACGTCACTATTTACATTTCTTACTGGTTGAATTTCCCTGGCAAGATATCAGAAATGCAGACGTTGAAGCTCCTCCTCGCTGCTACCCGCATCCTGATTGAATGTCTCGATTATCTGCCTACGGATTCCTATTGATTCACCCAACTGTCTATCAATCTCTATCCTTCGATGAACTTCCTGCTACCGCATAAATATGCTTGCCTATCGTCCTGAGCGTTACTTATATTGGTATTCTTATGAAATTTCACCAATCGCATAATAAAGTTTATCCCTGCGCAGTCCGGCATACTAAGATATGTATAACCAATAGTTTATATGCTGCACTCAACCATTTTACATTGTACTGGTACAAATTATCACTCTCAATTGTCCTACCTTGTATATTACACGGTACCTTTCCTACGTGCACAAAAACAATCGCTCGTAATGCCGACTATACAAATATGGTGCAACTGTCCTTAATAAATGGTATTAATAAATGTTTTACTGCGCGGCTCTTCATGTTGAAGTCCGAGCATCCCTTCTCGACTTCGGTAACGCGCACTTCGCATTGAACTGCGGTTAAACTGATTATATTACTCGTTATTACTTCATAACTTAATGCATGATTATGTTGCTGCACTTAGAATGTTAAAGTCCGCGCCTTTCGTCTCTGGGCTAGAGTGACGTGCTCTCCGCTCTCAAGTATGGTTCGACTGACCTCCTCTGTCATGGGTCCATCCCTTATATCCGTTTGGAGAGAAGAAGTAGACCGAGGATTCCCCTGCAGCGTCAAATTCTCTCACAGTATGATTCTGGTCTTGAAATAACGTTTATATTGTTCCTTTTCCCTCGCTGGTCACATATCTGTATGCGTGCTCGAGGGTGATTAATTGCCTTTGCCATGGCGTGGCCAAGCGGCGTCCTCTAAAAAACCCCGACAGCACGGTTATATCTATCCGCTAACTCCCAAATACTGTGTTACTGCACGTTCCATCAAATCTTCATCGATTTCAATGTTTAAAGGCTTGATAATTAGCCTCCCGCTAAACATTCACATAGGTGAAAACCTCATGTCACTGCGTTGCTCCAATCACGAGTAATCCTTAAATTACGCAGGGATCTACCCACTTCACCAGCTTCTCTATTCTGAAACGGGGAATAACTTGGCAATTATTTTTCCTTCTGACCTGTTCCAGAGTGACAAGGCTCCAAGAATCTCCTCCCCCTTTTCTAGGGCCATTAGACAAACGTCAAGCGCTCCAACTTCTGTGCTCAAGTCCAGAATAGTATGCTCCATACAGCCAAATAATGCCGTATTCTACTAATATTCCCTGCATTATATTAATAAATAATGTCAGCATTAGTTCATATCACAACAGTGATTTAATATATATATTTTTTAGGGGTTTTTATAACTTAAACTCCCTCAAAAGATCTCGTGTTCGTTCCTTGCCGGAACCTTTATTCTGAGCTCAACTATATCTGAGATCCACGTTCGACACCAGTCAGCCTAACCCCGTTGGGTTCAGTACTTTGGGTGTGTGTAGAATCTTTCTGATAATCGGTATTAATTGTGATGACTGTATTAGTGTGTGTTATCTGTTTTTAATTCATGTAAGGACTGCCGACGATAATTTCAAGTAGTTCCTACTTTTGCTACCAAATGCTACCGTCTACGACACCTTGCAGTGAGCTTGGCTACTACTAGATGCCATCACAACCTGTGCCTGGTGACGAACGTTGGACATTAAGAGCATTAATCAAACCTAACCTACAAATTTTTCTTCAAACAAGTTTAGTTAATGGAAGGGTCTTTTATTCTATGATGATGATGATGATGATGATGATAAGTGTTGTTTTAAGGGGCCTAACATATGGGCTATCAGCCCCTAATGGTTTGGGTGATCGTGACAATGTAAATGAAATTAAACTATACCTAAAACTAACGACACACTTGCATACTATAGTAGAAGAGGAGAGGGACCGCCTCAAAGGCAATGGAAGGAGAAAAACCAGACCCAGCTCAGGAAACCCTCAGGGTCACCGACTCACGAACTCACCATCCCTTGAGGGTGTAGCACAATCCAGGGTGCATCGAAAGTGGTGGGGCTACACACACCCTGCCTCCTTGAGGGCCTTGAGCAGAAGGCAGGAGATACAATAAAAAGACAACAAGAGCTCTGACCCCTGGAGGAATGAGGGATCTGAAAGATGAGAAAAAATGACAATTAAGGCGGGAAAGTGAATGACTCCCTAGACCTCGGATATCCTAATACCGTCGGGGTCGGAAAAGAACAAGAGTTGACCAAGAGAGGTCAAGTGGAAAGAACAAGAGTTGACCAAGGGAGGTCGAGAAGTAAGATAACAGAGAGGAGCCCGGCACTGGTAAGTGGAAGCCATGCCGGACTCAGCTGGAATCCCGCGGTCTCCAACCCACGTCCCACAAGTTTTAAGCCCCTGGGGGTATAAATCTATGACATGGGCCCGCCGGCTTAACTTCACCTCGGCACACTGAGGGATTTTTAAAGCTCTTAAAAGTCCAACGACTTCGGTCGGGTTTGAACCCGCGACCTTGGACATAGAAGCTTCGCACGTCCCAACTACGCCACCTAGGCCGCCAGGTTTTGTACTTTTACCCCTTACATTATTCACGGACATCTAAACACTCAAATGTTGACGAAAGATGCGCTAGTTTCTAAACGAAGAATGATAGCACTAGATACTTTTAGCCCGGCATTCTTCACTTAGCAAGTATTTACTTGGTGCAGGCTGTAATTGTTTAAGAGGTATTATATGTTAACTTCCACTGTATATTATCATAATGCTATATTCCAAGTACATTACGCCTAATATTCCCCCAGAGACTAAGGTGATGTCCTAATGACTTGACTCAGTCGATTCTAACCAGTAAGTACACTTACAGATATTAAAGTGCATTTACTATTTCTAAAATCGATTATTTATGTCACATGGGTCATATAAACCTGATGTATGGTTTTGAGCAGTGCGTCTGAGTGGAATAATTAGCCTGCGTACACCGCTGACTTCTCTTTGTCTACGTTTCTGAGAGGTAAGAACTAAATAATAACTAGAAGACCCGTGCTGCTCCGCAGCATTCACTTCATCAATCCTACAGCACTTCTGTCCATATTACATTTGCAAGTATTCATGCTAGTGACCTGAACAGACATTTACGGTACCGTCGCTTTTGGGTAAATGATGAAGTAGACTTATGAGATCAAATGTGTGGGCGTCTGCCTGTCCTCTGTGAGTGTGTCCCACTATTTACCCAGCGTAAGCTTAAAAGGCGCACGGACGTCAGGTTCCAGACGCAATTCTGAAAAGCCGAGGTGAACAGCTAACTTCAAACACATAATCTATACTGTTCTCTGAAGTATTAACTCGACACGACTCGACAGTTTGATGCTGGCTGAAGCTAGGGTGATAGGTCACTCGCAAGCTCGTAAACTCACTCTGAAGCTAGTAATTTAAATTTCCACTGAATGGAGATTGCTTGAAGAACTGAAAAAGTAAAAACACTTACAGTGGTCGATGTGGGAGCTGTCGCGGACTTTCTTGCAGAACTTTTCATGCTGAACAATTCCCAGAGTATATCGATATTTTTAACGGTTTACCCAGCGTAAGCTTAAATGACACATAGACGTTAGGTTTTTCTTCAATCCGTTTCACTGAAATCGTAACTGCTCGGTTTCCTTTCGTCATAAATAAATGTTTTTTTCTACCTAATCCTTCATCGAGAAATCCTTTAAAGAATGGTGAAAACCGCATCAAAATCCATCAAGTTGCTCTCGAGATTACCCGTTACATCCAAGAATTGGGAAATTTGTTTTATATTAAGTAGATAGAGTTATCCACACAATTTAAGGCTACAGCAGTACAATTTGGTGTTCTGTCTACTTATGATACCAATGATATAAATTTAAAAAAAAAGATGGGTCGCTTACATTTGAATTTAGAGATATAACTCTTGGGTAACATATAGAGGTGTGAAAATTAATAGAATAAAATAAAATAACATTAATTAGTCATAATTTCTTTTATTCGAAATCATTTTATTGACCAACTTCTTTTGTTGTCCCACTTAGAAGTGTTTCCTCTCCCGTGGAATTACACCTTTTCCCATAAGGAATTGCGTCTGGAAACTTTCAAATTGTTGGATTCCGAGGGTTATCTGAGCTGGGTCCGTTTTCAATTTTTCATTGACTTTAGAATATAAGTCAGCTGATTTCAATACATAGTTCATGAATCTTTGAATAGTTCAATAGCGTTCATCAGTTAAAAGATCCCAAATCCCTCTGCTCTAAATTACACGCAAAGTAGAGTGAAGTAATAAAAACGTACCGTGTGGCATTTTGCATTTGCAAAGCTCCTCTGCTAGTGGAAATTCTAAAAAATCCATCATGAAAATATAATTAGGAGTCTTGGTTAAACATTTGAAGTAATTTCATCGCCTTGTAAACATACTTAGTGCATTAAACCGTGAAAAGTAAAAATGCAATTTTGGAAAACTGACATCGAATATAATAATTTGCACACCTCTGTAAAGACAGCTTCGCCTCCACCACTACAGATAGAATAGTAAGTAAAGGCGATTGATGAGAAATGAAAAGATAACTCACACAGAATTAAGCTGTATATTTGATTGAGTATATCTTAGTTATAGAACTGAGGCAATGAAAGAACTGGATGTAGGATAGTAATCACCGATGTAGGACAATAGCACTTTTTTACCATTACCTCAGGACAGTTATCGTATTAGGGATGCGGACGTTCTTGTGTAATTGTTATTTAATCTGTGGCCCGTTAGCTGAGGTCTGTGCTCCTCCACAACATTCGTTTCAACATTCTAATAGTACTTCCTTCCATACGACATTTGCTGTTCGCTTGCCTTTTGGTTCTGTTTGAACTTTGACGTCATGAAAGGATTTTGCTCGCGATAGTGCGGCATACAGTTGTCCGTGGCTAAACACCGGTTGAGGTAAATAAATGCCTATTTGATCTAGTGTTTGACCTTAAGCTTTATTGATACTTATACAAAAAGCCAAACGTACTGGAAACTGCCTCCTTTTGAAGGAAAATGGCATAGAAGTATCTGATGGCGTAAGGTCAAGGCGAGGAAGTAGGACATTGTTTCCAACATTTGAGGGTATTCACCGTTACCAATTTGTATCAAGAAGTTTGCAAAATCACGTTGATCTGTATCCGCTCGCATATTTTTGTTGAGTTTAAAAATTTTGAATAATGGACACAAAGGAGAGAACCTTACTGGCATTTGGACTGAAGCTGCTATAGATGCGTGAGGCACAACAGGCAATACCTGCCTAAAATCTCCACCTAAGATGATAATTTTTCCTCCGAAAGGCACGTCGTTATTCATGATGTCCTTAAGCAACCGATTTACACGCATCAACGCGTGCTTATTAGCCATAGGGGTTCATCCCAGATGATACGTTTTGCTGAACGAATATAAAAAGCTTCCTTGCTGATAACTTTTATTCCTGATACAGAACATTCATGTAAATGTAGAGGTAACTTGAACTGGCTGTGTACAGTGCGCCTCTGAGGTAGTAACATTGCTGCAATACCAGTCCATGCAACAGGAACTGCATTTAACACCAAATTTGTGCAACTGTGAATCAAGCATTGGTAAAGAAATGCTTTCCCGGTGCCCCCTGGACCGTCAATGAAATATGCATTACTCATCCTTTAATTGCTGTTTTGTACTAACCCCAAAATTTCTGTAATTATAGCCGTTTGGTTTTCATTTGCTTGGTTTATCATCTTACTTAATTCATCCTCATTAATTATTGGATAATTCATTGGTAAATTTGTCTGAGGGAAATTATCAATAATGGCTGGCAATTCGAGAGAAGTAATGGGAAGACCATGGAGCTTTAATGTATTAGAAATATGTATAAGAGTGAACTGATATGCAATGTTAGGTTCGTGAAACTGCAGATAATCTTCTGATAATGAATTCTTGAAAATGTCCCATAACTGTCTTACATTTGAAGGGGTCTGAAAGATACATATGTAAGAAAACAGTTGTAACTTAGAAGGCATCTGAAATTGTGACGCTTCTGCCAAACAACGCTGCCATTCAGAATCATCAATCCTCTCTCCTTAGCTGTTGCTTTGAAAGTAGAATAGACAACGGCTTTGTATGTTTGTAGATCTTAAGCTGGTAGCACCTATGACGTGAAGCAATAACAGGCGTAAATAATACCTTTCTGTTTCTGTAGGCGAAACATTACACATTCTGCCTGTTTTTGAAACATTTTTTTCTTTTTTTGCCACTGGCAGTTGCTCTTATTCCAGACGTAATGTATTGGTGTTTCAGGTTATATATACGGATTTCTGGCTTGTGAATCCCGTTCTGCTTATTGTATGGATACATGCGACATTAGCGCCCGAGTGGAGCAGGTAGAAATTAACGATATCATGTATGGATACATGCGACATTAGCGCCCGAGTGGAGCAGGTAGATGTTAACGATATCATGACGTAATTAGGGAAATGATCGCCCTATACCAGTGAATGTTATAATTATATTGGATGTATTGAAACACCAAACGAACGAAATAAAACAAAAAATTGCATGAAGAAATATTCGGTTTTGGTGTGATTCAAACCGCATAGAAGATTTTTAAGTGAATGTGTTATGTCCCCAATGAGGTTTGATCTCTGTTAATATGAAGATGTTTACGTGGATTCACATTACTACCATGGAAACCACGATGAAGATGTGCTCTCTACTTTACCGGACTATCATGATACAGAATAAGTCGTTGTCGCCCAGTGACAGTCCATCAAGTTAGATTTATTATTGGGGCGGCCCTGAATATCATGATACGGTGTTAGTCGTTGTCGCCTGGCGACAATATGTCCGTCAAGCCATTCGATTCTATTTTCGTGTGACCTTGAAGGAAGTAATATTCGCAATTATTTTAATACACGGACGATATAATCAAGTAAGGTGGGTATCAATCGATAATGCGTGAGGGGCATTACATTTTAAGACAACAAACGTCGTCGTAGCGCAAATACTTCCCGAGATATTTCAGTTTTAGTAAAGGGTGAATTATTTTGAAAACTATTTTAATATATAAGATAGCGGGCGCGTGCGAGAACTCTCGTATGTGTATAAACCACCCGCCTGGCTTTACTGTTAAGCGGGCCACTATACATACCTTTAAGAGTACTTTATAAACAAATAAATATATTTCCATTGACTTATCATGAAATGCAAGATTTTTCCTATACTATTGAGACGATTAACACCAGGAGATTAAAATCCCTGATGGCTTGGCTGGGAATCGAACCCGGGGCACTTTGGGCCAAAGCCTAGCGCGCTAACCATTTAGCCACAGAGCCGGACTGTTTTTATCTGTGATCCACGTAGAAGGACTACAGACGATAATTTTTTTATTTTCAAGTAGTTCCTACTTTTACTACCAAATGCTACAGTCCACGACACCTAGCCGCGGTCGTGGCTGCTAAATGCCATCGTAATCAGCACAAGCGGTGAACGTTGGAACTAATAGAGCTTTATCAATTCTAACCTACAAATTCTGGCTTCACACAAGAGTAGTTAATGGAAGGTTCTTCCACATGCCATAAATCTATGACATGGGACCGCCGGCTTTACTTCCCCTCCGAAGGAAGGTATACTGAGGGAATTTTTAGCGCTACATTTAATTCAAAGTATTTCTACAGAAAATCTATATTTAGGTATTAGGACGTCATTTTTACAAGCCTTTGTCTTCAGTTTGGTGCTCTATGGAAGTGAAACTCGGACTGTTGGCGCAGCAGAATACGGATTCTAGGAGAAGGGAAGTCAGCACCATCGAGGCTAACATATGTGTTAACAAAAAATCACAATTCTGGCTAAGGCTTACGAAAAGACACTACACCTGTTAAGAGAGAAAATAATGCCAAATAGCCCGAATTTTACACAACAGACGCTATTACAACTTCGGAATGGAAGCAGCCAAATTACGACCTTCGACATATAATGACAAGATTTGCAACTCACGGCTTTAACCACAAGTTATGTCAGAACCTAAGATTTTATCAACCGGAAGAGTCCTGCGTGTGCAAATTCTTCGATAAACACTGTGAGAGATATCATGCTCAAAACTGCACAAACAGGACAATCTCAATAATAGGACTTGGAAGAACAGGACTATTGGTCAGGAGACTATAGGGTCATTAGCACTAAATCAAACAATGGGCAAATAGGGGTTGGTCTCATATTGAGTAGGAAACTTGGACAGCGGGTGGAATATTATGAGCAATATAGTGAACGGATTATTGTAGCAAAAATCAATACTAAACCTACGTGCACCACAGTGGTACAAGTCTTTTTGCCTATCAGTCAAACTAACGATGAAGATGTTGAAAATGTCTACGAAGAAATATATGAAAATCTGAGGTATATCAAGGGTGATGAAACTGTTATAGTAATGGGAGATTGGAACGCTGTGGTAGGGAAAGGAAGAGAAGGGAAGATAGTAGGAGATTTCGGATTAGGTGAAAGGAAAGATCGAGGAAGCAGGCTGATGGAATTCTGCACCGTGCATGAGTTGGTCATAGTTAACACCTTATTCAATAACCACAATGGAAGAATATACACATGAATGAGACCAGGAGTTACTTTGCGTTACCAAATCGACTTCAGTATGGTCAAGCAGGGGTTTCGAAGCCAGATTTTGGATTATAAAACATATCCTGGTGCTGACATAAACTCTGACCACAATCTGGTTGTTATGAAATGCTGATTAAAATTGAAGAAACTGATGAAAAGTCAAAAGCCAAAAAGGTGGGCAATAGACAGACTGAAAGAGAAGGATGTAAACGAAGATTCAAGACGACTATAAAGGAAGGACTATTGAAAAACCCTAAGCAAACTTCAATTGCATACGAATGGGCACTTTTGAAGAATGAAATAACAAATTCCGTAGAAGAAAACATTGGTAGGAAAGAAAGAATAGGTAGAAAACCGTGGATCACTGAGGATATACTATAATTGATGGATGAAAGGCGAAAACACAAGAATGTATGAGATGGAAAGGGGAAAGCAGATTACAGACGTCTGAGAAATGAGGTTAACAAGAAGTGCAAGGAAGCGAAAGAAACATGCTTGAAAGTTAAATGTTCAGGTATAGAAAATTGTCTGAAATTAGGAAAAGTAGAAACAGCTTATCGAAGGATTAAGAATACTTTTGGGGAAAAGAAGACTAAGTGCTGTAATATTAAGAATGCAAATGGAAAACCTCTAACAGATAGGAAGAAGGTTGAGCGATGGGAAGCTTACATAGAGTGTTTGTATAAGGGAAAGGAGATTGAGAATCATGTAATGGAAAGGGAGGAGGAAATTGATGATTACGCAAAAGGAGATTTAATATTGAGATCAGAATTTGACAGAGCATCGGAAGACTTAAGCAGGAACAAAGCACCAGGCATAGATGATATACCGATTGAGTCGCTACGCTGCATAGGAGATGAAGGTCTGATAGGTTATTTCACTTGGTGTGTAGGATTTATGAGACAGGTGAGGTACCCTCTAATTTCAAGAAGAATGTGATCATCCCTATACCGAAGAAAGTGGGAGCTGACAGATGTGAAGATTACTGTACAATCAGCATCATTACTCATGCTTCAAATATCCTGTCAGGAATAATTTACAAGAGGATGAAAAGTCAGATAGAAACGGAATTGGGTGAAGACCAGTTTGGTTTCATGAGAAATGTAGGGACAAGGGAAGCTGTACTAAGTCTTTGGCAGATTTTGGAAGGTATAATAAGGAAAGATCAGAGAACGTTCAATGCATTTGTAGACTTAGAAAAGGCTTTTGATAACGTTCATTGGACTAAATGGTTTGACATTTTGAAAACGATTGAAATAATATACAGGGATAGGAGGGTGATCTACAATCTATACAGAAACCAGACAGCAGTCATTAGAGCTGAACGACATGAGAGAGAAGCTTGTATTCAGAAAGGTGTAAGGCAAGGCTGCAACTTAACACCCGTACTTTTCAATCTTTACATTGAACAAGCAATGAAGAAAATTGGAGAAAAATTTAGAGTTGTAGTGAAGATTCAAGGAGAAATAATTTCAACTCTGGGATATGCCGATGACATAGTCATCTTGGCCGACACGCCTGAGGATTTGAATGAGTTATTGAATGGTATGAACTCCGTCTTGAGGAAAGAATTCATGATGAAAATTAATAAATGTAAAAGAAAAAATATTGGAATGCAGCCGAAATAAATCAGAATCCTCTATGGACATCAAATTGGTAGGTGAAAAACTAAAGGAAGTAGGAGACTTCTGTTACATAGGAAGCAAAATAACCAGTGATGGACGAAGCAAAGAGGATATAAAAAGTAGGTTAGCTCAGCCAAGGAAAGCATTTCTACAGAAAAGTAATCTGTTGACATCGAATATAGATTTAGGTGTGGAATGTGGCGCTCTATCGAAGTGAAACTTGGACTATAGGTGCAGCAGAAAGAAGGAGAATTGAAGCGTTTGAAATGTGGTGTTACAGAAGAATGATGAAGATCAGATGGGTAGATAGGGTTACAAACGAAGTGGTATTAAGACTAGTGGGAGAGGAGAGATGTTTCTGGCGACTGCTAATGAAGAGAAGAGATAGGTTGGTAGGATACATACTAAGACACCCAGGAATTGCAAGCTTAGTTATGGAAGTAAGGGTCGAGGACAAGAACTGTAGAGGTAGACCAAGATTAGAATATGTTAAACAGATTGCCTCGGACGTTGGGTGTGGTAGCTATGTAGAGATGAAACGATTAGCTCAGGACAGGGAGGCTTGGAGCGCTGCATCAAACCAGTCAAAAGACTGAACACTCAAACAACAACAAAAACAAGAATAATTTATGTATCATTATGCACATTGTGCGCTTTTCTTAATTAATTAATTAATAATAATAATAATAATAATAACAACAACAACAACAATAATAATAAGAATAATAATAGCGTTATCTGCTGCATGTCGGAAGAGACGGCCTGTAGTCCACGTCCTCACGACACACGCTGGGTAGCGGAGAATGCTATCACGCACAATGGTTCACGGGTCTTCTTGACTACACGAGGGATATCTCTTGCGAGAGACTAAGGGAGAAACTGGTTCCACACCTTATAAATAGGGTGAAGATATTCATTCGAAGAAGTGCTTGGAAGACTAAAAAACACACCCTGTCGGAAACAAGACACAATTTAGCGACACAGCCAAGCTAGATAAAAAAAGGGGGAAATTAGGGGTTTTTTAATAGGTAAATGTTATCTGGATCAGGTGTACGATGTACTTTTCTTCTGCAACAAACCAAGGCCCATATTCGCGGCAGTATTAAAGGTGCCGGGACGTCCTCATAAGACCGTCAACGCTTAGTTCGAATGGGTAATGCTCCACGCGTGGCGAGGGCTAATCCACGGTCTTTAATAGTTGTAGACACACCTCATTCAATAACATACATCTTATCTAGGTTGGCAACACCTCACATAAACACATCGCTATCACTCCCCACAGCACGTAGGGGAAGGGGGGAGAAGGCAGGAAAAACCAGTCGTTAAGATAACCACCGCAGTTGACCGCACAGTATGTTACAGTGAGCACGAAAACTGCGAGCAGGTGTAGTACGGAAGACAATCAGATAAGTAGTTAGCCTAAAATTTTATAGTTTAACTATAGTTTACAACCATATAATCTCTCTAAAGTACAAACTCCGGATAGCTATCACCATTTAGCATTTCACCTAACATATATACTGCATTTAGCATACACTGCAACTAAATAATTGTACATATTGTAAATATTTTCACCTGTATTTCAAACATAGATTTTATAGCCTAAGTGTAATGGATCTGATGATGATCGCTTGACGATCGAAACTGGTCATCCTAGTGTTTTATTAATCTCATGTAATTTATTTCAGGATTAGGGCATAACCCATCTCTTTTGGGTACATTCGTGTTGACCGACTGAAAAGCACTAAACTCTTGTGTCTTTTTCACTTCTGCTTTATAAATTCCTGTAGATAGATTCCGTATTTTTTCTATATTTCTTCTTGTTTCCAATATTTATTCATTTACTCTGTAGTTCCTTATTAACATTGTAGTTCTTCCTTTTAAAGTCTGTCACTTTTCTTAGTTGCCATTGCATACAAATTGTAGAGCGATTTTCCATACGTGTTATCTCGTTGAATACTTGAGTAATAATAGCCTCGTTCGTCTGCTAGCCCCTTGAGTTCAGCTTCCCTCTCAAATTTGGTGCTCTAGCCTCTCGATAGTCTCTAAACTCACTTATTTGCTCATATCTGCTCCCACAGTTATCTGATTTAATTTCTGTTTTGCCAATTAAATTCCTTCTTCCTTGTAAATTTGATATACTCCAATCCATTATAATATTAAAATAATTTTAATAATTATATAATCCCTCGTAATCTTCCTTAATTGTGATTGGCTGCTTCCATGTTATCAAATTTGTAGTCCAGGAACCATCCCCACCTAAGATTCTCGGCAAGTGTCTGACCTCCAAGTCTCCTTACCAAGTCGACTCGCTGGTTTGTCTCTGCTAACTTCACAAAACTGTGCACTTTCCTGGTCACTGTTCTGATCACACTCCCTTGGTTAAAATATTCCAAACTATAAAATTTCAATTTCTTCTCCAAATAACAATCTTTCTTCAAGGTAAAATTTTACAAATTGCATCCTTGCACATAATCTGCCTTCCTAAGCGTAGAAATAGTTCAAATCACGAAAAATTTTATTCACATTTTTTCTCTGGCTCTCCGTTCGAATCTCGGTCAGTTACTTTCTCTTGACTATTCATAATTTCGAGTGCAGTACATACAAGTTAATGCGAAGAAGTGGTTCTTGAACCTAATTTTTCTGACAGTAGGCCAAGGGGGACATAGCGTTTTTATATAAAACAAGCTGTACCCAGCATGCGTTGCAATGCCAATCAAAGAAAGTGTTGGCATAGTAATTTGGTTTCTTGAAGTGCTTTTGGATACGCAATTTTTTCTTCAATTTCCGTTAACTGCCTCTAAGCTATCGTAAAATGGATTTACTAATTTTGAAACATTTGTGGGAGAGTGCGCAACAACTCACCAAAGTTTAATCGCAATCGGATGAATGGTATATGAACGCAGATGGAACTTTGCTGAAACACTTCATGCGTCGTCACTCATTTGTTGCATCAACTCGTGCGCTACCTATTGTAAAATGGATTTACTAAGTCGAAAACCTTCCCTGGCGTATACATAACAAATCATCAAAGATTCATCGCAATCGGATGAATGGCATATGAACGCTTACGGGATTTTGTTTAAACGATTCGCGCGCCGTCACTCATTTTTTGAATCAACTCGCGCGCTACTAATTGTACAATGGATTTACTAAGTCAGAAACCTTCCCTGCAGTGTGCTCAACTCACCCTAGTTTCATCACAATCGGATGAATGGTATATGAACGCAGATGGAACTTTGTTGAAACGGTTTGTGCGCCGTCACTCATTTGTTGAAACTACTCGTGCGCAATCCATTATACAATGGACTTACTAAATCAGAAACGTTCCCTGCAGTGTACACAACAACTCACCCAAGTTTCATCGCAATGAATAGTAGGCCTATATGAACGCATACGGGACTTTGTTGAAGCGATTCGCGTGCCTTCGCTCATTAGTTGAATCTACTCGTACGCTATCTATTGTGCAATAGATTTTCTAAGTCAAAAACCTTCCCTGGACTGTGCACCACATCTCAGCCAAGTTTCGTCGCTATCGGACGAATGGTAGGCCTATATGAACGCGTACGGTACTTTGTCGAAACGCTTCGCGCGTCGTCACTCATTTGTTGAATCTACTCGTGCGCTACCAATTGTAAAGTATGTTTGCTAAGCCAGAATCCTTCCTTAGAGTGTACTCAATATCTCACCCAAGCGTCATCGCTACCGGACGAATGGTATATGAACGCATACGTGACTTATTGAAACGCTTCGCGCGTCGTAGCTCATTTGTTGAATCTACACGTGCGCTGCCTATTGTAAAGTGGATTTACTCAGCCATAAACCTTCCCAAAAGTGTACACAACATCTAACCCAAGTTTCATAGCTATCGGACGAATGGTATATGAATGTATACGGGACTTTCTTGAAACGTTTTGCGTGTCGTCACTCATTTGTTGAATCTACTCGTGCGCTATCTACTGTGAAATGTATTTACTCACCCAAGTTTCATTGCTATCGGACGAATGGTGTATGAACACATACGGGACTTTGTTGAAACGGTGTGCGCGTCGTCGCTCATTTGTTGAATCTACTCGTGCGCTACTTATTGGAAAGTGGATATACTAAGCCAGAATCCTTCCTTAGAGTGTACTCAATATCTCACCCAAGTTTCATTGCTATCGTACGAATGGTATATGAACACATGCGGGACTTTTTTGAAACGCTTCTCGTGCGCTACCAAATTTTGTATTCTGTACCTTAAGAGATGGAACTAAGAATATATTCAGTCACCAGGGCTGCCAACTGTAGTTCTCTATTAGGCTACATTATGCCAGGTATACAGTATTTCGAACTTATTAGAAATTTCGATATTACCAACTTAATTTCGTCATTATTCTAGATAGATCCATATACAGTAGATTAATCATTGACATGAATCTTCAATGTTAAGAAAAGTAGGCTCTTTAGTTCGTCACGGAACTTCTTGTTATATATAAAGATTATGTTTATTCGAAGAAGATCCTGTTTTGTGAACGTCATTCATTTTTAGCCTATTTTCATTTTATATTAAAACAAGAAGTTCCGTGAAGAACTATACAGCCTACTTTTCATGCCAATGATTATTCTACAGAATATGAACCTATCTAGAATAATGACGAAATTAAGTTGCTAATATCGAAATTTCCAATTAGTTCGAAATACTGTATACCTGGCATAATGTATCCTAATAGAGCACTACAGTTGGCAGCCCTGATGACTGAATATATTCTTAGTTCCATCTCTTAAGGTACAAAATACAAAATTTGGTTGAAGTCCAATGAATAGCATGGACGTTACATGCAGTTAAACATTGGATCTAACAGCGCGCGTAAAATCATGTTGGCAACAATGTCATGCATGTATTGGTCAGAAATAATCTGAAATAATATGATCTATTGTTGTGCCAATTTTGAATGAAATCCATTAGTTAGTGTAGAAGTTACATGCATTTTAAAATTGGACTTATCAGCAGGCTTAGAATCATGTAGGCAGCACTGACGTATATTAGTTACTTCAAATTCGTCTAGAATGCCAGGGACTATACGTGTGCAAAGTTTAGAGCTATTGGCTTGCATACTTTCTGATATATTGATATTAGGGTAACAAAAATAGGGACAGCACATATTAACAGTTGGCAGCCCTGGTTGCTCCTTAGAATACGCATAGTCATATCTGTTATGGTACACATAGCACATACGAAATTTGGTTGAAATCCAAATGATAGTATGGAAGTTACATGTATTTAAAATTGGACCTGTCAGCAGGCTTAGAATCATGTTGGTAGCACTGACGTGTATAAGTTACTCCAAATTAATATAGAATGTCAGGTACTATACGTGTGCATAGTTTAAAGCTGTTGGCTTGCATACTTTCTGATATATTGGTATTTGGATAAAATAAATTAGGAGCATTTATTAACAGTTGGCAGCCCTGGTAGGTCTTAAGAATACGCTCAGTCATATCTGGTTATGTACACATACAACATACGAAATTTGGTTGAATTCCAATTGATAGTGTAGAAGTTATATGCATTTAAAAATTGGACTTATCAGGAGGCTTATAATCATTTTGGCAATACTGCCATGTTTGGCCTCCTGGAAATTAAACTGAAATATCATGATCTTTACGTGTGCCAATTTTGAAATAGCTCCCATTCATACTTTCGAAGATATCCAACATGGAGCTCAAATTTCAATTGCGATTTTTTAGCAGTTGGTAGCACTGACATCATTTTCAAATATGGCCGTGCGATATTCAGGTATAGATCTTTACTCCTACCAAATTTTGTTTCGATTGCTGCAGCCGTTTAGGAGTTGATAGGGGGGGACACACACACAGCCAGACAGACAGACAGAAGGACAGACAGACAGACAGACAGGCAGACAGACAGACAGACAGACAGACAGACAGACAGACAGACAGACATTTGCCCGATCTCATAAGTCTACTTTTTCCTCATTTTTGCAAAATGTGAAAAGTAGGCTAAAAATGGCTTATGAGAACGCCTTTTGCCCCTGTGTGTGTGTGCGAATGTGTGTGTGTGTGTGTCCCTCTAATAACTTCTAAACGGCTGGAGCGATTTCAATGAAACTCGGTGAGTTCATAGCACCGTTTTGGCCACCCCGACCGTGCCTTCAATTTTTTTTACGTCTCACCAATCCAACATGGCGGCTGTGCGAAATATTTCACCAGCATTCAATATCTCCAAAACTATTACCGATATCACCCTGAAGTTTTGTACGGTCATAAAGGGAATTATTAGAAGTACACCTATGGGACTTTTAGGAACCTGATAACCACAATACCAACATGGCGGCCAATCGAATTTGCATCCTTTAAATAGATGTTTCTCGCGATTTAACCAACCAAACGCAATGAAACTTGGTGCAGTGTATGTTTTTACACATTGTAATGCTCTGACATATCATTTCGTTCAATTGTCTACATAACCTCATGATGGCGGCTAAGCGAAATACTTCACCAGCATTCTATATCTCCGAAAGTATTACCGAAATCAACCTGAAATTTTGTACGGAGATAAAAGGCTCTGCTAGATGTTCGTCTAGATGGGGGCTTCATTCATTCAATTCCTGACCCGGTCGGAGACTGGAAGCAGGCTGTGGATTTTCATTTTTTCACTAGAAGTTCATCTATGAGACTTTCAAAAACCTGTTAACTACAAAACGAACATGGCGGCCAAGCGAAGTTGAAAGTTTTAAATAGACATTTCTCGCGATCATCAAAACGCAATGAAACTTGGTACAGCAAATGGTTATAAACATTGTAATGCACTGGCATCTAATTTAGTTAAATTGTTTACATAACCTCAATATGGCGGTTTTGCGATTTTTAAAAATAAGCTTTCATTTCTTGTGTTGTAATCATGCGATCGAAGTGAAAGTTTGAATAATGAACCTACGCAATAATTGTCCTTTAATGGTACATAACTCTATGGCCTATATATATATGGCAATCCAACATGGTGACCATCCGAAATATTAAACGGTTCTCAATATCTACGAATCTATTACAGCAATCAAACTGAAATTGTATATGTTGATAGCGGCAATTAACATAAGTAGGATATGTGAAAATAGGCTTTAGTTCTTCATGGAACTACTTGTTGTGAGATGATATCAAGTTGGACAACAGGGGTTTGTTACAGAAGTTTATTTGAAGGATCCTCCGTATAGTGACATTGATTTATGAAATAACTTAAATAACTATTTTCTCAAAACTGTGTTCGGTGGAAGTGTGTTGTTTTTTTAGTTTTGACTTCTTCAATTCTAGGATTAAATCATTGTACTCTACGGTATTTTTTGACTTCCACTCTGTCATGCTACATGGCTACATAACCTACTTTCTTTTTTCCAGGGAGGATCAGAAGTAGCGATGAGGTTTCTTCTAAATTTTCTTATGCTATCGATTGCTTGGTGTCGAGCGTCCCTGATCCAACCAGATGATGTCAAGAACCATTATTTGAGTAGTCTTCAAGCCATCTTCAGGAGTTACCTGTCCGATGGCGACAATGTCGTGATCTCCATTGAGCCAGACTTGGGACATTCCAACAATAACATTCTTCATCTTATGGATAGTATTCTCAAATATCTCAACTCGGACATGCAACAGTCGCTGGTAATATCCCGTGCCAGTCAGATCATGCACACCAGTGAACTGCATGTGAAGGGACACTATTTTTTACTGCTGTTGCATAACGATGTGGATGATATACTCTTCACTAAACAGATCAGTGCCCTAGAGGAAAGCTACACCTGGAATCCACACGGACGGTTCATAATTGTCGTAGCAGATTCTGTCAGATATGAGGATCAGCCGGACGTGACTCGCCGTATAGTAGCAGCCTTGTGGGAGAGGAGAGTCCTGAACATTGTGGTGATGTTGGCAGACGGCATGGCAGTACATCTCTATACTTGGTTGCCCTACAGTCCCGGAGGGGACTGCGGGAAGACCGTCACAGAGCTGACTATTTTGGACGAATGGGATGACATATTCCCTCAGAAGGTTCCCAATAAGCTGCTCAACTGCCCAATGATGGTCTCAACATACATCACGTACGAGTTTGTATATAGACTCAGTATAGAATCTCGAATGTTCCACGCTGTAGCCAAAGCATCTGGATACAAGCCTATGTTTTTAACACTTCCCGAGCAATATTTGCCACCGCTACATAGATGGGGAGAAAGATTAGTAAATACCACGTTGGTCGGAGTGTTAGCGAACGTGGCATCGGGTCAAGCAGACGTCGGTTTCGGTGATTTCCGTCCATCCGGAGAAGAAACCACGTGGGTAGATGTTAGTAGTGAACATTCAAGACGACACTGTGTGTGGTTTGTGCCACCACCACGGAGAATTCCTCCCTGGAGGTCCATCTTCCGTATCTTCAGCTTGAGAATCTGGCTGCTTATCATCATCTCCAGCGCTGTCTTCTCTCTGGCACTGTCCTGGTCTGGAGTTGAGTTGTCCACGACTCTCGTCACAGCGTGGTCTGTTCTTCTAGGAGGGTCTCTGAGTCTTCTACCCTCCAGTCGCAAACTCCGTCTCTTGCTGGCTATATGGCTGTTCTACTGCCTGGTGATAAACTCAGCTTATAAATCATTCCTCATCACGCTGTTGACCCAACCCGGCTCCGAGAGACAGCTCGTCAGCATTGAGGAGCTCGCCAATTCCAAGCTCCGTTACGGGTCACACCCGTCTTTGAAAGGATTCTATGATGATGATAATAATAATGGTAATAATAATGATGATAATACTCAAATATGGAAAACGTTCAATGCCAATATGATTACTACCAATGGAAGTCTATATGAAGTACTTTGGGAAGATAACTTTGCATATCTACATTGTTCCTTTGATCCTGACTACGCCCAATATCAGGTGAACCGTCATTCTCCACCAGGGAAAGTATACTCCCCACTTGTAGATGGGGGGATCAGTTTTGGAATCGTCTTCCTTCTTAAGAAGTACAGTCCTTACACTCGCCGCTTCAATGAAATCATCGAAAGAATACAACAAGCCGGTATTTTATGGAAGTGGTTATTAGAGTATGATTTTCGGGAATGGGAGTTAACATACTCTAAAGAAAGTGATTCTCCGACTCCGATTCACAAAATAAAAACAAGGTCCGATAATGTTGTCCTAAATCTGTATCACTTGGAGGGCACATTCGAACTCTTTATCGTGGGGATCCTTATCTCGAACATAGGTCTAGTTGGAGAGTTGCTCATCAATCGTATACTGAGAGCGTTTTAAACAAGATAACACCATATATTAAGTAATCCAGTTCTAATACTGTCTAGTAGAGTCATGGGGCGGGCGATATCTTAACAATTGAATAGCACTCCTTGTTGAGGGATATTTAGTTAATTTCAATTCACCAAGTTTGGCACTGGTGTATAAGTAGGGCTAAGTAAAGTTTTGATATCCCATAATTCCGCTGATAGTTTCCTTTCATCAACAAAAGAAAGTTAGTTCATTATAAAATATACAGTCCACTAGTTCAAACCATTGAACTCTAGGTAATACTGGAATGCCGACTGTAGGGGAGCAAAGTGCGGTTTTGGTGCAACTAGTTACGCCTGGTCAAGGAGGAGAGTTTGACGTATACGAACGCAAGGAGAGATACGAGAGATACAAGAAAAAGAGGTACTTTTTGAACATTTAGGCGAACGGTAAACTAAACGGATCTTACGCCGAAATACATACTTCAAAATATCATAGTAATTTGATACTTAAAATGGCTAGGAATATACTCCAACATAAAATATTATATTGCAACCTGATCGTTCATCATTTTCATCCTTAGATCAAAGGCCTATAGGCCTACTATCAAAAAGTACAAGCCATACATACGTACATTAAATTAAAATAAAAACAAGATGTTCAGTAAAGAACATATAGCCTACTTTCTCCTAAATGCATGGGTATTGTTATAACTCTTTGTCCTTTTCAAGGAGTATAATTGAATGTTGGTTGTAGTAGCTTGTTGAAATACAACGTGCTATAGGGATATTAAACATGAATATGAGGTGCCCTTTGCTAGTGCTACCTCTGCAAAAAATTTCATTCAATTCGGTTTCACCGTGTTTGAATTGATATGGGGAATGGATTTGCACACATACATGGCCGCTATTTGCAAACTATTGGGCTGATGACCTTGTAGTCAGCCATAAGATGCTTTCCAAAAAAAAAGGCATGTTGTTGCAAAATCTGGTAGAGATCAAATTATTAGGATGGTCGTAATTTGATTTAAGCTTTTAAAATTTGGGTGGCCGTCATTCCGTTTCCGCCATGATGGCGACGATATAAAACATGACACTGAGGTGTCCTTTGCTAGTGCTACCTCTGTAAAAATTTCATTCAATTCGGTTTCACCGTGTTTGAATTGATATGGGGAATCGATTTTCAAACAAAGATGGCCGCCATTCGCAAAATATTAGGCTAATGACCTATTAGTTTGGTCAAAGGATGCTCCCTCCATAAAGGTATGTTGTTGCAAAATTTGGTAGAGATCGGATGATTAGGTTAATCTTAATTTGATTTAAGCTTTGAACATTTGTGTGGCCGCTATTACGTTTCCGTCAAGATGGCGGCGATATAAAGCATGACACTGAGGTGCCCTTGGCTAGTACTACCTCTGTACCAAATTTCGTTCCATTCGGTTTTACCGTGTTCGAATTAATAGGGGGAATCGATTTTCACACAATGATGGCCGCCATCCGCAAACTATTAGGCTGATGACCTATTAGTTTGGTCAAAGGATGCTCCCTCCATAAAGGTATGTTGTTGCAAAATTTGGTAGAGATCGGATGATTGGGTTAATCTTAATTTGATTTAAGCTTTGAACATTTGTGTGGCCGCCATTACGTTTCCGTCAAGATGGCGGCGATATAAAGCATGACACTGAGGTGCCCTTGGCTAGTACTACCTCTGTACCAAATTTCGTTCCATTCGGTTTTACCGTGTTCGAATTAATAGGGGGAATCGATTTTCACACAATGATGGCCGCCATCCGCAAACTATTAGGCTGATGACCTATTAGTTTGGTCAAAGGATGCTCCCCCCATAAAGGTATGTTGTTGCAAAATTTGGTAGAGATCGGATGATTAGGTTAGTCGTAATTTGATATAAGCTTGCAACATTTGTGTGGCAGCCATTACGTTTCCATCAAGATGGTGGCGATATAAAACATGACACTGAGGTGTCCTTTGCTAGTGCTACCTTTGTACCAAATGTCGTTCAATTCGCGTTCACCGTGTTCGAATTGATAGGGGGGGGGGGGCAGACTTTCAGAGTACACACACTCACACACACACAGACTCTCACACACACACACACACACACACACACACAGACAGACAGACAGACACACTTATTTTCGCCCTGTGTTGATCTCATAAGTCTACTTTCATTTTTTACATAAATCGAAAGTAGGCTAATAAGGTTAGACAGGGAATGACTAAGAATAAAGATCAAAAAATATGGTAATTGGTATTCAACATTTTATTAACTCAAAGGCAGCATTCATTTGTGTGTGAATATGCATAAGCCTAGAACTAAACATTTAAATAGATGCTTAGTGAACAAAAATACACTATTTATACAAAACAACCACATGTTCAATATTCTTCAAAGCAATGGGACGTGATGGTGGAGCGGTCAAGCTATTCGCCTCTCTTCAAGGTGGACCGGGTTCGATTTTTGGTCATTGCATGTAAGATTTTCGAAGTGAAATGCCATGTTCTTGTGGTTCGGATTCCACGTAAAATGGAGGTCCCGTGGATCATGATCACAAGATTAACGGTCACGTAAAACTACTAGCTTCTTTTTCTTCAAAGCAGGTCGAAACTTATACCTCACATAAGTCATACAGCAAACAAACAGGGTCCTGCAGGGATGATCCCTTAAGCCCAATTTTTTTTATCGTCTCCAAGACTGACATCATAAAAGTATAATTGAAATTATGAAATTTTATGCCTATGCTGATGAAAAAAGTAACAGTTCATACTTCAACTTGTACTTGTCGTTCAATAACTCTCGGTAATTTCTTGGGTGGCGGAAGCAGATGCTGTGGGAAATTGAAAATTGCAGGCATCTTTAAGCAATGGTTTGTTTCTATTTGAATGAAACAAGTTGCATGATTTATAAAAGTGTTGACTACAGATATAACTGTATTTTGTTGGGGTGTCCTTCCTCCTCACAGCTATAACCCATTTATTTAATACATCTGGACGTTTCCATGGAAATCTGTAATATAAGCTAGGCCAAGGTTATAATTCTGTGACTAATAACTTACAACCTATAATAGGCCTACGTGTATTTGTCATAGGGTAGAGTGGGGCAAGTTGATACGCGGGCAAGTTGATACGGAAGGTGGTGTGTCCTAGTGTGCATGCCCAGGCAGTCCTCCGTAGCAGCAGACGTTGTAGTTCACCTCAAGGCAGTGCCTGCCGGCATTTCATAGTGGACGCACGTGCCATCTGTGTTTGGTCACTAAATGTTTGTTTTCAGTATTGAAAAGTATTTTTTTAGCGTGTTGGTTGAGTGAATTTTTGAACAGGACAGTATATTTCAGACAGTTTATTGTCTGATCCTCGAAAAGTGTACTTAAAGGTGAGTGAAATTCAATAGTTACAAATGTTGAAGCCTTCTTAATTTAGTTGTGAGGTTAAATTAAACGTCACGTGCGCAGTAGCGGCAAGTTGATATATGTTGGTTGGGGCATATCAACGTACCCCAATGCATTGAAATATATAACTTGCCTCTTTTTTACAGGAAAATGGTGCGGAACTACAAAAGGAAGACGGATCGAGGAAAAATTCTGATTCAGACTTTTGATAAAGCATAATTATGATGAAGTCAAAGCACGAACGATGACAATGCGAGAAGCGACTATCGCTTATGAAATCGACAAAATGACACTTTTCAGATATGTTAGGAAAAAGGATGAATCTAATGGCCTAGTTGTCACAGTGAATTATGCTAAGCCTAGACAGATTTTTCCAGAGAACCTAGAACTTGAGCTTGAAAAATACATACTACATTGCTCCAAAATTTACCATGGACTAACTCCAGAGAATATTAAACTACTGGCATATGAACTGGCCATGGCAAACAGGCATATTATCAATGTGCCTGATACGTGGATTAACCATAAAATAGCAACAAGAGACTGGTTCAACTTATTCATGAAGAGACATCCTCGGCTTTCAATCCGGGAGCCTGAAGCAACCAGTTTAAGCCGAGCGACTAGTTTCAACGGTACCAACGTGAATATCTTTTAGGACAACTTGAAAAGTGTGTTGGATAAATACAAATTTGAAATGAAAGATATTTGGAATGTTGATGAGACCGGCTTGCAAACTGTTCAAAGACCTACTAAAATTGTAGCCAAAAAAGGAGTGCGTGCAGTAGGAAAAGCTACTGTACCTCAGCAGAAAGAGGTCAAACAGTCACAATGGTTCTTGGTGTAAGTGCGATCGGAAATTCAGTTCCTCCAATGTTCGTTTTTTCAAGTTTTTTATAAGGATAATTTTTAATCAATGGACCACCAGGATACATTGGTACTTCCTACCCATCTGGATGGATAACGAGTGAATCTTTCTTGCATTTAGTCAAGCACTTTCACGGTCATGTAAAATCTTTGAAAGATCATCCCTGCTTGTTCGTTCTGGCCAACCATGAATCCCATCTGTCTATCCAAGCGCACAACTTCTGCAAGGAAAACGGCATTGTAATGTTGTCTTTCCCTCCCCACACCTCCCACCGCTTACAACCTCTTCACAAATCAGTGTATGGACCTTTTAAGAGATATTATTTTGCTTCAGTTGATGACTGGATGAGTAATAATCCAGGCAAAACAGTAACTATACAGGGTGTATCTTAATTATACCGACAAAAAAATCAGGGACGCTCTGCGTGTTATGTAAAAGACGATGCCGCAATCGGATTGGCGGAGAAAATTTTTCCCTCCGAGTAAATGAGGTTACTTTGTTACTTCCGGGCGCGCGATTCAAATCTACGAACTCGCCGTATTTGCTGAGCCAGGCAGCAAGCCGCTGGCCACTGCTGTGCTTCAGGCAAGGGAAGGGAGTATGGTAGGAGACAGAGATCTGCTGGCGGGCATGCGGCAAGCCGAGGCGATCGAGGAAAGTTGTCTTTAATCTAAATAAAATAGGCCTACTTTCATATTCTTGGCACAAAGTTGTTCAAAATTACATTCATTGCATTGCTCAGCCTTGTATTTTCATTTTTATATTTGAAATGTCGTTCAGCTAAATAAAATACGTTTATATTCTTGGTACAAAGCTATTATAAATTACCCTAAATGCATTATTAAAAGATGTTATACACTGGCATCAACTTGCCCCTAGCTAATATCAACTTGCCCCCATTGTGGGGAAGGTTGATACACTTGCGGGTACTACCAAAAAATATATATTTAGAAATAAATGGGTAATATATAATATTTACAAGTAGCATATTTAAATGCGCAAAAGGTGAAAGTATTTTAAGAAGCCTTTGTCAATTCAAAAAAACAAAGGGAATACATTTAAAAAAATTAAATGTAAAAAATGTCTCAACTTGCCCCACTCTACCCTATGCTATTTAGGTCAAAATTTGATGTAAGACGTATCCATAAACGCAGAAAAGGCCACTTCATTACAAATTTCAATTCGAAAATAAAGTAGACCGTGAACCTACTGTATTATTGGAAAATACCATACATATAACGTTGCACAGAGGTTCGTACGATCAAATATATGGAAAGAATCACGACATGTCAGCTGACTTGCAACCTAGAGTTCAATGGTATGACAGTTTTTGGTGCGACTAGTTACGCCTGGTGGTGCACGTCATGGAGGCGATGACCAGGAAGCAGTTTTCAGCGAGGGTTACCATGGGAGGAATTGTTCCAGTAGTACCTACTGTTCAATGGTTCATTGGTCTTGCGGGACGGATTTATGTACAGCACAATAAGAATAATGTTATGATACTCCAAGATGGCGAGCGTTTCGTGCAAGGCTATCGCTTGAAGAAGTAATAACAACAACCAATCAGAACGAGTCTCTCAATTACATAAGCCACCAGCCAATCGCCGACATCGTTGTTGTTTAAAGTCAAAAGATCTAAGTCGACCAATCAGATAAATTATTGATTTACCGAGGTAAGAGCTACAGCCATAATAAGTTCTCACAAGCTCCAAAGAGTGAGTAGTCACACACAGTCTAGTTCTTAATGTTTAAAAGGTAACAACTTAATCTGGAAATCATGAATACTCTTTCTGCCTCTTCACCTTTTGCAGCAGAAGTGATATTTTCTTTTGTGAAAATTCAACGATCAAACTATACAGTATAATTCATACGCCTGAAGGAAAACAGAATAGACACAAGTAGTTCCGTGAAGAAGTAAATAGCCTATTTTCATATATCCCACTGTTCTTTGCCATTAAACCTCTCCTGCCTATTAAAATGATTTTCCAATTCATATACTAAATAATATTTGGTTCACGATCTATATCTTCACCAACAACATTACAATGAGAAGTTATGTGCTAGAATATATACAGTAGCTTTCAATATTGGTGATTAAGATTCGTCTCGTGAGATGGCATATTTCTGTAACGAACCACAGGAATTAATTTTTAGAAAAGTCAAATCCACTGGAGTATGATTTACGAAAAGTAAGCTATAGAATTTAGTGTCATTAGATGATTGTTACCTTAAGAATCATCTTTACAATCACTTGAATACGGGAAATAAATAAAAATTAAGGTTTTAACATTGCGAACTGATACATCTTGAATTTTTGAAAACAATTCAACATCAATATATGCGTCTACACTAAGCTCTGAATAAAGATTCGCTGTGCCAAGTTCCATTGGACTCTGATGATAAGACCGCCAGAAAGGCGGGTTCGGTGGCATTGTTGGTAGCATGATGAAAGGCTGTGCCCAAGATCACGGGTTCAAACCCGGCCGAAGTCGTCGGATCTTTTAAGAGCGTTAAAATCCATCAGTAAGCCTTCCTTCGGAGGGGAAGTAAAGCCCGTGGTCCCATGTCATATATTTATGGCATGCAAAAGATCCTTTCACAGACTAAACTTGTGTAAAGCAAAATTGTTGGATTAAATTTCGTCAGAACGCTCTATCAAAGTTCCAACGTTCACCACTAGGTATCATTGATATCTGGTGGCGAAAGTTGGAACTTCTTGAAATTGAACGGAACTTGTAGCTCACCCTAAGGGTGTCCGCTTGAAGCAGCTACAGACTCAGGCGAGCCGAACATGTCCTCGGACACTTCCGGAACTAAAAGACATACGATAAAAAAGAATAAGAAGTGAGAGACTATAAAGGCGTCTTAAGAGTGTCAGTGATTTTTAGCCTACTTTCGATTTTTGCAAAAAATGAAAGTAGACTTATGAGATCACTACAGGGCGAAAAAAGTGTGTCTGTCTGTGTGTGTGTATGTGTGTGTGTGAGTCTGTGTGTGTGTGTGTGTATGTGTGTGTGTGAGTCTGTGTGTGTGTGTGTGTGTGTGTGAGTGTGTGTACTCTGAATGTCTGTCCCCCCTATCAATTCGAACACGGTGAGCGCAAATTGAACGAAATTTGGTACCAAGGTAGCATCAGCAAAGGACACCTCAGTGTCATGTCTTATATCGCCGCCATCTTGACGGAAACGTAATGGCGGCCACACAAATGTTCAAAGCTTAAATCAAATTACGACTAACCTAATCATCCGATCTCTACCAAATTTTGCAACAACATACCTTTATGGAGGAAGCATCCTTTGACAAATATAATAGGTCATTAGCCTAATAGTTTGAGGATGGCGGCCATCTTTGTGTCAAAATCGATTACCCCTATTAATTCGAACACGGTGAAACCGAATGGAATGAAATTTGGTACAGAGGTAGCACTAGCAAAGGGCACCTCAGTGTCATGTTTTATATCGCCGCCATCTTGACGGAAACGTAATGGCGGCCACACAAATAGTCAAAGCTTAAATCAAATTACGATTAACCTAATTATCCGATCTCTACCAAATTTTGCATCAACATACCATTGTGGAGGGAGCATCCTTTGACCAAACTAATAGGTCATTAGCCTAATATTTTGCAGATGGCGGCCATCTTTGTGTGAAAATCGATTCCCCCTATTTAATCGAACACGGTTAAACCGAATGGAACGAAATTTGGTACAGAGGTAGCACTAGAAAAGGCCACCTCAGTGTCATGTTTTATATCACCGCCATCTTGACGGAAACGTAATCGCGGCCACCCAAATGTTAAAGGATAAAATGTAATTACGACCAACCTAATAATCTAGTCTCTACCAAATTTTGCAACAACAAATCTTTATGTAGGAAGCATATTCTGACCAAACTGCTAGATCATCAGCCCAATAGTTTGCAGATGGTGGCCAAGTATGTGTGCAAATCGATTCCCCCTATCAATTCAAACACGGTGAAACCGAATTGAACGAAATTTGGTACAGAGGTAGCACTATCAAAGGGCACCTCATATTCATGTTTAATATCCGTATAGCACGTTGTATTTCAGCAAGCTACTACAACCAACATTCAATTATACTCCTTGAAAAGGACAAAGCGTTATAACAATACCCATGCATTTAGGAGAAAGTAGGCTATATGTTCTTTACTGAACATCTTGTTTTATATTTTGTAGGCTTTTTGTTCGCCTGTATTGTAGATAGTAATTTATTTGCGGCTGTCATTTTGTTACAAATCCTGTCATTTACACTGTTCTAGTTGTTTCTGCATTCAACATAACCTTCATTATGATGCAGAGCTTAGGACATCTTTTACCTCCGAAAAAGGCCTCTGTTTTCATGCAATTTTCAAATTACGAAGCGTTCTACAATGAGAAATAAGCTGACGAATGACCATATACAGCATCGAGTGTTTGTGAGATAGATCAAGAAAATAATGGGAAATGAGAAAGATGTAGGATATCAGAAGATAGATAAATACGAGAAACGTCGTAGTTGGTAGCATGCTGAGTTTATGCCCCCAAGATCGCGGGTTCAAACCCGGACGAAGACATTGGATTTTTTAAGAGCGCTAAAAATCCCTGAGTATGTCTTCCTTCGGAGGGGAAGTAATGTCGACGGGCCCATGTCATAGATTTATGGCATGTAAAAGTACCATCCACTAATGTGTGAAGCTTAATTTGTAGGTTAGATTTGATTAAACCTCTATTGAGTTCAACGTTCACCGCAGGTGCTGGTTGCGGTGAAACCTAGTAGCCAAGTTCGTAGCTAGGTGTCGTAGGATTTGGTAGCAAAAGTAGGAACTACTTGAAATTGATCGTCTGCAGTCCTCACCTGAATCACAGATAGCACACACTAATACAGCCATCAAAATTAACACCGGTTATCAGACAGTTTCTACACACACCCAAAGTACACGGGGCTACATGACCGTGTTGTTGCAGCCCCTAAACTGAGGAACCAACCAACCAACAGCACCACAAATGTGTAGGACTGTCGGTGATAACAATAATATGGTCATGCTACGTAGTCTAGTTTATTTAAAATTAGTTACACCAGGGAGAATACATGTAACTTGCTCGCATTTGAGGTAACTTATGCTGTGGAGAGATACACTCACACCAAGAACAGTTTTGCATGTTTCTTTCTTACTATGTTTGACACACAATTGTATGGTTTGACTTAAGACATCAATAAAGCACAGAAAAAAAGTGATTTCTTGTCTGCTTTTTATTCCAAACTCACACTCTAGATCTCGGATGCCCTGATACCATCGGGGTCGGAAGAGATCAAGAGTTGACGAAAAGAGGTTGATAGGAAGGATGAAAGGGAGGTGCCCTGCAATGTAAGATGAAGCAATGTGAGACTCAGCTGGAGTCCCGTCGTCACCAACCCTCGTCCCACTGGTTGTGAGCCCCTGGGGGATAATTGTAGTATATTAGAAGTGTTGGATTTTGAATATAGCGAAGGCTACAGTAAGTATGAAGTTAACTTTGAGTTTAAACAACGGGGTAGGCCTGAAAGATTAATCTATAGATAGTATAAAACCAAGTCTCCGATTCTTGGATGTAACGGGTAATCTCGAGAACCACTTTGTGGATTATTATGCAGGTTTCACCATTCTGTAAAGGATTTCTCGAGGATGATTTCTGTTGATAAACATTCATTTATGACCAAAGGAAGCCAAGCAGTAACGATTTCAGTGAATGAAGTCGTTGAAAAATCTGCCGTCTGTGCGCCTTATATAATTAGAATACTCTCAACTTCCAATCTCGGACATCCAGACGTTTTGTTTTGAGACTTGGGAGTAGGTAATAAAGAGCGGTTCTGGCACAGGGGCTAATGGGCAAGATGGCCGCCGCGCGCAATCACTCTATGTTATTCTTATGGAGGGGTCATTCAGAGCTGGCACAGGGGCTATTGGGCAAAATGGCCGCCACGGCCTGAGACCGTGGATTACGTCACAGGGAGAAGTCGGCAGTGTAGTTGCCAAATGGAATATTTATTATTATTATTATTATTATTATTATTAGGTAATTGTTAATTGATCATGTATAATCAAGACCAGCCTTATATTGTCCACTTCTTGGTGTAGTGGCTAGCATTCTTGGAGGTCATTCCTGAGGTTCGAATCCCGGCTCTGCCAAGAAATTTAATTTCTGGTCTCATGAGTGGAACGGGGTACACTCAGCCTTGTTAGGCAAAACTGACAAGAGCTGGCTTTTGATTCATACCTCAACAATTCTGCCTAACCCAACTTCACCTAACCTAACCTAACCTAACCTAACCTATCCTAACCTAACTTCAAAGTCAAAGCAAATATGAGAGCAAATGTGAAAACACACATAATAAACTAAGTTATAACCTAACCTAACTTCACCTAACCTAACCTCACCTAACCTGTCCTAACCTAACCTAACGTAACCTACCTAATTTAAAATTGCAAGCGAAAAAAATTTAGCAAAAAGTATGAGAAAAAAGTGAGAGCAAATGTAAGAGCACAAATAATAAACTTAGTTATAACCTAACCACACCTAACCTAACCTAACCTAACCTAACCTAACCTAACATAACCAAACTTCAAAGTGAGAGCAAAAATGTAAGAGCAAATGAGAGAGCACAAATAATAAACTTAGTTATAACCTAACCTAACCTAACCCACAGAAACCTCATTTAAAGATTTTAGATTTTATGTTTTAACATTTTAGATTTTTGATTTTTTCATTTTACATTTTTTAGATTTTACATTTTACATTTTTGATTTTTTGTATTTTAGATGTTAGTTTTTTTTAGATTTTACATTTTAAATTTAAGATTTTTTGATTTTAGATTTTACTTTTTACATTTTCCGAAAAGAGTAAACTACTAGGTCACATACCTAACCTCACCAAACCTAACTTTGCCAAACCTAACTTAAGCTAATTCAAAGGCTAATGCACATACACAAAGTATATAAGGGTACAAGCAACTATCCTTATGCTAGTTTTATAGGTTACTGTACAATATGATAACTACCCCAACCGTTTTTTTTTCATTTGTTGTTTACACATATGACAATTTTCCAATTTCCCATTTTCATTTTTTTTTAATGTTAGTTTTAAGTTTTTCAATTTCATAACATGGAAACATGGATTTTGCATTATGTTGTTTACACATTTATCAATTTCACAATTTCCCATTTACAGTTCTTAAAATGTCAGTTTAAAGTTTTTCAATTTCATGATATAGAAACATGGATTTTCCAATTTGTTGTTTACACATTTGTCAATTTACCAAATTCCCATTTACAGTTTTTAAAATTTCAGTTTAATGTTTTTTTTTATTTTGTCAATATGGAAACATGGATTTTCCAATTTGTGTTTTACATGTTCATTTTGCATTAGGAGTGGAGAGAGGTGGGTAGTAATAAATAATGTACAAGCAGTTTCCATACGGTACAATATTTTTTTATTTTAAATACATGTACACTATTTACACATAATACATTTTTATATATATTCCTTATTGTTATAAATTGTACACTTGTTTTTATTTTGTTTTCTATTTTATTTATTTTTGATTATGAATGCCATTTCTTATTTTGTTTTTTTATTTTTGTAGTGTTATTGTTTTATTTCCTAAATTGTTTTGTTTTATGTATTTGCTAGTTGCAGGCAGAAGATTTTGATATTCATAACTTAACTCTTTAAGCATGGTTAATGATTGAGTAATGACCATAGGCATGTGTACCTATACCACCAGCATCAATCACTCTTTTATCATCACCAGGACACAAAGCAATTTTGTTTAGTCTTATAGATGATATGTCATGTTGTTTAGAAGCGATAATGTTCATGGGTATTCTTTTTACATTGTTTTTCATGACACAATCCTTATAATCTTGAAAGCTTATACAATTTTTGACAACACCTCTGTTAATACCTTTAATCTTTTTGATTTCTTTACCATTTATGTCTAATGCGTACATTTTAGCTCTAAGTCCAACAAATGCTTTTATAATTTGTCCACAAGCCTCGTCTTTAAATTTCCCCAACGTTTTCTTGTTTGATATAGAGTAACATATGTGATTAGTAGGATAATCTGATGTGTCCAGGTGTTGTAGGAAATCCAACTTGTCTTGATATACATCTGGGGTGTTAACCAAATATATGAACGAGTCAGTATCCATATACATGAGTTTAAGATTGTTCATGCCATAATAGGGTAGCAGGACATCATAGTGGTGGGAATACATGAGAGTTTTTGAAATATCCAGTATACACATTCCAATATATATAGGCTTATTGAATACAATGTTACGTTTAGCCATGTGGAAAGCAGCTAGGTTAGGGCCATAAATTGTTCTGTCGATAAATGTCGGCTTTGCTATTAGCTTTTCTGCCTTTTTGCTGTCAGTCACAAGACGTATGTCTATTCTTTTACGGATATTTTCCATTGTTTTCCCAAAAATGGCATTGTTGAATAATTTGTACAGATTTTTCTCAAAATCATTTTTGGCTTGTTTTCGAAGGTTGTTATTAAAATCAACGTATGCCTTTAACCAAGGTCTTTGTTTAAACTTTAACACACGATGAATTTTTATCAATTTTATTCCATGATCTAAAGCCTGTTTTAATGCCATGTAGTGAACAACATATCGCCTTCGATTTCCAAGATGAGGAATTAGTTTTTTCAGAGACGAATCCTTAGGTTGTGTACACTCTGGTAGGAAAGGTAAATCGTTGTGTAGATCATGAAGGTCAGATGGGTAATCAACATCAACGTCTAGAATGTATCCCACAGGATCGTCGTTCTTTAGTTTTTCTAGATCAACAGTATCTGGAGAAACCCACTGAAATCCACCATAAGGAAGGGAGTGGCACATAGCCCACCCGTATTGGTTGTTGGCATCATCATAGGTAATAAACTGCGATGGTTTCTCAGAATCATAGGTTTCCATGTATTTATTGTTAGCTTCAGCATACCGATGAGACACCTGGCATATGCCTCCACGTATTCCAGACTCGATTAAAAGAATCTGATCGTAATCCTGTAGCAATTCCAGTTCAATGCCTGTGTAAAGGAGCATTGCCTCGAAACTTAAACCAGGCGAAGTAAAGAAGTGTGCAGCATCCACTCGGTGTGTTTCTAGTGTTTTGTTTCTAAACGTTTCAAAGCTGTCTGCAAGAAGGAGTACATCTGATGTTAGGTAGAGGTCACTATATTCCCCTAGAGTTTTAATGTTGAACTGTTTCCAGACATTTTTGGCATGTTCATAGTCTTCTTGACTAACATCTTCTTGACTTAATTTGTTAAAGAATGCCTCTTTTGGAGGTAAACACGTTTCACTTAACTTTTCCCATGAGTCAATGTAGTCATAACAAAATACCCCTTTACGAGTCATGAGCATTGCATTTTCTTTTCCAAAGTACTTGTCTGTTTCAGGGTATGATGTTAAGTTGGAAACTAAGTTTTCCAAACTACTCGGCATTAACCGAAACGTGTCCACAAATCTAAGCTTAACATTTCCTACATATTTGGTGAAGGAAATGTATTTTTCCTTGGAGTTAGCAACAACATCCACTCTCTCAGTAGTACATCCTAATTGCTTTACAATGAAATTTGCGTCGTAGCCACTCATATTATGTAGAAATACAGGAACGGGGTTACGTGTTTTACACCTCAAATTACAGTTATTGTGAGCACTTCCACGGTATTCCCCTGTAATATGGCAATGGTCTCGAACTTTCCAATCCTCTTTGGTATACGGTTTTTGACACAAATAACAGGTTTCAGAACATTGGAACTCTGCTTCTTGATCCTCAGTTAAAGCCTTTGGAACATTTAAGCTGTAAAGGCGATCAATTTCATTAGCTATTGAAATCAAACAGACCATAAACTTTTCTGCAGCGTCAGGTCCACGATAAATAAGAGGTTGGCTTGGAAGGTTTGTCTTTATGTGTTCCACAGCAGGTGAGGGTTTAACGTATATACCAAAGCTCATAGGAACATGACTCTGGTATGGCACTGTATAACTTGCTTCAGGATTGGGTAGACATGTTTGATAGGGTAACAGTATACTTTCAAAATCAGCATAGATAACGTAAGGTATTCTCAGCATTTTTTCCACGTTTAAAAATTTGACAATGGGGTTTTTAATAGGCATTTCAACCCTAGCAATGTCATGCTGGACGCACAAAGCTCTATGTTCTTTCAATTTTTCTATTCCTTGTTGACCATATCGATTATCGAAGTGAGTAAAACACCGTTTACACGTATATATCTTATGTCCATGGTGAGTAATCTGATGTCCTACTAGTTTATCAAAATCTTTGATAAAGACGTAGTGGTTCTGGCCGGATGATGAACTTAGCAAAAGGAGGTCACGATGGTCTTGCATCTCTTGATCCACAACCTTTAGAGGGAACAGTTTATTGTTTTGTTCCAATCCAAATACATTAATGGATATATCGTTGGCTTTTTCAAATTTGGGAATGTCAACTAGCGATGTAGGAAACGATATTACAGAAAAATCATACTTGTTGTCCAGGTCCTTGTATTTACTAATGCGATGAGCATTCTTTTTAACCAGTTTTGCTAAAATGGCATACATAAAACACTTTTCATCATTCAAATTTTCAGGATTAATGCAGGCTTTTCTTGCTTGTATAGCTGCTGGTAATGGAATATATGTGCTTCCACGCAAGGGATTGTACTTATTTATTTTCAATCGTACTCCTTCCACTGCTAACAAAGCCCAATTACTGCCTTTTAGCTCAGATTCTTCCATTTCCGTAGTTAACTTTGTAAATTGTGTTTCCAAGAAACTACTTAAGTCCGTTTCCAAAAATAGGGCCTGATTTCGTGTTTTAAATGCACGATCTGTAATTTCATTGGTAGATGTATGAATGAATCTACATTCAACCACAAGATTAACTTTTATCGACTTGTGCATTGCTAGTTCTTTCTGCATAGCTTGTATTATTTGCTGTTTGGACTCTTTAAGGTATGAATTTAAATCCTTGCACGTATCGCAACGAATGAAATAGGATTTAAGTCGACCTTCAAAAGATGTCTCATATTCAATAAGTCCATTTTTGTCAGGGACCAATGACAGTAGGTAATGTTTTGTAGGCTCTGCCTTTTGTCTTTTAGCTGCCGACACAACATTACAACATTCTTCATGACGACGTCCATTGTAGGCATTGTTGAATGTACTACCACAGGTCTTGCACTCATGAAATTCACCACACGATACTTCATGTCGCTTCCTATGATAGTCTCGAAGAAAAGTCTTTCCACACTCTTTACACATATAGCTAGGAATGGCTTCTTCCATTATGAATGTTGATTTCTGCAAACAGCTGCTTACTGCGTATCACAGGGCTAGAGGTTGGTCAGTGAGACGGTCTTTCACGATGTGAACACCGTGAGAGGTAGTAGTCAACTAGTGATATTCTTGTGAAGGGTCCACTAATATACCCCTAGTCTAGACCAACAGCTCTTTACAGCGTATGACAAGGCTGTATACTGGACAGTGAGACGGTCTTTCACGATGTGAACACTGTAACAAGTAGTAGTCAACTGATTATATACTTGCTAAGGGTTCTCTAATATACAATAGTCAAGACCAACAGCTACTTACTGAGTAGTACAAGGCTGTACAATAGTTGTTTTGACAGTCTTTCACGATGTGGTCACTGTGGATGGTAGTAGTCAACTGATGATATTCTTGATAAGGGTCCTCTAATGTACCCTGGTTAAGGGTAACAGCTGTTCACTGCTTATGACAAGGCTAAAGACTGGTTGCTTCAACGGTCTTTCACAATGTAAACACTGTGACAGGTAGTAGTCAACTGAAAATATTCTTATGGCCTACTCAAGGTTATCAGGTACTTACTGCATATCAAAAGGCTGTACACTCATGTGTGTTAGGCACTCTTTCTTGCTAAGGACCCCAATATTCCCTACACAAGGCTATACATGTTAGTTCTAAACACTTAGTGGTTAATTGTATATTCAATTTTTGTACAAAGCATATACGAGCACGTTTTTATGAGGTAAAACTTTACCAAATAGTCAAATGCGACACGCAAAGTATGTTGCCGCTATCTAGCAGTGACTATGAGAACTACTTGACCGACCAGCATGCTACCTAGCGCTCCATTTCAATACTCGCTCACTGAACGAACAGCATGCTATCTAGCGGTCGATATCAATACTCACTCAATTACCATCCTGCTACCTATCGGTCAATATAACAACTCACTCAACTACCAGCATATGTCAGTCCTTTTTTATGGCTGCATATTGCTTACAGCCATGATTGTAAGCAGCAACAACAACAACAACACACAAAATTTATAAAAAAAAACAAAGTACTCAAAGGTTTATCAATGACTCTCAACTCTTACACTTACCTCTATCCCATGCCTAGTCAAAAGAAATAGTGTATTTTTCAAATTTTTCAAAAAATATTTGGAAAGTAGGCTATGTCATTAATCTAAAAATCCTAAAAAGACATATGTTAACTCCAACACCTACCTCTATACCACTCTCAGTCCACAAATAGTGTATTTTTCAAATTTTCCAAAACATATTTCCAAAATGGGTATAATTTCCAAAATTAAAATGTTTACAAAAATGTTTGTTTGTCATAAATGAATGGCCTTTGCCTCCTCTACAGCCGTACAGAGTCCCAGGTCTCTAGGACAACAAAATTAATAAATTTGAAAATGGGCTTATATTTCCAAAATTAAAAAGTTTACAAAAAAGTTTGTTTGACATAAATGAATGGCCTTTACCCCCTCTACCCCCACACAAAGTCTCATGTCTCTAGGACAACAGAAATAAAATTTTCAAAATGGGCTTATATTTCCAAAATTAGGAATTCTACAAAAAAGTTTGTTTGACGTAAATCAATGGTCTCTACCCCCTCTATTTCAACACCAAGTCTCAGGTCTCTAGGTCAACAAAAATAAAATTTGGAAAAAATGGTCACTATTTTGGAAACTAGGAATTCTACAAAAATGTTTGTATAACATAAATGAAAGGTCTCTATCCCCTCTACCTGTAAACCAAGTTCCAGGTCTGTATGACAAAAAATGAAAATAGTTCAACTGGGAAAGTAGGCGATTTTTCATAAAACTAAACATTCTAAAAAGTGTTCTATGGGCTTAAAAGAATGGCCTCAATGTCTTTTATTTTTTATAATAAAACTTTTTTATTTTTTACATTTTTTTGAAAAAAGTTCAATTTTGAAATTTTTATATTTCGGAAACTAAAGAGTTAACAAAAAATTTTGTTTGACATAAATGACTGGCCCTGACCCCATCTACCACCAAAATAAATTTCAAGTCGCTAGGACAAAAAATAACAGTAGTGGAGTGGTGGTGCTTCCAAGCCACCCGGCGTTGCTCGGGCGGCGTTCATGTTAATAAGTGGATACCTCGCGAACCCATGATCGGAATTTGACATGCAATATATCAAATTATTCAGGCTGACGCTCTCTCGATCATGGGTTCGCAAAGATATCCACAAATTTAGCGTAGCCGAGCGCCACCGGGTACGTTGGAAGCACCACCACTCCACTACTGTTATTTTTTGTCCTAGCGACTTGAAATTTATTTTGGTGGTAGATGGGGTCAGGGCCAGTCATTTATGTCAAACAAAATTTTTTGTTAACTCTTTAGTTTCCGAAATATAAAAATTTCAAAATTGAACTTTTTTCAAAAAAATGTAAAAAATAAAAAAGTTTTATTATAAAAAATAAAAGACATTGAGGCCATTCTTTTAAGCCCATAGAACACTTTTTAGAATGTTTAGTTTTATGAAAAATCGCCTACTTTCCCAGTTGAACTATTTTCATTTTTTGTCATACAGACCTGGAACTTGGTTTACAGGTAGAGGGGATAGAGACCTTTCATTTATGTTATACAAACATTTTTGTAGAATTCCTAGTTTCCAAAATAGTGACCATTTTTTCCAAATTTTATTTTTGTTGACCTAGAGACCTGAGACTTGGTGTTGGAATAGAGGGGGTAAAGACCATTGATTTACGTCAAACAAACTTTTTTGTAGAATTCCTAATTTTGGAAATATAAGCCCATTTTGAAAATTTTATTTCTGTTGTCCTAGAGACATGAGACTTAGTGTGGGGGTAGAGGGGGTAAAGGCCATTCATTTATGTCAAACAAACTTTTTTGTAAACTTTTTAATTTTGGAAATATAAGCCCATTTTCAAATTTATTAATTTTGTTGTCCTAGAGACCTGGGACTTGGTACGGCTGTAGAGGAGGCAAAGGCCATTCATTTATGACAAACAAACATTTTTGTAAACATTTTAATTTTGGAAATTATACCCATTTTGGAAATATGTTTTGGAAAATTTGAAAAATACACTATTTGTGGACTGAGAGTGGTATAGAGGTAGGTGTTGGAGTTAACATATGTCTTTTTAGGATTTTTAGATTAATGACATAGCCTACTTTCCAAATATTTTTTGAAAAATTTGAAAAATACACTATTTCTTTTGACTAGGCATGGGATAGAGGTAAGTGTAAGAGTTGAGAGTCATTGATAAACCTTGAGTACTTTGTTTTTTTTATAAATTTTGTGTGTTGTTGTTGTTGTTGCTGCTTACAATCATGGCTGTAAGCAATATGCAGCCATAAAAAAGGACTGACATATGCTGGTAGTTGAGTGAGTTGTTATATTGACCGATAGGTAGCAGGATGGTAATTGAGTGAGTATTGATATCGATCGCTAGATAGCATGCTGTTCGTTCAGTGAGCGAGTATTGAAATGGAGCGCTAGGTAGCATGCTGGTCGGTCAAGTAGTTCTCATAGTCACTGCTAGATAGCGGCAACATACTTTGCGTGTCGCATTTGACTATTTGGTAAAGTTTTACCTCATAAAAACGTGCTCGTATATGCTTTGTACAAAAATTGAATATACAATTAACCACTAAGTGTTTAGAACTAACATGTATAGCCTTGTGTAGGGAATATTGGGGTCCTTAGCAAGAAAGAGTGCCTAACACACATGAGTGTACAGCCTTTTGATATGCAGTAAGTACCTGATAACCTTGAGTAGGCCATAAGAATATTTTCAGTTGACTACTACCTGTCACAGTGTTTACATTGTGAAAGACCGTTGAAGCAACCAGTCTTTAGCCTTGTCATAAGCAGTGAACAGCTGTTACCCTTAACCAGGGTACATTAGAGGACCCTTATCAAGAATATCATCAGTTGACTACTACCATCCACAGTGACCACATCGTGAAAGACTGTCAAAACAACTATTGTACAGCCTTGTACTACTCAGTAAGTAGCTGTTGGTCTTGACTATTGTATATTAGAGAACCCTTAGCAAGTATATAATCAGTTGACTACTACTTGTTACAGTGTTCACATCGTGAAAGACCGTCTCACTGTCCAGTATACAGCCTTGTCATACGCTGTAAAGAGCTGTTGGTCTAGACTAGGGGTATATTAGTGGACCCTTCACAAGAATATCACTAGTTGACTACTACCTCTCACGGTGTTCACATCGTGAAAGACCGTCTCACTGACCAACCTCTAGCCCTGTGATACGCAGTAAGCAGCTGTTTGCAGAAATCAACATTCATAATGGAAGAAGCCATTCCTAGCTATATGTGTAAAGAGTGTGGAAAGACTTTTCTTCGAGACTATCATAGGAAGCGACATGAATTATCGTGTGGTGAATTTCATGAGTGCAAGACCTGTGGTAGTACATTCAACAATGCCTACAATGGACGTCGTCATGAAGAATGTTGTAATGTTGTGTCGGCAGCTAAAAGACAAAAGGCAGAGCCTACAAAACATTACCTACTGTCATTGGTCCCTGACAAAAATGGACTTATTGAATATGAGACATCTTTTGAAGGTCGACTTAAATCCTATTTCATTCGTTGCGATACGTGCAAGGATTTAAATTCATACCTTAAAGAGTCCAAACAGCAAATAATACAAGCTATGCAGAAAGAACTAGCAATGCACAAGTCGATAAAAGTTAATCTTGTGGTTGAATGTAGATTCATTCATACATCTACCAATGAAATTACAGATCGTGCATTTAAAACACGAAATCAGGCCCTATTTTTGGAAACGGACTTAAGTAGTTTCTTGGAAACACAATTTACAAAGTTAACTACGGAAATGGAAGAATCTGAGCTAAAAGGCAGTAATTGGGCTTTGTTAGCAGTGGAAGGAGTACGATTGAAAATAAATAAGTACAATCCCTTGCGTGGAAGCACATATATTCCATTACCAGCAGCTATACAAGCAAGAAAAGCCTGCATTAATCCTGAAAATTTGAATGATGAAAAGTGTTTTATGTATGCCATTTTAGCAAAACTGGTTAAAAAGAATGCTCATCGCATTAGTAAATACAAGGACCTGGACAACAAGTATGATTTTTCTGTAATATCGTTTCCTACATCGCTAGTTGACATTCCCAAATTTGAAAAAGCCAACGATATATCCATTAATGTATTTGGATTGGAACAAAACAATAAACTGTTCCCTCTAAAGGTTGTGGATCAAGAGATGCAAGACCATCGTGACCTCCTTTTGCTAAGTTCATCATCCGGCCAGAACCACTACGTCTTTATCAAAGATTTTGATAAACTAGTAGGACATCAGATTACTCACCATGGACATAAGATATATACGTGTAAACGGTGTTTTACTCACTTCGATAATCGATATGGTCAACAAGGAATAGAAAAATTGAAAGAACATAGAGCTTTGTGCGTCCAGCATGACATTGCTAGGGTTGAAATGCCTATTAAAAACCCCATTGTCAAATTTTTAAACGTGGAAAAAATGCTGAGAATACCTTACGTTATCTATGCTGATTTTGAAAGTATACTGTTACCCTATCAAACATGTCTACCCAATCCTGAAGCAAGTTATACAGTGCCATACCAGAGTCATGTTCCTATGAGCTTTGGTATATACGTTAAACCCTCACCTGCTGTGGAACACATAAAGACAAACCTTCCAAGCCAACCTCTTATTTATCGTGGACCTGACGCTGCAGAAAAGTTTATGGTCTGTTTGATTTCAATAGCTAATGAAATTGATCGCCTTTACAGCTTAAATGTTCCAAAGGCTTTAACTGAGGATCAAGAAGCAGAGTTCCAATGTTCTGAAACCTGTTATTTGTGTCAAAAACCGTATACCAAAGAGGATTGGAAAGTTCGAGACCATTGCCATATTACAGGGGAATACCGTGGAAGTGCTCACAATAACTGTAATTTGAGGTGTAAAACACGTAACCCCGTTCCTGTATTTCTACATAATATGAGTGGCTACGACGCAAATTTCATTGTAAAGCAATTAGGATGTACTACTGAGAGAGTGGATGTTATCGCTAACTCCAAGGAAAAATACATTTCCTTCACCAAATATGTAGGAAATGTTAAGCTTAGATTTGTGGACACGTTTCGGTTAATGCCGAGTAGTTTGGAAAACTTAGTTTCCAACTTAACATCATACCCTGAAACAGACAAGTACTTTGGAAAAGAAAATGCAATGCTCATGACTCGTAAAGGGGTATTTTGTTATGACTACATTGACTCATGGGAAAAGTTAAGTGAAACGTGTTTACCTCCAAAAGAGGCATTCTTTAACAAATTAAGTCAAGAAGATGTTAGTCAAGAAGACTATGAACATGCCAAAAATGTCTGGAAACAGTTCAACATTAAAACTCTAGGGGAATATAGTGACCTCTACCTAACATCAGATGTACTCCTTCTTGCAGACAGCTTTGAAACGTTTAGAAACAAAACACTAGAAACACACCGAGTGGATGCTGCACACTTCTTTACTTCGCCTGGTTTAAGTTTCGAGGCAATGCTCCTTTACACAGGCATTGAACTGGAATTGCTACAGGATTACGATCAGATTCTTTTAATCGAGTCTGGAATACGTGGAGGCATATGCCAGGTGTCTCATCGGTATGCTGAAGCTAACAATAAATACATGGAAACCTATGATTCTGAGAAACCATCGCAGTTTATTACCTATGATGATGCCAACAACCAATACGGGTGGGCTATGTGCCACTCCCTTCCTTATGGTGGATTTCAGTGGGTTTCTCCAGATACTGTTGATCTAGAAAAACTAAAGAACGACGATCCTGTGGGATACATTCTAGACGTTGATGTTGATTACCCATCTGACCTTCATGATCTACACAACGATTTACCTTTCCTACCAGAGTGTACACAACCTAAGGATTCGTCTCTGAAAAAACTAATTCCTCATCTTGGAAATCGAAGGCGATATGTTGTTCACTACATGGCATTAAAACAGGCTTTAGATCATGGAATAAAATTGATAAAAATTCATCGTGTGTTAAAGTTTAAACAAAGACCTTGGTTAAAGGCATACGTTGATTTTAATAACAACCTTCGAAAACAAGCCAAAAATGATTTTGAGAAAAATCTGTACAAATTATTCAACAATGCCATTTTTGGGAAAACAATGGAAAATATCCGTAAAAGAATAGACATACGTCTTGTGACTGACAGCAAAAAGGCAGAAAAGCTAATAGCAAAGCCGACATTTATCGACAGAACAATTTATGGCCCTAACCTAGCTGCTTTCCACATGGCTAAACGTAACATTGTTTTCAATAAGCCTATATATATTGGAATGTGTATACTGGATATTTCAAAAACTCTCATGTATTCCCACCACTATGATGTCCTGCTACCCTATTATGGCATGAACAATCTTAAACTCATGTATATGGATACTGACTCGTTCATATATTTGGTTAACACCCCAGATGTATATCAAGACAAGTTGGATTTCCTACAACACCTGGACACATCAGATTATCCTACTAATCACATATGTTACTCTACATCAAACAAGAAAACGTTGGGGAAATTTAAAGACGAGGCTTGTGGACAAATTATAAAAGCATTTGTTGGACTTAGAGCTAAAATGTACGCATTAGACATAAATGGTAAAGAAATCAAAAAGATTAAAGGTATTAACAGAGGTGTTGTCAAAAATTGTATAAGCTTTCAAGATTATAAGGATTGTGTCATGAAAAACAATGTAAAAAGAATACCCATGAACATTATCGCTTCTAAACAACATGACATATCATCTATAAGACTAAACAAAATTGCTTTGTGTCCTGGTGATGATAAAAGAGTGATTGATGCTGGTGGTATAGGTACACATGCCTATGGTCATTACTCAATCATTAACCATGCTTAAAGAGTTAAGTTATGAATATCAAAATCTTCTGCCTGCAACTAGCAAATACATAAAACAAAACAATTTAGGAAATAAAACAATAGCACTACAAAAATAAAAAAACAAAATAAGAAATGGCATTCATAATCAAAAATAAATAAAATAGAAAACAAAATAAAAACAAGTGTACAATTTATAACAATAAGGAATATATATAAAAATGTATTATGTGTAAATAGTGTACATATATTTAAAATAAAAAAATATTGTACCGTATGGAAACTGCTTGTACATTATTTATTACTACCCACCTCTCTCCACTCCTAATGCAAAATGAACATGTAAAACACAAATTGGAAAATCCATGTTTCCATATTGACAAAATAAAAAAAAACATTAAACTGAAATTTTAAAAACTGTAAATGGGAATTTGGTAAATTGACAAATGTGTAAACAACAAATTGGAAAATCCATGTTTCTATATCATGAAATTGAAAAACTTTAAACTGACATTTTAAGAACTGTAAATGGGAAATTGTGAAATTGATAAATGTGTAAACAACATAATGCAAAATCCATGTTTCCATGTTATGAAATTGAAAAACTTAAAACTAACATTAAAAAAAAATGAAAATGGGAAAGTGGAAAATTGTCATATGTGTAAACAACAAATGAAAAAAAAACGGTTGGGGTAGTTATCATATTGTACAGTAACCTATAAAACTAGCATAAGGATAGTTGCTTGTACCCTTATATACTTTGTGTATGTGCATTAGCCTTTGAATTAGCTTAAGTTAGGTTTGGCAAAGTTAGGTTTGGTGAGGTTAGGTATGTGACCTAGTAGTTTACTCTTTTCGGAAAATGTAAAAAGTAAAATCTAAAATCAAAAAATCTTAAATTTAAAATGTAAAATCTAAAAAAAACTAACATCTAAAATACAAAAAATCAAAAATGTAAAATGTAAAATCTAAAAAATGTAAAATGAAAAAATCAAAAATCTAAAATGTTAAAACATAAAATCTAAAATCTTTAAATGAGGTTTCTGTGGGTTAGGTTAGGTTAGGTTATAACTAAGTTTATTATTTGTGCTCTCTCATTTGCTCTTACATTTTTGCTCTCACTTTGAAGTTTGGTTATGTTAGGTTAGGTTAGGTTAGGTTAGGTTAGGTTAGGTGTGGTTAGGTTATAACTAAGTTTATTATTTGTGCTCTTACATTTGCTCTCACTTTTTTCTCATACTTTTTGCTAATTTTTTTTCGCTTGCAATTTTAAATTAGGTAGGTTACGTTAGGTTAGGTTAGGACAGGTTAGGTGAGGTTAGGTTAGGTGAAGTTAGGTTAGGTTATAACTTAGTTTATTATGTGTGTTTTCACATTTGCTCTCATATTTGCTTTGACTTTGAAGTTAGGTTAGGATAGGTTAGGTTAGGTTAGGTTAGGTTAGGTGAAGTTGGGTTAGGCAGAATTGTTGAGGTATGAATCAAAAGCCAGCTCTTGTCAGTTTTGCCTAACAATGCTGAGTGTACCCCGTTCCACTCATGAGACCAGAAATTAAATTTCTTGGCAGAGCCGGGATTCGAACCTCAGGAATGACCTCCAAGAATGCTAGCCACTACACCAAGAAGTGGACAATATAAGGCTGGTCTTGATTATACATGATCAATTAACAATTACCTAATAATAATAATAATAATAATAATAATAAATATTCCATTTGGCAACTACACGGCCGACCTCTCCCTGTGACGTAATCCACGGTCTCAGGCCGTGGCGGCCATTTTGCCCAATAGCCCCTGTGCCAGCTCTGAATGACCCCTCCATAAGAATAACATAGAGTGATTGCGCGCGGCGGCCATCTTGCCCATTAGCCCCTGTGCCAGAACCGCTCTTTATTACCTACTCTTGGGATTATTAACGATTTGGTGTCGCGGCAATCAACAATAAAATGTGTGAGGGTCGTCTGCGATGGTTTGGGCATGTGTTATGGTCTGAAGTGGACACCATTGGAAAACAGGGCTACACACTGGAGGTCGCCGGGAAAAGACCAAAGGGGCGACCGAGACAACGTTGGGCCGATACATTGCACAGGGGTCTGAAAAGCGTCAACCTGCATCCGGACATGGCCCATGACCGAGTAAAGTGGAGACAGAGGATTCACATAGCGGACCCTGCCACGAGGCGGGACAAACGCTAAAGTAAAAGAAGAAGAAGGTGACGGCACCGTAATGTAGGGAGCTTGCCTCTCAACCGGAGGCCCCGGGTTCGATCCCCGGCTCCGTCAGGTATTTTAAAACTGACGTGAGGGTTGGATCGGGGTGCACTCAGCCTCGTGAGGACAATTGAGTAGCTGTCTGACAGTGAGACAGCGCCCCGATCACGAATACCGAGGTTAACGACCGAGGGGACCCGACGCGCTGATCACGCGTCACCCCAATATGTGCAGGCCAAATGGCTGGGCAGCGGTCGCTTGTTCGGCCTTAGGCTGTATAGTGCCAGGGGTTGACTTGACTTGACTTGATAGCCGAAATTTACAGTAGTTTGTTTCCTGCAGTTTTGAAGTATTTCAGTTATTCTTTGTTCATAATTCAACCTGCTAATACCGGGTGACTTAGCCGTGGTCGTTACGGCATGACTGCTGGCAGTCGCTCACATCCGGGAGGCGAGGAGGTTCGAATCTCCCCGCCGGCAACTTTGAAGATGGTCTTCTGTGGTTTCCCATCTTCCTTCCAGGCAAATGCCGGGGTTGGTCCCTAACTATAGGCCACAGCCGCTACCTTCCAACTCCTGCATCTTCCATTCCAACTTTCCTCCCCAACGACGGTAATTGTAGCTCACCCATTGGGTGTCCGTCTCGAAGCAGCTACAGAAAATGGCGAGCCGAACATGTCCTTGGACACTCCCGGCACTAAAAGCCATACGCTAAAAAAAATAAAAATACAAGATGTTCAGTAAAGAACATATAGCCTACTTTCTCCTAAATGCTTGGGTATTGTTATAACTCTTTGTCCATTTCAAGGAGTATAATTGAATGTTGGTTGTAGTAGCTTGTTGAAATACAACGTGCTATACGGATATTAAACATGAATATGAGGTGCCCTTTGCTAGTGCTACCTCTGTAAAAAATTTCATTCAATTCGGTTTCACCGTGTTTGAATTGATATGGGGAATGGATTTGCACACATACATGGCCGGTATTTGCAAACTATTGGGCTGATGACCTTGTAGTCAGTCATAAGATGCTATCCACAAAAAGGCATGTTGTTGCAAAATCTGGTAGAGATCAAATTATTAGGATAGTCGTAATATGATTTAAGCTTTTAACATTTGGGTGGCCGTCATTCTGTTTCCGTCAAGATGGCGGCGATATAAAACATGACACTGAGGTGCCCTTTGCTAGTGCTACCTCTGTACCAAATTTCGTTCAATTCGGTTTCACCGTGTTCGAATTGATAGGGGGAATCGATTTGCACACATACTTGGCCACCATCTGTAAACTATTGGGCTGATGATCTTGCAGTATGGTCAGAATATCCTTACCGCATAAAGATATGATGTTGCAAAATTTGGTAGAGACTAGATTATTAGGTTGGTCGTAATTACATTTTAGCTTTTAACATTTGGGTGGCCGCGATTACGTTTCCGTCAAGATGGCGGTGATATAAAACATGACACTGAGGTGCCCTTTGCTAGTGCTACCTCTGTACCATATTTCATTCCATTCGGTTTCACCGTGTTCGAATTGATAGGGGAATCGATTTTTACACAAAGATGGCCGCCATCCGCAAAATATTAGGCTAATGACCTATTAGTTTGGTCAAAGGATGCTCCCTCCATAAAGGTATGTTGTTGCAAAATTTGGTAGAGATCGGATGATTAGGTTAATCGTAATTCGATTTAAGCTTTGAACATTTGTGTGGCCGCCATTACGTTGCCGTCAAAATGGTGGCGATATAAAACATGACAATGAGGTGCCGTTTGCTAGTGCTACCTCTGTACCAAATTTCGTTCCATTCGGTTTCACAGTGTTTGAATTAATAGGGGAAATCGATTATGACACAAAGATGGCCGCCATCCGCAAACTATTAAGCTAATGACCTATTAATTTGGTCAAACGGTGCTTCCTCCATGAAGGTATGTTGTTGCAAAATTTGGTAGAGATCGGATGATTAGGTTAGTCGTAATTTGATTTAAGCTTTGAACATTTGTGTGGCCGCCATTACATTTCCGTCAAGATGGCGGCGTTATAAATCATGACACTGAGGTTCCCGTTGCTAGTACTACCTCTGTATCAAATTTTGTTCCATTCGGTTTCACCGTGTTCGAATTAATAGGGGAATCGGTTTTGACACAAAGATGGCCACCATCCGCAAACTATTAGGCTGATGACCTACTAATTTGGTCAAAAGATGCTCCCCCCATAAAGGTATGTTGTTGCAAAATTTGTTAGAGATCGGATGATTAGGTTAGTCGTAATTTCATTTAAGCCTTGAATATTTGTGTGGCCGCCATTACGTTTCCGTCAAGATGGCGGCGATATAAAACATGACACTGAGGTGTCCTTTGCTAGTACTACCTTTGTACCAAATTTCGTTCAATTCGCGTTCACCGTGCACGAATTGATAGGGGGGGACCGACATTCAGAGTACACACACTCACACACACACACACACACAGACACACACACACACACACACACACACATACACACACACAGACAGACACACTTTTTTTCGCCCTGTGTTGATCTCATAAGTCTACTTTCACTTTTTGCAAAAATCGAAAGTAGGCTAAAATTCTAATGTAGGCCTATATTCTTAAATATATACAAATCCTGAGGAGTCGTGTAGGCAAAGCCTACTCTTGGTGTGGAAATAAAATATTTTGAAATATTCATGGACAGGTCTGGGATATTTATTGCATAAATACTTCTTTGTTCCTTGAGAGTCATTTGGCCCTATCGGAATCCCTTCTATGTCTATGTCTTTGTTCATCGTCTTCATCGACTTTCCCCAACGGTAATATTTTTTTTACAGCGTTTAAACACTGGTATATTTGTCTCCATCCATCATTTCGTGTCTCTCAATTTTCATATATCTGGTATCAACCAACATAAATGCAATCATGGCCAACATTACGTACTTCTCGCTTTCAAATCACAAGATATACAAAATGGCCGTCATTTCCACTGCCTACTTCACTCACACAGCAGAGGATGGAACACATCGACGATCGCAATGGCCGAGAACGCGATTATCTCTTTGTGGGAACCTGATCGGGCTGATCCTGTTGGAGGGAAAGTTGATCGCGATAATGTAACCCTGTTGCGTTTAGACGTCCCAACTTAATCTGGATCGGCGCCTGATCGCGATCGCAACCAGGACGTCTAATGTAATCGGGGTATTACTCTCAAATTCCAATCTCGGTCATCCAGAGATTAGGAAGAGAGTACATATATTGCAACCTTTTGATTTGAAACATGGGATTATTAACTCTTATTATGTCGGCCTTGTTATTAAAGGGTAGCACCTGCGTCATAACCAGTATCCCTGGGTTCGATTCATGGCTCCGTCAGGGATTTTAGAAACTGGCAAGGAGGGCACTCAGTCTTTTGAGGACAATTGAGTAGCTGTAATGTCAATGAAGCTGCGTCACGGCAGCGTTTGTTGGCACAATGGCTGGGCAACGGTCGCTTGGTACGCCAAGGTACTGCATAGGCTGTGGAGGCACGTTTTTTTTGAATTACATAATAATAATAACAACAGCTTTATGTTTGTGAAATGTATATTTCGATAATAATTCTACTATTAATGATATTGATGAAATGTGTATTATGCATAATTTAGTTTTAACACGCCTTCAAGAATTTGTTTTGTAATAAAAATATGTTACGGGCTATGATGGCTGAGAGCACTAACGTGCTAGCTCGTGTCTTGTTGGCATCGGGAGGGCGTGGGTTCGAATCCCACCTTGGCTGTCCTAAAAATGGTTTTCATAGTTTCCCATTTTCAACGTCGGTACAGTTCCTTTTAACAGGTCCACAGTAGACTCCCTTCTAAAATCCCTTTCCAGACCCAACCATATTAGACCAAAGTTAGCGGTCGCCTAGACCTGTAATCAACCACAGTTGTATCTGCTGACAATGCATGTCCCGCTCCCAGACACCATCTTTGCGACGGTAGAGGAATGATCCCTCGCAGAGACCATGGGTGAAGACGAGCTGGGCGGATAAACGACAATAAATTAATAAAAACAGAATAGTGTTCACATTTTTGGAGTTTATAAGGTCGTAACTGCTTGATTATTTTTAGCCTACTTTCGATTTTTGCAAAAAATGAAAGTAGACTTATGAGATCAACACAGGGCGAAAAAAGTGTGTCTGTCTGTGTGTGTGTATGTGTGTGTGTGAGTCTGTGTGTGTGTGTGTATGTGTGTGTGTGAGTCTGTGTGTGTGTGTGAGTGTGTGTACTCTGAATGTCTGTCCCCCCCTATCAATTCGAACACGGTGAATGCGAATTGAACGAAATTTGGTACAAAGGTAGCACTAGCAAAGGACACCTCAGTGTCATGTTTTATATCGCCGCCATCTTGACGGAAACGTAATGGCGGCCACACAAATGTTCAAAGCTTAAATCAAATTATGACTAACCTAATCATCCGATCTCTACCAAATTTTGCAACAACATACCTTTATGGGGGGAGCATGCTTTGACGAAACCAATAGGTCATCAGCGTAATAGTTTGCAGATGGCGGCCATCTTTGTGTGAAAATCGATTCCCCCTATTAATTCGAACACGGTGCAACCGAATGGAACGAAATTTGGTACAGAGGTAGAACTAACAATAGGCACCTCAGTGTCATGTTTTATATCGCCGCCATCTTGACGGAAACGTAATGGCGGCCACACAAATGTTCAAAGCTTAAATCAAATTACGATTAACCTAATCATCCGATCTCTACCAAATTTTGCAACATCATACCCTTATAGAGGAAGCATCCTTTGACCAAATGAATAGGTCATTAGCCTAATAGTTTGCGGATGGCGGCCATCTTTGTGTGAAAATCAATTCCCCCTATTAATTCAAACACGGTGGAACCGAATGGAACGAAATTTGGTACAGAGGTAGCACTAGCATAGGGCACCTCAGTGTCATGTTTTATATCGCCACCATCTTGACTGAAACGTAATGGCGGCCACACGAATGTTCAAAGCTTAAATCAAATTACGATTAACCTAATCATCCGATCTCTACCAAATTTTGCAACTACATACCTTTATGGGGGGAGCATCCTTTGACCAAACTAATAGGTCATCAGCGTAATAGTTTGCGGATGGCGGCCATCTTTGTGTGAAAATCGATTCCCCCTATTATTTCGAACACGGTGCAACCGAATGGAACGAAATTTGGTACAGAGGTAGAACTAACAAAAGGCACCTCAGTGTCATGTTTTATATCGCCGCCATCTTGGCGGAAACGTAATGGCGGCCACACAAATGTTCAAAGCTTAAATCAAATTACGATTAACCTAATCAACCGATCTCTACCAAATTTTGCAACAACATACCCTTATAGAGGAAGCATCCTTTGACCAAATGAATAGGTCATTAGCCTGATAGTTAACGGATGGCGGCCATCTTTGTGTGAAATTCGATTCCCCCTATTAATTCGAACATGGTGGAACCGAATGGAACGAAATTTGGTACAGAGGTAGCACTAGCAAAGGGCACCTCAGTGTCATGTTTTATATCGCCGCCATCTTGACTGAAACGTAATGGCGGCCACACGAATGTTCAAAGCTTAAATCAAATTACGATTAACCTAATCATCCGATCTCTACCAAATTTTGCAACTACATACCTTTATGGAGGGAGCATCCTTTGACCAATCTAATAGGTCATTCGCCTAATAGTTTGCGGATGGCGGCCATCTTTGTGTCAGAATCGATTGCCCCTATTAATTCAAACACGGCGAAACCGAATGGAACGAAATTTGGTACAGAGATAGCACTAGCAAAGGGCATCTCAGTGTCATGATTAATATCGCCGCCATTTTGACAGAAACATAATGGCGGCCACACAAATGTTTAAAGCTTAAATCAAATTACGACTAACATAACCATCCGATCTCTACCAAACTTTGCAACAACATACCTTTATGGAGGGAGCATCCGTTGACCAATCTAATGGGTCATTAGCCTAATAGTTTGCGGACGGCGGCCATCTTTATTTCAAAATTGATTCCCCTTATTAATTCGAACACGGTGGAACCGAATGAACGAAATTTGGTACAGAGGTAGCACTAGCAAAGGGCACCTCAGTGTCATGTTTTATATCACCGCTATCTTGACGGAAACGTAATCGCGGCCACCCAAATGTTAAAAGCTAAAATGTAATTACGACTAACATAAACATCCGATCTCTACCAAATTTTGCAACACCATATCTTTATGTGGGAAACATATTCTGACCAAACTGCAAGAACATCAGCCCAATAGTTTGCAGATGGTGGCCAAGTATGTGTGCAAATCGATTCCCCCTATCAATTCCAACACGGTGAAACCGAATTGAACGAAATTTGGTACAGAGGTAGCACTAGCAAAGGGCACCTCATATTCATGTTTAATATCCCTACAGCACGTTGTATTTCAACAAGCTACTACAACCAACATTCAATCATACTCCTTGAAAAGGACAAAGGGTTATAATAATACCCATGCATTTAGGAGAAAGTAGGCTATATGTTCTTTACTGAACATCTTGTTTTTAATGATGAGTTAAAATGCCGAGTATCACATCCCCCTATGAAACCAATTGGGAGTTATTGTTATTCAATGAAATGCAGGTATAACCCCCTTAAGACCCCTTTAGAACCTGAATATCAGAAAATCCTCCCATAGTGGACGGTTTTGACATACAATGATCATATCCCCGAAATGCCATGTTTCTAACTTCATTAATTTTGGCTGGTCGATGGTGAGTGTGTCGGGGCTTTTTCTTTCAATTTTTCAATTTCCCTTTTTTAGAATTTCACCCCTCCCCATGAACCCCTTAAATTGGGTTTATGAAAAAACCTGTCGAACGCGTATTTACTTATTTTTAAGCAGTTTTTCCCCCTGAGTTTGATGAGTGAGTCTGTCAGTCAAACAGTTAACTTTCTTTCCTGTTTTTTTTCCCCCAGAATTTCACCCCACCCCATGGGCCACTTAAATTGGGTTTATGAATGAACGCTCAAACACCTATTTACTTATTTTAAGCTGTTTTGTCCGCTGAGTTTCAAACTCCTCGCCTATGTCGTTTAAGAGATACACGCTCCGTTAGGAAACCTTCAACCCCCACTTTTCACCCCTTTCACCTCATAATATACACAACATCGAAAGCCCCTCAGACACGTGTCTTCTTATTAGCCTACATTCGATTTTTGCAAAAAATGAAAGTAGACTTATGAGACCACTACAGGGCGAAAAAAAAGTGTGTCTGTCTGTGCGTGTGTATGTGTGTGTGTGAGTCTGTGTGTGTGTGTGTGTGTACTCTGAATGTCTGTCCCCCCCTATCAATTCGAACACGGTGAGCGCAAATTGAACGAAATTTGGTACAAAGGTAGCACTAGCAAAGGGCACCTCAGTGTCATGTTTTATATCGCCGCCATCTTGACGGAAACGTAATGGCGGCCACACAAATGTTCAAAGCTTAAATCAAATTACGACTAACCTAATCATCCGATCTCTACCAAATTTTGCAACAACATACCTTTATGGGGGCAGCATCCTTTGACCAAACTAATAGGTCATCAGCCTAATAGTTTGCGGATGGCGGCCATCTTTGTGTCAAAATCGATTACCCCTATTAATTCGAACACGGTGAAACCGAATGGAATGAAATTTGGTACAGAGGTAGCACTAGCAAAGGGCACCTTAGTGTCATGTTTTATTTCACTACAGGGCGAAAAAAAAGTGTGTCTGTCTGTGTGTGTGTATGTGTGTGTGTGTGAGTCTGTGTGTGTGTGTGTACTTTGACAAATCTAATAGGTCATTAGCCTAATAGTTTGCGGATGGCGGCCATCTTTGTGTCAAAATCGATTACCCCTATTAATTCGAACACGGTGAAACCGAATGGAATGAAATTTGGTACAGAGGTAGCACTAGTAAAGGGCACCTCAGTGTCATGTTTTATATCGCCGCCATCTTGACGGAAACGTAATGGCGGCCACACAAATATTCAAAGCTTAAATCAAATTACGATTAACCTAATCATCCGATCTCTACCAAATTTTGCATCAACATACCATTGTGAAGGGAGCATCCTTTGACCAAACTAATAGGTCATTAGCTTATATTTTGCGGATGGCAGCCATCTTTGTGTGAAAATAAATTCCCCCTATTAATTCGAACACGGTGAAACCGAATGGAACGAAATTTGGTACAGAGGTAGCACTTGAAAAGGCCACCTCAGTGTCATGTTTTATATCACCGCCATCTTGACGGAAACGTAATCGAGGCCACCCATATGTTAAAGGCTAAAATGTAATTACGACCAACCTAATAATCTAGTCTCTACCAAATTTTGCAACAACAAATCTTTATGTGGGAAGAATATTCTGACCAAAATGCTAGATAATCAGCCCAATTGTTTGCAGATGGTGGCCAAGTATGTGTGCAAATCGATTCCCCCTATCAATTCAAACACGGTGAAACCGAATTGAACGAAATTTTGTACAGAGGTAGCACTAGCAAAAGGCACCTCAGTGTCATGTTTTATATCGCCGCCATCTTGACGGAAACGGAATGACGGCCACCCAAATGTTAAAAGCTTAAATCAAATTTCGACCATCCTAATAATTTGATCTCTACCGGATTTTTCAACAACATGCCTTTTTGTGGAAAGCATCTTATGACTGACTACAAGGTCATCAGCCCAATAGTTTGCAAATAGCGGCCATTTATGTGTGCAAATCCATTCCCCGGATCAATTCAAACACGGTGAAACCGAATTGAATGTTTTTTTTACAGAGGTAGCACTAGCAAAGGGCACCTCATATTCATGTTTAATATCCCTATAGCACGTTGTATTTCAACAAGCTACTACAACCAACATTTAATTTTACTCCTTGAAAAGGACAAAGAGTTATAACAATACCCATGCATTTAGGAGAAAGTAGGCTATATGTTCTTTACTGAACATCTTGTTTTCAATATCTTAGGCCATTCACAAAAGGACTCTATTAGTGGCTCTGTGACTCGATGTATTTATAAATTAATCTATTGGGCTGTTACTGCAATAGTGTGAGGATATTATAGCCTACGTTTCATATTCTGTAATGAACCCGCTAAGTACTGGTTCATGTGATTTATTTGCAATGCATTTTGATGCATCACATTTGAACGTACCCACTGACCAGCCATGCTGTCGTTACATGCTAACATTCTTTGGAGTTATAAATGGTTGATCTTTTGACTATGCAGAAAACCATTTTTATATAATCTGAGGCTTAATTATGACACTTCTATTTCCTACGAAGCTCAGATATTCTCATGTTGTAATTCTGTATCATTGAAACATTCTTCAGAATGTTATTTCTACTTTTGGTAACGTATTAACATCGCAGATACGCGAACCGGAACCAACCAGTCGCTGCACGACTGGTGTATTCACAAGTTATCGCAGCGCAGGACAGAGCTCCTAGCACATGTGCTTGGTTTTCCATCCAGATTGGATGTGTTTGTGAAGTACGTCTTAAAGACGAGGAAATAGTCCGCCTGGAAGGCGAGGAAAGTAATCGTTGTGCATCGCACACTATTCTACAACAAACTGTACATCATTCGAGTGAATATTACAGCCAGAGAAGGCTTGTGCCACGATAATTGTGAATTTTGGAAAAGTGATTATAATCGTGCAACGTGGAACACCATATTTTCAACCACGTATTGTGGAAATTTCAACATAGTCAAGTGACGAGAAAATATGTCAATTACTGTGAATTAATAATTAATCCAGTGAATTATTCTAACACTCACTGCTACGAATAATCCTATCATCGCAAGAGCGAGTAATTTCTGTAACATACAACTTCGATGCCACGTGATTTGTGGGCTATTAAAATCTGTGATAGTGAAGCAGATAACAGTGCATGGCCAATTTATAAATCATCTGCGCCATGTAAAAGCAGTGACGTTGTTACCATATTGTTACGGCTGTGAGTTTGTGTCATCGCTCGCCGCTTGAGTCACAACTGCCCCAGGGGCTGGGCTGTGGCTTGCCTCCTGTATTGCGCGCGCCTTATGCAACAGGGCTACTACAGACAAAGGGATAGTCCAGAAGATTCGTGACTGGACCAGCGGTGGAAACCTCGAGAAGCCGTGGACTCTGGATGGATCTAGAACCATTTATTGAGTCACCGGCCTGCTATATAAGAGTGACCCGTGAAGCAGTTGTTGTTGTGTTTTACGAGCTAGTGCGAGCGATTATCTTGTGCGACAGAAGTGTGGTGACGAAGTGCTGTGCGAGTTACGAAATCCAGTGACATTGTTTCTCCAGCTTGTGGACAGCGAAATAGCCTGCAGCAAGTGATCGTAAGTAATTTTGGTCGGTGAACATAAAGGAGAGGAGCAGGTAGTTTCTGTCAAGGCCACCGTACTCATTAGGACGGATTAACTTCTGTGATCTGTTGACAAGTGGAAGGGCCAAGAGCGCTCAAGGAAGAGACTTGAGGAAACTGGAATAAGGCTCCTAATTGCTTGTATTTGCTGACTAGTGTAATTTTCTGGCCACAATAAAGTTAATTATTTCTTTAAGCAGTAATTGGTGTTGTGCTTTGTACCCCCACCGTAATCCAGTTAACAAAAGTGCCACTAGGGGGTGGCACGTAACAACTGGTGTCAGAAGTGGGATTACGAACTCAAGCACAACACCTGACGGTCCTGGTTTCAAAACCCGAGCAGGTCATTTTCTCTAATTTTCCTGTGAGTGCATGCCCTTTACAAGGCAAACAACTAAAATGGAGGCGCAATTGGCAGCATTGCTAGAAAAGTTAAATGGCATAGAAGACGGCCAGAAGAATTTAACCAAGGACCTAACTGCCAAAATGGAAGACGGCCAGAAGAAGTTAGCGGAGGACCTGAAGAAGATGGAGGACGGCCAGAAGAAGATGGAGGACGGCCAGAAGAAGTTAGCCGAGGACCTAACTGCCAAACTAGAAGACGGCCAGAAGAAGATGGAAGACGGCCAGAATAAGTTAGCAGAGGACCTAACCGCCAAATTTCTGGATGGCCAGAAAAATCTGGAAGAGTGTCTGCTGACGAAATTAGAGGAGAGCCAAAGGAAATTAGAACAGGGCCTACGTGAGGAAGTCACGGCAGTGGAAAAGAAGTTCGACGCCTTACAAGTGGAAGTTGCCGAGCTGCGCCAACGCCCGCTGATGGGGGTGGAGGAGAAATTCAACGCCTTACAAGTGGAAGTTGCCGAGCTGTGCCAACGCCCGCTGATGGGGGTGGAGGAGAAATTCAACGCCTTACAAAAGGAAGTTGCCTAGCTGCGCCAACGCCCACTGACGGGGGTGAAAGAGCAATTCAACGCTCTACGAGAGGAAGTTGCCGAGCTGCGCCAACGCCCGCCCACCACTACACCGGGAATATCAGGAACGGGACATAGCAGAGTGACGCCCCCAACCTTCGACGGAAAGGTCCCGTGGAGCACCTACTTACGTCAGTTCGAGGCAGCCTGTTCCATAAATAACTGGAACAACACAGAAAAGGCTACAGCTCTCATTGTAGCGCTGAGAGGCGACGCCCTTAACGTCCTTCAGGCCATCCCGACTGGATCCCAGGACTACGCCGCACTGATCGCCCATATGGAGTCCCGATATGGAGATAGCCATCTTCAGCAGGCCTACCAGATGCAGCTCCGGACCCGGGTACAGAAGAACGCGGAAACCCTGCAGGAGTTCGAGATGGACATCGCACGCCTCGTAAGGCTCGCCTACCCAACAGCGCCGGCCGACTTTCTGGAGCAGATAGCGACGCAGACTTTCACCGACGGGCTACGGGACTCGGACACTCAACAGGCGCTGCGACTCGCGCGTAATAAGACCCTGGCAAATGCGCTGAGCCACGCACTTGAATTCGAGACGGCAAAACAGGCATCCAGAATGCACGCGCGGGTGCGTCAAGTGGACGTCGACGAACCAGCAAAAACCAACGAGACCAAGCCCCTGGCCGACGAATTGATGGAGGCGCTAAGCCGTTTCTTCGATAGTCGCGGCACCACCAGCAACGACACAGCCGGAAGACAACCGGAGAGGCGGCCTGGAAGAGGACTACCGACCTGCTGGGCCTGCGGTAAGAAAGGCCACCTGAGCAAGGACTGCGGTGATCGCCGCCGCCGAGGGTATCCGACGGGAAATCAGTCGTCTGAAAACCGCGCGGCCCAGGGAAACGAGTATTAGCCAGCCTTGGGGGGCAAAGGTTGGCTTGTGACAGTCGTCAAGCCCCGGCAGACCAAGTGCGTGTGACGAAGTTACGGAGGGACAATAGCGGCCTGATGGTCGACGGAGTCATCAACGGAGTGAGCTGGCCCATGCTGATCGACACGGGAGCATCGAGGACCATCGTCAATCCCACTGTGATCCCGAAGTGGAGAGTGCAACCCACACAAAGGAACCTCCAGCTAATAACCGCGACCGGAGAGACCGCACCGGTACATGGCGAAGCATCACTGGAGTTCGTCATTGGTCGACGGGTGATAAAGCATCCAGTGCTTGTTGCTGACGTATCAAACGAAGTGATCATCGGACTGGACATCCTGGACCAGAACAACATCATCTTGGACCTGAGTACCAACACTCTGCACTTCGGAGGTGAGGAACTTGCTTTGCAACCAGCACACGAGGCCGTCACCGCACGACGAGTAAGGCTGAGAGAGGACGTCATCGTTCCCGCCAGGACGGAGGTCAGCGCTGCCGTAATTGTCGACGGAACTGCTGAGGGAGTGGCGGCTGTCATCGAGCCAAAATATGAGGACATCCAGACAAAAGGATTGCTAGTTGCCAAGACCCTCATCAACACGACGCCTCGGCCGTACGTCCACCTGTCCAACCTGAACGACTACGATATTACGGTTCACCGGGACACCAACCTAGGAGTCTGCGAGCCCGTTACCTGGATTGCCCGCATCACAGAGACGACGGACAGACACCTGCAGACGGACAACCGAAGAAGACGCGCCCTGCCAGAAGAACTACAGAAGCTGTACCAAGGATCCCAGGACCATTTAGACGAAGAGCAATCACGCCAACTTCAGGACCTGCTAGGCGAATTCCAGGATGTCTTCTCCGTTGGGAGCAAAGACTTCGGCAGGACAAGCTTGGTCCAGCACAGAATCGACGTTGGGGACAGCGCACCGATTAGGGCCCCATTCCGACGTGTCCCGCTCGCCAAGCAAGCCGAAGTCGACCGGATGGTAGAAGAGATGAAGGAGCAAGGGGTGGTCGAGCCATCACATAGTCCTTGGAGTTCTCCGGTCGTGCTAGTGAAGAAGAAGGACGGTTCCACCAGGTTCTGCGTGGACTACAGGCGGGTGAACGACGTCACGAAAAAGGACAGCTACCCTCTACCCCGGATCGACGACACGCTGGACACCATATCAGGATCAAGATGGTTCTCCACCTTGGATTTGAAGAGTGGCTACTGGCAGGTGGAGGTCCACCCTAAGGACCGCGAGAAAACGGCGTTCTCTGTGGGCAGCGGGCTCTGGCAGTTCACCGTCATGCCATTCGGTCTGTGCAACGCCCCTGCAACCTTCGAAAGGCTAATGGAGTCCATTCTGAGGGGACTACACTGGAAGACCTGCCTGGTATACCTAGACGACGTCATCGTTCTGGGGAGAAGCTTCGAGGAGCACTACAGCAACCTGAAGGAGATCTTGTTGAAGCTACGGGCTGCCCAGCTGAAGTTGAGCCCCAAGAAGTGTCAGCTCTTCCAGAAGCGGGTCCAGTACCTTGGGCATATCGTCTCCGAGGAAGGGGTGCGCACCGACCCAGAGAAGACCGCAGCTGTGAGGGAGTGGCCAGTTCCGAAGGACAAGTCGCAACTACGAAGCTTCCTGGGACTCTGCACTTATTATCGTCGCTTCGTGAGAGGATTCGCCGACATCGCCAAACCTTTACATCGACTGACTGAGAAGGACCAACTCTTCACGTGGACAGCAGAATGCCACAGTGCCTTCGAACAACTCAAGCAGGCTCTGTGCACCGCGCCTATTCTGGCCTACCCCAGACCTGGAACAAGGTTCATCGTCGATACCGATGCCAGCGACTTTGGCATAGGGGGGATCCTGTCGCAAGTAGTGGACGGCGAGGAGAGAGTAGTGGCCTACTTCAGCAAGGCCTTGTCAAAGCCAGAAAGGAACTACTGCGTCACCAGGAAGGAGCTGCTCGCCATAGTGAAGACCATTGAACACTTCCACAAGTACCTGTACGGGCAAGAATTTCTCATCAGGACCGACCATGCATCCCTGCGGTGGCTCCTGAACTTCAAGCAGCCCGAGGGTCAACTCGCGCGGTGGTTAGAGAGACTTCAACAGTACAACTTTGAGATTCAGCACAGGAAAGGCCAACTGCATTCTAACGCCGACGCCCTGTCACGAAGACCGTGCCCCGAAGACTGCACCTTCTGTGCCCGAAGGGAGGAGAACACCGGGATACTGTGCCGACGGACTACTGTGGAACTTCAAGGGAACTGGAGCCGCGAATCTTTCACGCGGGCACAAGCAGAGGATGATGACCTGGGACTGATAGCCGAATGGAAGAGGGCCTGTGTCCCCAGACCCGGGTGGAACATTGTGAGTGACTGCAGCCCAAAGTTTAAGTCCTACTGGGCACAGTGGGACTCGCTGATTGTAAGGGATGGCCTCATCTGCCGTACCTGGGAGAGCACCGACGGGAAGACATCTCGGGAACAAGTCGTCGTTCCAAAGGCTATGACGGAGGAAGTCCTGAAGGAAGTTCATGGAGGATCATCTGGTGGACACCTAGGGATAAAGAAGACCCTGGAGAAGCTGAGAGAGCGGTTCTACTGGATCGGATGCCGAACAGACGTGGAGAACCACTGCGCGAGGTGCCACGATTGCGCAGCCAGCAAGGGCCCAGGACGAAGACGACGGGGTCCACTGATGACCTACAACGTGGGCGGCCCCATGGAGAGAGTGGCCATCGATGTTGCTGGGCCATTCCCGTTAAGCGAGGCAGGGAACCGCTACATATTAGTCGTCAGCGACTACTTTACCAAATGGCCGGAGGCGTATGCACTCCCTAACCAAGAAGCCGCGACGATTGCAGAGACCCAGGTGAAGGAATTCGTCAGCCGGTACGGAGTACCCCTGGAGCTGCACTCCGACCAAGGGAGGAACTTCGAGTCGCAGGTGTTCCAAAACCTATGCCAGCTGCTGGGAATCCGGAAGACAAGGACAACGCCACTACACCCTCAGTCCGACGGGATGGTAGAGCGATTCAATCGCACCATCGAGAACCATCTTCGAATAGTCGTCAGCGAGCACCAGAGGGATTGGGACAAACATCTTCCACTATTTCTCCTGGCCTACCGCGCCGCCGTGCATGAAGCCACCGGGTGCACACCAGCCCGGGCCATGTTTGGGAGGGAGCTCCGTCTACCTGTCGATCTTGCCTTTGGCCGACCTGGGAATGATCCGATCCCGGTAAGCCAGTATTGTCAAGAACTGGTCGACCAACTGGAGGACGTGCACGCGTTCGCGAGGAGGAAACTGCGGATCGAGACCGACAGAATGAAGACCCGATACGACCAGCAGACGGATGCCGGCGGATTCCACGAGGACGACCTGGTCTGGCTCTTCAACCCATTACGGAAGAAAGGCCTGTCACCCAAACTGCAGAAGTCCTGGGAGGGCCCGTACCGAGTCGTGAAACGGATCAACGATGTCGTCTACAGGATCCAGCGGAGCCCGAGGGCGAAGATGAAGATCGTGCATCGAGATCGCCTGGCAGCCTACGGAGGGACACAGACGGACCAATGATTGATCGGGACGATCAGCCTTTTTAGGAAGGGGGTGGTGTTACGGCTGTGAGTTTGTGTCATCGCTCGCCGCTTGAGTCACAACTGCCCCAGGGGCTGGGCTGTGGCTTGCCTCCTGTATTGCGCGCGCCTTATGCAACAGGGCTACTACAGACAAAGGGATAGTCCAGAAGATTCGTGACTGGACCAGCGGTGGAAACCTCGAGAAGCCGTGGACTCTGGATGGATCTAGAACCATTTATTGAGTCACCGGCCTGCTATATAAGAGTGACCCGTGAAGCAGTTGTTGTTGTGTTTTACGAGCTAGTGCGAGCGATTATCTTGTGCGACAGAAGTGTGGTGACGAAGTGCTGTGCGAGTTACGAAATCCAGTGACATTGTTTCTCCAGCTTGTGGACAGCGAAATAGCCTGCAGCAAGTGATCGTAAGTAATTTTGGTCGGTGAACATAAAGGAGAGGAGCAGGTAGTTTCTGTCAAGGCCACCGTACTCATTAGGACGGATTAACTTCTGTGATCTGTTGACAAGTGGAAGGGCCAAGAGCGCTCAAGGAAGAGACTTGAGGAAACTGGAATAAGGCTCCTAATTGCTTGTATTTGCTGACTAGTGTAATTTTCTGGCCACAATAAAGTTAATTATTTCTTTAAGCAGTAATTGGTGTTGTGCTTTGTACCCCTACCGTAATCCAGTTAACAAAAGTGCCACTAGGGGGTGGCACGTAACAATATTAAAGCTAGCTTCAGTGCAACTGTGCTACGCCCATTTTCCGTATTTTCAAGTGGTTACTTTATATTTAAACATGTCACTTCCTGATAACCACGTGTACGACGATATATATTACGCATCATCTGTGAAGATGAACTGCTAAACTTCATGATGTGAAGGAGAGGACCTGAGAACTACAGCCGATGACAGGAGAACCATGACGTTAGCATCCGCTAAGCCAAGGAACATCACGACTTTGGAGAGGAGTCTGGTCATATCATCACGACAACGACGAGGACGAATGAAGGCCATGGAAATGGATAGAGCCCATGTGGAGGCCCAGATTGGACAACCCTTGTCCGGAGACCAAAGCCTTATTGTATCCCTCAGGTCGTTGGAACGACCTAGATGTATACATCCTTTCTTGTGAGTCCGAATCTATTCCTTGTGAGGTTCTTTTGTGGTGTAGCTTAGTGTAGTTTATTGTAGTTTATTGTAGAACCAGCCAAACTCCTTGACAAGCCATAGGTAGGTTTTGTACTGTTAGAATTAATCCTTGTAGTTCACTTTCAGTGATTTGTTAGCCACCCGTTGTGATTGAATTTCTTTCGATCACGGTGCATTCTGATGGACATCGCTAAGATGTTAGTTCTACCCCTGCTAAGCGTGACTGTGGTCTTTGTTACTACGTTTTGTCCAACCCTAGGTGGGTGATTTTGTGTATAGTTATTTGGGATGACGATCAGACGTCATGGCCAGTGTTATTTTTATAACACCCCCTTTTTTTGTAAATGTTGTCACGTCACTGAGTTAGTTAGAACAGTTCGTATCAGTAGGTAGTCGACTGAAACTACCAGTTTTGTAATTCAATGTCATTTTCATTTTGATGTGCTATGAAGCCATCCAGTTCAAGTTGTGAACACATTCAGGGTGTTACATTTTGTATGCAATCTAGCATCGAAACCTGTAATGAATGCCGTATCATTGGCAAACTTAGCAATTGTAAGATTTGCGCCTTTCTGATGTTTATTTTGTGTCAGGTGTTTCGACACAGTTATTATTTTGGTTATACGAGGCACGTCCAGAAAGTAAGATCCGTTTGGTAATTAAATTAAATTGTGTACAGATACAGAAAAAATATTTATTGCACAACATTCTACACCTCTTAAACTACCTTTTCACATAACTGCCGAACTTTTGCAGGCATTTGTCATAGCGTGGCACAAGTTTTTGGATACCTCTTCATAGAAGTTTGCCGCCGACCCGTAAACGAGAGTGAAGACTCCCCTTAAGATATCCTACTGTTTGGTCACTACTGTTAGGCAAATTGCGTGCTTACCAGGAGAACTGCGTATGTTTAGGAGTTCTCCTGACCACATACGCAATTTGCCTAACAGTGATGGCCAAACAGTAGGATATCTTAAGGGGAGTCTTCACTCTCGTTTACGGGTCGGCGGCAAACTTCTATGAAGAGGTATCCAAAAACTTGTGCCACGCTATGACAAATGCCTGCAAAAGTTCGGCAGTTATGTGAAAAGGTAGTTTAAGAGGTGTAGAATGTTGTGCAATAAATATTTTTTCTGTATCTGTACACAATTTAATTTAATTACCAAACGGATCTTACTTTCTGGACGTGCCTCGTAGTTAGACAAAGCAGTTATGGAGTGACATATCTGCAGATTTAAAAGAAGTTCAGAACAAGTGGTATATCTGTATTTTTTCTTTTATTTGACTTTTATGAACATGCCACGTCTTTGTGTATAGTTTTTAGGCGTGATTATAAGCTTGTTGTTTATGCTACTTTATATTATACTAGCTGTTACCCGCGGCTTCGCCCGCAATAACATTTGGAATCCCGTTATAACATTAGTTAAATAGATAGATAAGCATCGGTCCTAGTGGAAAATAATTCTATCACCTGAAACCAAAAATGCATGGGACGAAAAAATCATCAAAATATCATGCTGGTTTTGGACCCTAAAAGACGTGAAAAATATAATAAAAGTATTAAAAAAACAATTTTTTGAAATTTCATTCGAATCAATTTTTATGTCATTCCTGGGACTTAGAAAATTCCGGCCAAAAAGTACAAAATCATTAATAACTCCCTACGTATTCGTCGTATGATGAAATAGCAAGAGACATAAAAGATGTAATGTGTTATTGTCTACATCATAGGCCATGCATAATTTTAAACTCACACATATTACGTTTCCCCCCCTCCCCCATAATTTCACCCTCCCCATCGGCCCCATAAATTGGATTTATGAAAAAATGGTCAAACACCTGTTAAGTTATTTTTTGCGCTGATTTTTTTCGGCTGAGTTCCAAACTCCTCGCCTATGTCGTTTAAGAGATACACGCTCCGTTAGGAATCCTTCAACCCCCACTTCTCACCCCTTTCACCTCATAATATACACCACATCGAAAAACCCTCAGACACGTGTCTTCTTATTTTTTGTGCTGAGTTTATATGCCGAGTATCACATCCCCCAATGAAACCAATCGGGAAATATTGCTATTCAATGAAATCCAGGTCTACCCCCCCTTAACACCCCTTTAGAACCTGAATATCCAAAAATCCTTTCTTAGTGGGCGTTTTCGGCCCTTGAGGAAGCTGGATACCAAATTTCATTCCAATCCGTTTGGTGGTTTCAGAGATTTCGTGATGAATGAATGAGTCAGTGGTATTTGAGCTTTATATAGTAGATAAGCATCGGTCCTAGTTGCTATCACGTCCGCAGGAGTTACCTATAAATTGCCCTGCACGTGTCCCCTGGGTGGTGTTAAGCGAGCAACAACGACATACGGTGAAACTGAACAAATTACAATGTCTCAAACTCTTCGTTATAACGGTTCTTTTCAGAACCACCAAGCCATAGACATTGGACCTTCCGTCCGCATTCTCCAACTAAATATTGAAGGCATAAGTTCTGCCAAGTGTGACTACCTCCACAAACAGCTTAATAGCCTCAACATTGATATAGTCAACATTCAGGAGACACACACAAAAGATGAACAGGACCTTGTTAGAAGGGGACAAATACCGGGCTATACATTAGTTGAAGCCATCCATCACCAACAGTATGGAATTGCCACTTACGCCAAATCTGGCCTGACTGGAATACAAGTTGTTGAATCGAGTGACAAAGATCTTATCTTCTCTATAGTAGTAAAAATTAATGACCTAATCGTCGTTAATGTGTACAAGCCTCCTTGCATCAGATGGACTTCGAAAGTTTTGCCCACCTTCAACCATCCCTGCATCTATACTGGGGATTTTAATAGCCACCACACAAACTGGCGGTACGACACAGTAGATGATGATGGCGAGGTACTAACTCAATGGGCAGAAATATCCGATCTGCATCTAGTTTTTGACGCGAAAGACAAAGGCTCCTTCCATTCTGCTCGTTGGGGAAGAGACTACAATCCCGACCTAACATTTGTGTCCAAGGATTGTCTTGATCAGCCTCTTAACACTGCACGTGAAATACTGTCTAACTTCCCAAACAGCCAACACCGACCAGTTCTTCTGGAAACTGGCACGAAGATACCCCTGGTGAACTCAGTACCTCTACCCAGGTGGAATTTCAACCGTGCAAATTGGGACAAATTCTCTGAAGATCTTGATCGGAAGCTATTTGATTCAAAACTAGAGCCAATTGCCAATAACTATGATGACTTCGTTAACCTAGTAATTTCAGCTGCTAAATTAAACATCCCTAGAGGTTTCAGAAAAGACTATGTGCCAGGCTGGAACCCTGAAAGCGAGGCGCTATACGAAGAATATCTAACAACAGGCAATCATGAAGTTGGTTCGAAGCTGCTACAATCACTAGAGAAGAATAGGAAACAAAAGTGGGAAGACACAGTGAAAAACATGGACTTCGCGAAATCGAGCAGAAAGGCTTGGAGAGTCTTAAATCGTCTTACTGGAAAACATGTCTCCAAAAAGCAGTATACTAACTTGAGCCCAGATGCCATTGCTAATAGAATGGTGGACATTACACGATCCAAAAGAGATAAATGTCACACGAAAACAGTGAAACAAAAGCTCACCGAACTCAAACGTAGAACTCAGAAGAATGAGAAACTGTCTAGGCCATTTTCTATTCAGGAAGTTGAAACCGCTATCAAGATGTTGAAAACTCGTAAAGCTGCTGGTCCAGATGGCATCTATAATGAATTCCTGCGAAACATGGGTCCACATAGCATCAGCTGGCTTACTTCACTTTTTACTTTCATCCTTCAGACTAACAACCTACCAAAGCAGTTTAAACGGTCAAAGGTGATCGCCCTTCTTAAACCTGGCAAGTTGGAGCAGAGACCTGAAAACTACCGTCCAATAGCACTTCTTAGCTGCATTTATAAACTTTTAGAACGAGTCCTTCTTGCCAGGATAGCACCACTCATTGAAGCTGTAACCCCACCAGAACAAGCTGGATTCAGGAAAAACCGAAGCTGTACTGATCAAGTCTTGGCCCTCACCACTCACATTGAAGCAGGGTTTCAAAAGAAGCTAAAATCAACAGCTGTCTTTATCGACCTGACTAGCGCATATGATACTGTCTGGCGACATGGACTGATCCTCAAAGTGCTGGAAGCTATCCCCTGTTTGGAAATTGCAAATCTTATCTCTAACATGCTTTGTGAAAGAGAGTTCGTAGTATTTCTAGATGATGCTAAAAGTCGCAAAAGGAAACTAAATAATGGTCTACCCCAAGGATCAGTTTTGGCCCCAGTTCTATTCAATCTGTACATTCATGACTTGCCACCAACAACAGCTACTAAGTTTATTTACGCAGATGACATTGCACTGGTAGCTCAAAGCAGAACTATTGAAGATGCAGAAGGCACTCTTACAACCGATCTGGAGAAAATGTCAACGTTCTTCAAGTCCTGGCGACTGATCCCAAGTATGTCTAAGACAGAGGTTTCATGCTTCCATCTTGCCAACCGACTAGCAAACTACAAGCCAAATGTTGTATTTCGTGGTGAAAAACTGAAATACAACCCTTTCCCGAAATACCTAGGTGTCACGCTGGACCGAACTCTGAGCTACAAAGAACACCTCACCAAGCTCTCTCACAAAATTTCCACCAGAAATAACATCCTGCACAAGCTTTGCGGTAGTTCATGGGGAGCCACGGCGGACTGCTTAAGATTAACGGGTATCAGTCTAGTCTATTCTGCAGCGGAATACTGTGCTCCAGTATGGTTGGAAAGTGCACATGTGCATAAAGTGGATACCAAGCTGAATGACACTATGCGTTGCATAACCGGCACCATAAAATCAACCCCTCGCCACTGGCTACCAGTACTCAGCCACATTCCACCACCTCACCTGAGGAGGAAGGAAGCTCTGATCAGAGAAGTAAAGAAGATCTATGCTTCTCCCTCATTACCAATACACCAGGAATTCTGCCACCCACCACCGAAGCGACTTCATTCGAGGAGACCAACCAGTTTATTGGCCGACCAACTTCTGGCAAATCGATTCAACCTAAACCAATGCTGGCAGGACGAATGGTCAAACTCAACGTCTGGAACTAGTGCCCAGGAGATCAACCCAACGGTGAAAATACAAGGATTTGACCTTCCTAGAAAATTATGGTGTCGCCTCAATAGATTGAGAAACAGGCACGGCCGCTGCAATTACCTATGCCATAAGTGGGATTGGATAGATTCCCCATTGTGTCAATGCAATGAGGAGGAACAGACCATGGACCATATCATCCAGCGCTGCCCTCTACATGCCTACTCCGGGAGCCCTAGTGATCTGTTTCATCTTCGAGAATGTACTGTGGAATGGCTCCAAAACTTGAACTTGGATTTGTGATTTGTTTTTATGTAATTCACCATACGATTAAATAAATAATAAGTGGAAAATAATTCTATCCCCTGAAACTAAAAATGCATGGGACGAAAAAAAACATTAAAATATCATTTTGGTTTCCGACCCTAAAAGACGTGAAAAATATAATAAAATTATTAAAAATACAATTTTTTGAAATTTCGTTCGAATCAATTTTTATGTCATTCCTGGGACTTGGAAAATTCCGGCCAAAAAGTACAAAATCATTAATAACTCCGTAAGTATTCGTCGTATGATGAAATAGCAAGAGACAAAAAAGATGTAATGTGTTATTGTCTACAACATAGGCCATGTATAATTTTACACACAGACATATTACGTTTTCACCCCCCCCCCATAATTTCACCCCTCCCCATGGGCCCCTTGAATTGGATTTATGAAAAAACGGTCAAACACCTGTTTAGATATTTTTATGCTCATTTCTTTCGGCTGAGTTCCAAACTCCTCGCCTATGTCTTTTAAGAGATACACGCTCCGTTAGGAATCCTTCAACCCCCACTTTTCACCCCTTTCACCTCATAATATACACCACATCGAAAAACCCTCAGACACGTGTCTTCTTATTTTTTGTGCTGAGTTTATATGCCGAGTATCACATCCCCCAATGAAACCAATCGGGAAATATTGCTATTCAATGAAATTCAGGTCTACCCCCCCCTTAACACCCCTTTAGAACCTGAATATCCAAAAATCCTTTCTTAGTGGGCGTTTGCGGCCCTTGAGGAAGCTGGATACCAAATTTCATTACAATCCGTTTCGTAGTTTCTGAGATTTCGTGATGAATGAATGAGTCAGTGGTATTTGAGCTTTATATAGTAGATAAGCATCGGTCCTAGTGGAAAATAATTCTATCCCCTGAAACCAAAAATGCATGGGACGAAAAAAAACATTAAAATATCATTTTGGTTTCCGACCCTAAAAGACGTGAAAAATATAATAAAAGTATTAAAAAAACAATTTTTTGAAATTTCATTCGAATCAATTTTTATGTCATTCCTGGGACTTGGAAAATTCCGGCCAAAAAGTACAAAATCATTAATAAATCCGTAAGTATTCGTCGTATGATGAAATAGCAAGAGACAAAAAAGATGTAATGTGTTATTGTCTACAACATAGGCCATGTATAATTTTACACACAGACATATTACGTTTCCACCCCCCCCCCAAAATTACACCCCTCCCCATGGGCCCCTTAAATTGAATTTATGAAAAAACGGTCAAACACCTGTTTAGTTATTTTTTATGCTCATTTTTTTCGGCTGAGTTCCAAACTCCTCGCCTATGTCCTTTAAGAGATACACGCTCCGTTAGGAATCCTTCAACCCCCACTTTTCACCCCTTTCACCTCATAATATACACCACTTCGAAAAACCCTCAGACATGTGTCTTCTTATTTTTTGTGCTGAGTTTATATGCCGAGTATCACATCCCCCAATGAAACCAATCGGGAGATATTGCTATTCAATGAAATGCAGGTCTACCCCCTTAACACCCCTTTAGAACCTGAATATCCAAAAATCCTTTCTTAGTGGGCGTTTGCGGCCCTTAAGGAAGCTGGATACCAAATTTCATTCCAATCCGTTTCGTAGTTTCTGAGATTTCGTGATGAATGAATGAGTCAGTGGTATTTGAGTTTTATATAGTAGATGAGACTTTCCAAGTCGATTTACTCGTAGAAATATGGATTATAGCTCTTTTTGCGCGTATCAATGTGAGGAGCAATGTTCATGGTTTGGGAACCGAACCCAGCGTTTTAAGGCCCTAAAACGAACGGTTTTCGAGATATTGCCAGAAAACTATCCCCGGTCTGCGATATTTCACCGGTTGCCATAGTAACGTTGATCTGTTATCAGAGCGAGCACAGTTATTTGGGAATATCTCCGAAACCGTTCATTTTAGGAACTTAAAAAGTGTGTTTCGGGGTCCCTACAGGACCTCCGAGTATTGTTTCTCGTATCTGGTGGCTTAAAATGAGCTAAATCCGAACATTGTAACGACTATCCTTGCTCAGTGCCAAAGGGCCAAAAAAAGTCACTTACAAATTGAATTTTCAAAAACCGTTTCTTAGTGGGCCTCTACATACTCGGATCAACCAACATGCAATATTTCAGCTTTCTAGGTCTAGTGGTTTGAGCCCTGCGTCGATGAGACAATTTTGGATTGTCAATGCCAAAGGGCCGAAAAAAGTCACTTACAAATTGAATTTTCAAAAACCGTTTCTTAGTGAGCCTTTATATACTCGGATCAACCAACATGCAAAATTTCAGCTTTCTAGGTCTAGTGGTTTGAGCCCTGCGGTGATGAGTCAATTTTGGATTATATATAAGAGATGAGACATTCCAAGTCGATTTGCTCGTAGAAATATGGATTATAGCTCTTTTTGCGCGTATCAATGTGAGGAACAATGAACCGAACCCAGCGTTTTAAGGCCCTAAAACGAACGGTTTTCAAGATATTGCCAGAAAACTATCCCCGGTCTGCGATATTTCAGCGGTTGTCATAGTAACGTTGATCTGTTTCACACAGGGAACACAGATATTTGGAAATATCTCCGAAGCCGTTCATTTTAGGAACTAAAAAGTGTGTTTCGGGGTCCCTATAGGACCTCCGAGTATAGTTTCTCGTATCTGGTGGCTTAAAATGAGCTAAATCCGAACTATGTACCGACTGTCCTTGCTCAGTGCCAAAGGGCCGAAAAAAGTCACTTATAAATTGAATTTTCAAAAACCGTTTCTTAGTGGACCTCTACATACTCGGATCAACCAACATGCAGAATTTCAGCTTTCTAGGTCTAGTGGATTGAGCCCTGCGTCGATGAGTCAATTTTGGATTGTCAATGCCAAAGAGCCGAAAAAAGTCACTTACAAATTGAATTTTCAAAACCCGTTTCTTAGTGAGCCTCTACATACTCGGATCAACCAACATGCAAAATTTCAGCTTTCTAGGTCTAGTGGTTTGAGCCCTGCGGTGATGAGTCAATTTTGGATTATATATAAGAGATGAGACTCTCCAAGTCGATTTGCTCGTAGAAATATGGATTATAGCTCTTTTAGCGCGTATCAATGTGAGGAGCAATGTTCGTGGTGGGGAACCGAACCCAGCGTTTTAAGGCCCTAAAACGAACGGTTTTCAAGATATTGCCAGAAAACTATCCCCGGTCTGCGATATTTCAGCGGTTGCCATAGTAACGTTGATCTGTTTCACAGAGGGAACACAGTTATTTGGAAATATCTCCGAAGCCGTTCATTTTAGGAACTAAAAAGTGTGTTTCGGGGTCCGTATAGGACCTCCGAGTATTGTTTCTCGTATCTGGTGGCTTAAAATGAGCTAAATCCGAACTATGTACCGACTGTCCTTGCTCAGTGCCAAAGGGCCGAAAAAAGTCACTTACAAATTGAATTTTCAAAAACCGTTTCTTAGTGGGCCTCTACATACTCGGATCAACCAACATGCAGAATTTCAGCTTTCTAGGTCTAGTGGTTTGAGCCCTGCATCGATGAGTCAATTTTGGATTGTCAATGCCAAAGGGCCGAAAAAAGTCACTTACAAATTGAATTTTCAAAAACCGTTTCTTAGTGAGCCTCTACATACTCGGATCAACCAACATGCAAAATTTCAGCTTTCTAGGTCTAGTGGTTTGAGCCCTGCGGTGATGAGTCAATTTTGGATTATATATAAGAGATGAGACTTTCCAAGTCGATTTGCTCGTAGAAATATGGATTATAGCTCTTTTTGCGCGTATCAATGTGAGGAGCAATGTTCGTGGTTTCCACTTCGAAGAAGTGGGAACCGAACCCAGCGTTTTGAGGCCCTAAAACGAACGGTTTTCGAGATATTGCCAGAAAACTATCCCCGGTCTGCGATATTTCACCGGTTGCCATAGTAACGTTGATCTGTTTCTCAGAGGGTACACAGTTATTTGGGAATATCTCCGAAACCGTTCATTTTAGGAACTTAAAAGTGTGTTTCCGGGTCCCTACAGGACCTCCGCGTATTGGTTCTCGTATCTGGTGGCTTAAAATGAGCTAAATCCGAACTTTGTACCGACTGTCCTTGCCCAGTGCCAAAGGGCCGAAAAAAGTCACTTACAAATTGAATTTTCAAAAACTGTTTCTTAGTGGGCCTCTACATACAAATTGAATTTTCAAAAACCGTTTCTTAGTGAGCCTCTACATACTCGCATCAACCAACATGCAAAATTTCAGCTTTCTAGGTCTAGTGGTTTGAGCCCTGCGGTGATGAGTCAATTTTGGATTATATATAAGAGATTTGGGACCAGATAACAAGGCCAGTTTTCTGATGGACTTTCTGCGAGAAAGCTGCCTGCCTTCAGTGTTGTTTCATTTTAAACTGTCCGTGTAGATGACTGTGAGTAGCGAGCCTAGCTCAAGTCATGGGCAGGTGGTAACAGTTCCCAGCATGCAATGTACTAGAGCACCACTCATTCTGTGAGACATACTTTTTCAGACTTTTTGACAATGCTTATAGCATTACTAACCATTTGTTGTTGTGTCTCATTTGTAGGTCAATGTCCAGGCCACCATTTTGTAATAATCAGATGTTTTGCTACTTTGATCTAACTGGCAAGAGGTGTTTACATCGCTATTGGAGCGACTACTTTTCTTCTCCATTTGAGAATGATTCCACGTTATGTTAAGGTTTATTTGTTGAGATCGAGAGGCTAGATGAGGCACCTGTGTAGAGGCTATATTTATGTGTGTCCAGACTTCGATTCTGTTGACTGTGTTATTGTAGGGAGGTAACTGATGTACATTCCAGACCGACCCAGAGGTAATTTAAGTGAGCCGAGAGCCACTAATAACCTGTGTTATTGTTATGTCCGAGCTTGAGAGCTCGTTTATGGTATTTTATAGCAGAGATTGATCTCGCACGAGACTGCTACTGCTGAGCCCAAGGTATTAGGGATTGTCAGCCTATTCGCCTAAAACCAACGATAATCTAAACCGACATTCTAATAATCAAACACGTCATTATTATAAACTGATGATAACTAATTGTTTATACCATTTAACCTTGATTTTCTTGCATTTTGGACCTGCTGGCTGACACTTGCTTTGTGCACACTTCTTTTATGGAAGTAATCTAGGACAGATGACACTAATTTTTATCGACGGAGTGCTTGCTCAACCTTTAGTCAGTAGCTGGTGGAGCGTGAGCCTCATGCAATGTTAGACGTAGTTTTTACTACGCATTTGCCACCGTAAATGACATGCACGTCGATGACACTGGTTTACAAAGAGTAACCCAGGGCGAAGGCAAAAATAATATTGATTGCGATCTTGTTATTATTTATTTAAGTGTATGATAACCCCATGTTTACCTTTCTTAGCTTGTAAGAGGGCATTTAATGCTTTTTTGACGGCTTGTCATGTACATTTGTATTAATTGTTTTGCTTTACGGACGTCATCGCCGCAAATTTTGTATTAATTGTTAGGAATTAGCTAGATTATTTAACACTAAATGTAAATGAGGAAATGGTACCATCCTAACTTAGATTTGCTATTGCTACCCTGTTAAATGTAAATTCCGTTATTAGCTTATTTTGTAACTTGACTTAGAGATTATTGCCGTACCATTTTCCTAGGGTTGCTGTTGTTGTTTTACTTTGTCAAATAGATCTGTCGCGAGGGTTTATAGTAGTTTACAGGTAGGGTCCTGATCTTTTATTTTTGTTTATTTATTAGTTTGCGGATTAGCCGATAGAAACCCTCCGAAATAGGCTAGGTGTCTGAATATTTTGAATAAATATTTCTACAAGTTTTACTTAAGCCTGGAAGTTTATTTCTCAGTCTAGCTTTAGGAGGTGTATTTTCTTGGGCTGTCTATGACCGTTTTAGCAACCTTGTTACCACGGATCCCCTGGACCATGGAATCTCGTGCCGCTATGGCCTATAAGAATTTCACCTGATCCTCATGGCACATGGGTCCGACAGGTGAGGTGTTCGGTTGTTGGCAACCCTGATAGCTCCTCTGACGGGCACAGTAAACATTCTTTCATTTAAAAGTGATATTTTGATGAACAACTTGTGCAGGTCATTCAACGAAAGTTTTCTGAATTACTTTAACACAAGACACGGCACAAACCTAGAAAAACTGCTGAGGTTTAATTCGCTGGCACTGAAAGCAAATCTACCATCTTACTTTAACTCTCGGTATTGCACATTAACCTTAATTTAAGCAGTTAATTATTTTAAAGTTTAGTTATGAAGTTTGGTTGGTTGGTTCATTAGTTTAGGGGCTGCGACAACGCGGTCATGTAGCCCCGTGTACTTTGGGTGTGTGTAGAATCTGTCTGATAACAGGTGTTAATTGTGATGACTGTATTAGTGTGTGTTATCTGTTTTTAATTCAAGTATGGACTGCTGGCGATAATTTCAAGTAGTTCCTACTTTTGCTACCAAATGCTACCGTCCACTACACCTAGCTGTGAACTTGGCTACTACTAGATGCCATCGCAACTAGCGCCTGGTAACGAACTTTAGAAATTCAGAGCATTACTCAAACCTAAACTACACATTTTTCTTCACACACGTTTAGTTAGTGGTAGGTTCTTTTACATGGCCCGCTGGCTCAAATGTTGACGAAAGATGCTCTAGTTTCTAAATGAAAAGAGATATCACTAGATATTTTTAGCCCGACATTCTTTACTTGGCAAGTATTTACTTGGAGCAGGCAGTAATTGTTAAAGAGGTATTATATGTTAGGGTTCTTAACGTCCACTGTATATTACCATAATGCTATTTTCCAAGTATATTACGCCTAATATTCCCCAGGGACTAAGGTGATGTCCTAATGAGTTGACTCAGTCGATTCTAACCAGTAAGTACACTTAAAAATATTGAAGCGCTTTTATTATTTCTAAGATCGATCATTTAAGTCACATGGGTGATACAAACCTGATGTATGGTTTTGAGCAATGCGACTGAGTGGAATAATTAGCCTGCATACACCGCTGACTTCCCTTCGTCTATGTTTCTGAGGTGAGAAATAAATACTATTATTCTCAGGTCTAAATTTAATGTTTTTGTCCTAGAGACTTGCACGTGACTCCTAGCTACTGCATGTTCGATGTTGATTCCACACAGTTGCGCAAGGCTCCTCTCTTTTATATGGGACGTGATGGACCAGTGGTCAAGCTGTTGACCTCTCACCAAGGTGGACCGGGTTCGATACCCGGTCAATGCATGTGAGAGTTTCGAAGTGAAATTACATGTCGTGTGGTTCAGATTCCACGTAAAAAGGAGATTCCGTGACTCATAGTCGCGAGATTAACGGTCCGTTAAACTACAAGCTTTTTCTCTTTTATATTTCCTGTCATACATCCCTATGCAACTCTTGGAGTCGTCCTACACCGGTGGTTTGGACTATACTTCACTCAATATTGGATATAAAAAGTAGGTAGGCTCAGGAAAGGAAAGAATTTCTACATAATAGAAATCTGTAGATTTAGGTATTAGGACGTCATTTTTTAAAGCGTGGCGCTCTTTGGAAGTGAAACTCGGACTGTTTGCGCAGAAGAAAAGAGGAGAATTGAAGTGTTTGAAATGTGGTGTTACAGGAGAATGATGAAGATCAGATGGGTAGATAGGTTGGTAGGACACATACTAAGACATCCAAGAATAGCAAACTTATTTAAGGAAGGGTCGAGGATGAGATGTTGTTGTTGATTCATTTATGGGCTTTGCGATATCGCGGTCACGTAGCCGCGTGTGTAATTTTTCTGATAACCTGTGTTATTATGATGTCTGTATTAGTATGAGTAATTATAATTGAGATAAGGATTGCGAAAGAAGTGGCCTTAAGTTAAGAACCATCCTAGCACTCGCCTGGAGTAGAAGTGGGAAACAATGGATAACCACTTCCAGGATGGCTGAGGTGGGATTTGAACCCCCCTCCTCTCAGTTTTGCCTAACAAGGATCAATGTGCCCCGTTGCAGCCCTCAGACCAGAATTAAATTTCCTGGCAGAGCCGGGAATCAAACCCGGATCTCCACGGTGACAGCCAAAAATGCTAGCCACTACCCAACGATGCGGACTCGAGGACACGAACTGTAGGGGTAGACCAAGTTTGGAATATGTTAAACAAATTGCTTCGGATGTAGGATGTGGTAGCTATGTAGAGATGAAACGATTAGCTGAGGGCAGGGAGGCATGGAGGCATGCATCAAACTTGTCAAAATACTGAAGACTCAAAAAACAACATTGGCCAATCTCTTTTGTAGCTTGGTAATTTCACCCTTCGAGGGATTAGTAATCAGGATTAAGTTTTCTTCTTTTTCTCCGCTGTGGTTAGGGGTTTAGAATCACCCGATATTTTAAGGATAGCAACAGAGCTGTATGCCTTCCTTCGGAGGGGAATTAAAGTCAGTGGGCCCATGTCATTGATTTATGACATGCAAAAGAATCTTCCACTAACTAAACTTGTGTGAAGCAAAATTTGTAGGTTAGGTTTGATTAATGCTTTTAAGTTCCAACGTTCGACACCAGGCGCTGGTTGCGATGGCATATAGTAGTAGCCAAGTTCACAACTAGGTGTCGTGGACGGTAGCATTTGGTAGCGAAGGAAGGAACTACTTGAAATTATCGTCTGCAGTCCTTACTTGAATTAAAAGAACAGATAACAAACACTAATACAGTCATCACAATTAACACCGGTTATCAGACAGATTCTACACACACCCAACGTACACGGGGCTACATGACCGCGTTGTCACAGCCCCTAAACTGAAGAACCAACCAACCAGAGTTATCCGCTGCTTGTCGGAAGAGACGGCCAGTAGTCCACGTCCTCACGACACACGCTGGGTAGCGGAGAATGCTATCACGCACAATGGTTCACGGGTCTTCTTGACTACACGAGGGATATCAGATCTGAGACCGTTTTCCTCTCTTGCGAGTGACTAAGGGAGAAACTTCTACTCGGACACTTTCAGTCTGTCACTCTCCGTCCCACCCAAATATTAACAGCATCGGTCTTCGAGAGCATAGGACATTTCTTTTCTCCTATTTACCTTCTAGTTATTAAGGCTTGTTGTTTGTTAATTCACTTTAGGAGCGTGGAACATCTTGTAGTTGGGTGTGTGTTGAAGCTGTCTGATAACCTGTATTTATGAGATGATGTTGTTGTTGTTGATTGATTTGGGGACTTTGCGACATCATGGTTATGTAGTCCTGAAAACTTGGGTGTGAGTGGAATTTGTCTGAAAACCTGTATTAGTGTCTGTAGTTGTAAATCATGTAATTACCACCTAAAGCCGTTAACGGTTGATTACCAAAACGCCATGGTTCATCAAATTATAACAACGAATTAGCATCCCTAACGAGTCATTAAGGGCTGGGTTCTCCATAGTCATTAAAACCCGTTTTTCGGGCGATAACCAAAGTGTCAAGGTTTACCAAACTATAACAATCCATTAGCATCCCCAACGAGCCATTAAAGGATGGGTTCTGCATAGTTCTTCCAAATATTAACAAACCATGAAAACCACTTAACGGACGATTACCAGAGTGTCATGGTTTACCAAACTGTAACAATCCACTAGCATCCCTAACAAGTTATTAAGGACTGGGTTCACCATACTTCGTTTACATTTAAACAAGCAATTAAAGCTCGGTAAAGTGGTTTACCAAAATGTCATGGCTCACCAATCTGTAACAGTTCATTAGCATCCCTAACGAGGCGTTAGGGGCTGGGTTCACCATAGTTCGTCAAAATTTTAACAACCAATTAAAGCCCTTTAACGGACCATTACCAACATGACATGGTTCAACAAACTACATTATAACAATCCATTACGATCTCTAACGAGCCTTTACTGACGGGGTTCACCATAGATTGGTAACATTTTAACAAATAATTAAAGCCCGTTAACGGACGATTACCAGAATTTTATGGTTCACCAAACTGTAACAATCCATTAGCATTCCTAACGAGCCATTAAAACTAATTGCTTTGTCTGCATACTATTAACGGCTGACGGTCAATTTACTTATTTTTTCAATCCAAAATGGAGCGTGAGTAGGGGGATGATAGGGGTTCTGCCCCACTTCAGAACCCCCCTTGCTCTACTACTAAGCCTCAGTCATGTTAAATATCTCTTGAACGCATGGTCCGATTTTGACAAATGAGGTATTGTTGGACTCGGGCTGACGTCCTCTTTGCTATGGACCACTCGTTATATTTTTCAAAATTTTTTTGAAAATTTTTGTTTTCGAAACTATGTGATAGTTTGAAAACCAAACAGGATAGAACGTTGTGCCATGGCTCAAACGAACAGTCTTTATGACCTTTATTTTTTGTAATAAAACTTTTTTATTTTTTATATTTTTTTGAAAACACTCGAATTTTGAAAATCCTATATTTTGGAAACTAGGAACTCTACAAAAAAAATTGTTTAACGTAAATCAATGGTCCCTACCCCCTCTACCCCCAAAATAAATTTCAAGTCTCTAGAATGAAAACCTGCAGTAGTGTGGTAGTGGGAAAGCTGCTCTACTTAGGAAGTTGTGAGCCCCTGCGACCTTGGAATGGAAGGAGCCATGCTAGGAGGGCGTGCTTGGATTCGTTTTTTTCGTCTCGTCGTGCTCTTTACGGGAATGTCGGTGTCGAAAATGTGAAAATCTGGAAACACAGTCTTTTTGGGGTAAAAACGTGATTTTAGACTTTTTGTTATATCTCACGAACCAATAACGCTAGAGGCGTGTTCGACAGGTCCAAGGACTCGGGGTAACGTTCTCTCTCCTATGGACCACTCGTTATAATTTTTAATAAAATTGGAAACTCGATTTTGGGGTAAACACATGTTTTTTGTGATTTTGCCGATATCTCACGAAGCAATAACGCTAGAGGCATGTACGACGGGTCCAAGGATTCGGGCAGACGTTCTCTTTGCTATGAACTACTCGTTGTAATTTTTAAAAAATTTGGAAACGCGATTTTGGGGTAAACACGTGTTTTTTGTGATTTTTGCCGATATCTCACGAACTAATAACGCTAGAGACGTGTACGAGGTGTCCTAGGACTCGGGCTAACGCCCCCTTTCAAATGTGGTAGATATTTTTTTTAAAAAAAGATAATTCACAAAGGGCCTAACGCCGTACATGTTGAAAAAAAATCATTACCGTTACCTGTTTATAATGTTTATAAAGCGTGGTGGTTGAGAGAGACGATACGGCTGGGTATGTGTGTGTTTCAACGAACCTGTCGCTAACCACAAGGACCATGCTTAATAGAACAATCGCTATTTCGGCGGATCGGTGTATGACAGAGCGAGCGTGCGTTTTTCCTGATATTTTACCTTTAACGTGTAAACGGTGATGAGAACTTGATTCTATGTTGGTCGAAGCGAGTATCGAAAACAAACGAGCAGGAGGTGAAGGTCATTTGAGCTTATTGGAAGGCTCCGATCTGACTTGACAACAAGTGCAATGGAAAAAATGACCAAGACGCTTGAAGGTGAAATAATCTGACCATTGTGGTGGCAGGGAAGTGCGAAAGGCGTGCACACATGTGAAACCACAGGCACGCTAAACCAGTGACATTCTGTCTTGCTTCGTACGTGACAAAATGCAAGTCCATGTGACATTTGATCTACCGCAGGTGTTCACCTTGGACGTTATCTGTCCACGTGCATGATAACTGTTAACAAGTCACATTCTGTTTTGCTTCGTACGTGACAAAATGCAAGTTCATGTGAAATTTGATCAGGCACAGGTGTTCGCCTGGGACGTTAGCTGCCCACGTGCACGATAAGAGAATGTTCAAAGCGTGGGAAAAAAAAAGATTATACATGCAATGTGATATATAAAGACACGTCGCTGACATTTCCACTCGCACTTATGTGACTACTTTTGAACACGCTACAGCGTTGTGTGAAACACTTGGCCTTGTTTAACAGTTTTGGTGTTGGTGGAAAATACTTATTCTTGTTGTGAGGTAGGTATATATTTATTTATTTATACATTTATTGATTTATATATAAATACATGCAATTATTTATTGATTAGGTAATTAATGATTTTATTTATTTATTTGTTTGCAGATAACCGGCATACCTTACATGTCAGAGGGAGAAGAAACTATTGCACTTTTGAGCCCAATAGAAGGGAAGAGTAACAAGTCACTGCAAGTAAAGGTGAGATGATTTTTTTTAAACTAACTTGTTTCATTTTTTTTTGTTTTATGTTTTATTTTATGAAATGTATGTATTAACCTGAATTTAGGTATTTATAGCGGTTTATTTTATTTATTTTTAGAAACTTGGAAAGAATAGCCTTACCGCCGTAGCAGTCGCTGAAAAAAACCAGAAACGCACTAAAGCGAAACCACTGCCAAAGAGTGAACTGTTTAAAACTCAGGTAAGTCCAACTTAAAAATGCTATTCCATTTTACCACTACTGAAAACTCGTAGACAAAAAAAAATTCATTACCTGTACATGACTGGGACAATGATTGCTTTCTTGATTAATGGCTATGTTGTTGTTGTTGACTGGGAAAAGTACAAGGCCATGTTGGATTTTCTAAAAATAAAATAATAAATTTAATTTATGAGTGGTTCCCTATGGACTCAACGAATATCCACAGGTTTGAACATGATAATGTGAACAAAATGACATGACATTCATTTTTGTTTATATATTGGTTAAAGGGAGGGTGGGGGAATGTAAATGACTGTAGCTTTATAAAAAAGAAAATAAGTACATGGGTTACTGTTTGTGCCAACATACAGTTTATTTTTAATGGTGTTTTGATATATTAATGCCAATTAACGTTAACGTTTTATTTACAAGTATTGATTGATTGATTGATTGATTGAGTGATGGGTTATTTTGTTTGCTTTTAGGTGTCGTCATGTGCCATTAACGTAATGAACAGACAGTGAACAAGCATGCATTATGCTTTAAAGTACTCTGTGCAATGTTAATAACTTACAATAAGAAAACGTTTTATTATAACACATGGCGTTAGTACCAAATACAACAAGTGAGCAAGTTGGTTTACCACGTGGGTTAAATTTAAAATCAGAACATGATCGATGGTTAACATTTGAATCCTGGCCTGTAGGCTTTTTGTCGACGCATGAACTTGCAAAAGCCGTTTTTTTTACTTGAACCGAGGAGATGTGGTGCGCTGTGTGTTTTGTCGTATTGAACTTTCACACTGGGAAGAAGGGGATGATCCCCTTAGAGACCATTTGCGATGGTCTCCTCACTGTCCTTACATGCTTGGAAAGCAAGTGGGTAACCTACCCGTGCATTCATTTTACCGAACCACAAGGCCTATGGCCGCTACTTACGTTGCTGAATCACAAATAAATAATAATAATGATGTATTACCAGCCAACGGTAGTGTCGATATATGTGGTCCATATGCCATAGACAGTGTTGAATTGGCGTGTGCTTTTGAAAAATTGGGAGTTTGCAAGACTAAAGCACTAGCACACCCAGAGTACAGCTCTGTTGAAAAACGTTTCGAATCTTATAAAAATATTTGGCCATTAATATTAAAACACCTTACCAAACAGCTAAGTGAAGCTGGATTTTTTTATACTGGTGAAGGGGATAAAACAATATGTTTTTATTGTGGATTTGCTTTAAAGGATTGGCAAATGACTGATGACCCTTTTGTGCAACACGCTCGTTGGTTACCAAACTGTAAATACATGGTGTTGCTTAAAGGTCAGGAATTTGTGAACACTATTCGTAAAGAAAAAGTGATTGCAGCACAAGACATAAAAGTGCCTTTAGAGTTAGAGCACGCGGAGCAAATACATAAGGCTGAAAGAAAAGACTTGTCTCACGAACAGATACAAAAGTGTGACCAACAATTATGTAAAATTTGTTATCAAGATGAACTAGGTGTTGTATTTTTACCCTGTGGACACATGATAGCCTGTGTCAAGTGTGCATTAGAACTTAACACTTGTGCTATATGCAGAAAAGTAGTATCTGCAACAGTTAGGGCATTTCTTGCATAACTAGTATAATTTATTCGCCATGGATAGTGCAAAATCCCTAATTGCACAATATTATTAAAGCTGTTTTAGAGTGTAATAGATATGCTTTTGTTTTGTTTATAGACTACTACAATGAATGTTTTGAATGCTGTGGGACAATCATGTGGCTTAGAGACAAAGAAGCTCAGTGAATTGCCAATGCATATTCCATTCCGCATTATCAAGATTCGGAAATTGAAAACAGCATATGGTGATCGTGTACTTTGTGTATGTGAAAACTTTGAGACATTTCTGCCTATACGGTTTAATGATATGTCGGAGAGTGTTTTTGATGAAGTCAATAATGCTGTGCAACCTGTACACTTAATTTATGAAGGTTTTAAAAACAATAGGTGCATGGTTCGTTTTAATTAAATAAATAAATAATGTGAAATAATAATGGAAATTATAAGTAATGACAATATACTGAAAAAGAAAGAAAATATGTGCATAGAATAGTAATGTTTTAGTGTTTAGTGTTGTCTTTAAAAATATTATGATGAAACCAAAAAAAAATGTATATAAAGTTTGTAAATAAATGCAAAATGATGTTACAATGCTGTTTTATTTTATACAAAGTTAGTATATTTAACATTGCAGAGTATACATGATTATGACAATAAATGCATACTGAATACAAGCCTTTCTCACATTACAATAGTCTGTTATAGTTTTAAACACAAGGCTTGTTGTAGATCATTTTATAGCAATGTCCCTTTAATGTTGTTTTCGAAAAGTGGGGAAGCCACAATGGTTGTATTGACATAAAAACCTTATGGTTATTACTATTTAGTCACTTTGATCCCCTTGCAGATCAACAGCAGATGACCTAGTTGTTCCACTCTTTAAAACGACAACAACACCACTACCTCTTGCATAGTTTGTGATGTTGATGGCTCTTGCGACGTGGAAGATGGATTAAAAATAACTTTGAGAACAGGGGTTAAACGTTGATCATTAAACAATGCACTATTTTGAGTAGCAATATGGTTTTCTTGATTTTTTGTCGACGGCAACTGTGTTTCATGCGGTACACTACATTGATGATCACTGACACTTAAAACCTCACTATTTTTACTTTTTAGGTCACCACGACAATGTTTGGAACGTTGCTTTGAACAACGCCAAATAACAGTTCCATTTTTATTGGTTCGTTTCACAATATATGAATATCCTTTATAGTATGCGTAAGGCTTACCATACCTAGTCACTGATACTTCCATATCAACTGTCGAGCATAGACTAAGCTCTAGTAAAGTCAACTTGGTAATAAGAATACTAGTTTAATGTGAGAGCAAATATGGATCCAAAGAGTTCAGGTAAAAGTGAAAGCAAATAAGCAAATATTAGAAACAAGAGTTGGGGTGAAAGTGGTCGCAAAGTGGTAGACCCATTACACAATAATTTCAGCACGACGAAGCTCTTGTTCAATTTCTTTGATTTCCCAATCGTGACCAGTATGGCCAGATTGACGTGAGGCATGCAACAACTGTAGCCGCTGGACGAGCTTATTGGGATTGTGCCAGTATACAAATTTAACAAATGGATTTTTAGGTGTAAACAAAGCATTACCATTATCATGATCATTATCATCATCGTCATTATCATCATCATGATCACCATTATCATCATGACCATCATCACTGTTACTATATAGTCCTTTTTGATCCTCTTGCAATACCACTTTATTTATAGTCTGAGTTGATTTTGACAGTGTTGAAGGTTTCTTGGACGTTGACAACTGTCCTAACATGACGTTTTGAGGACATGATAAGTCCTTTTGAACAAACACTGTACTATCTTTAGCCGCAATATCGTTTTCTTGAACTTGCTTTTTAGCATTTTGATAATTGTTTGTAAACAGTAAGCGTGGTTCGTTTCGAGCACTACATTGATGAACACTCACACTTAAAACCTTTCCATTTTTACTTTTCAGATTGCCTCGACATTTTGTTGACCTCTCTTTTGAGCATCGCCAGAATATTATTCCATTCACATTCTGGCGATTATAGTTATAGGAGTAGCCTTGATAGAGTGCACGTAGCCTACCTTTGTTGGTTGTAATAAGTTCCATAGTAGTAACTGACCTGTCAGTACGATGTTCACACTACAAAGGTTACAACTGTTTTGCTGATGGAGTGACCTACTATAAGCTTATATATTGGCTTATGTGTTGGCTTTTTGTGTTGGCTTTTCGTGTTGGCTTTTGTGTTGGCTTATGTGTTGGCTTTTTGTGTTGGCTTTTTGTGTTGGCTTTTCATGTTGGCTTTTCGTGTTGGCTTATGTGTTGGCTTTTTGTGTTGGCTTTTTGTGTTGGCTTTTGTGTTGGCTTATGTGTTGGCTTTTTGTGTTGGCTTTTTGTGTTGGCTTTTTGTGTTGGCTTTTTGTGTTGGCTTTTCGTGTTGGCTTTTTGTGTTGGCTTTTCGTGTTGGCATTTCGTGTTGGCTTTTGTGTTGGCTTTTCGTGTTTGCTTTTTGTGTTGGCTTTTCGTGTTGGCATTTCGTGTTGGCTTTTCGTGTTGCCTTTTTTTGTATTGGCCTTTCGTGTTGGCTTTTTGTATTGGCTTTTCGTGTTGGCTTTTTGTGTTGGCTTTAGTATTGGCTTTTGTATTGGTTTATTTGACAAGTTATTTGTGTCAATGTATTTAGTGGATTTTTTCTTGGTGTTGGAAAGTAGTTGAAAGAGAGGGAATATTTAAAGACTTAACCTCAGCTCACTAACCTAACCTAACCTTTCAACTCTCAGATGTTAATTAAATTCTGTGCATTGTCGAGTTGGAGCCCAAGACCTCAGGGGTAAAAAAAAAACAATTATTTTTGACGACTTATTTTGGTAACTTATTTTAATGGCTAACCTAACTTTACCTAACCTAACCTAACCTAACCTCAGCTCACTTTGGATATTACTAGTAAGTGTTCATATCCTCTGCTAGGTAGCATGCTAGTAGTACAGGTAGTGCTCATATTTACCGCTAGATAGCGGAAACATACTTTGCATGTTGCATGTGACACTTGTGAAGTTTAACCACATGCAAGACGTGCTTGTATAAGTTCTCTATTTAAACTCAATATACAATTAACCACTAAATGTTCAGAACTAACATGTATAGCCATGTTTAGGTTATATAGGAGACCCTTAGCAAGAAAGGCTGTCTAACCCACGAGTGTACAGCCTTGTCATACGCAGTAAGCCCCTGTTGGCTTTCTCAAATTGTTGTTGTTGTTGTTTTCTGCCAACAGGGGCTTACTGCGTATGACAAGGCTGTACACTCGTGGGTTAGACAGCCTTTCTTGCTAAGGGTCTCCTATATACCCTAAACATGGCTATACATGTTAGTTCTGAACATTTAGTGGTTAATTGTATATTGAGTTTAAATAGAGAACTTATACAAGCACGTCTTGCATGTGGTTAAACTTCACAAGTGTCACATGCAACATGCAAAGTATGTTTCCGCTATCTAGCGGTAAATATGAGCACTACCTGTACTACTAGCATGCTACCTAGCAGAGGATATGAACACTTACTAGTAATATCCAAAGTGAGCTGAGGTTAGGTTAGGTTAGGTTAGGTAAAGTTAGGTTAGCCATTAAAATAAGTTACCAAAATAAGTCGTCAAAAATAATTGTTTTTTTTTTACCCCTGAGGTCTTGGGCTCCAACTCGACAATGCACAGAATTTAATTAACATCTGAGAGTTGAAAGGTTAGGTTAGGTTAGTGAGCTGAGGTTAAGTCTTTAAATATTCCCTCTCTTTCAACTACTTTCCAACACCAAGAAAAAATCCACTAAATACATTGACACAAATAACTTGTCAAATAAACCAATACAAAAGCCAATACTAAAGCCAACACAAAAAGCCAACACGAAAAGCCAATACAAAAAGCCAACACGAAAGGCCAATACAAAAAAAGGCAACACGAAAAGCCAACACGAAATGCCAACACGAAAAGCCAACACAAAAAGCAAACACGAAAAGCCAACACAAAAGCCAACACGAAATGCCAACACGAAAAGCCAACACAAAAAGCCAACACGAAAAGCCAACACAAAAAGCCAACACAAAAAGCCAACACAAAAAGCCAACACAAAAAGCCAACACATAAGCCAACACAAAAGCCAACACAAAAAGCCAACACAAAAAGCCAACACATAAGCCAACACGAAAAGCCAACATGAAAAGCCAACACAAAAAGCCAACACAAAAAGCCAACACATAAGCCAACACAAAAGCCAACACGAAAAGCCAACACAAAAAGCCAACACATAAGCCAATATATAAGCTTATAGTAGGTCACTCCATCAGCAAAACAGTTGTAACCTTTGTAGTGTGAACATCGTACTGACAGGTCAGTTACTACTATGGAACTTATTACAACCAACAAAGGTAGGCTACGTGCACTCTATCAAGGCTACTCCTATAACTATAATCGCCAGAATGTGAATGGAATAATATTCTGGCGATGCTCAAAAGAGAGGTCAACAAAATGTCGAGGCAATCTGAAAAGTAAAAATGGAAAGGTTTTAAGTGTGAGTGTTCATCAATGTAGTGCTCGAAACGAACCACGCTTACTGTTTACAAACAATTATCAAAATGCTAAAAAGCAAGTTCAAGAAAACGATATTGCGGCTAAAGATAGTACAGTGTTTGTTCAAAAGGACTTATCATGTCCTCAAAACGTCATGTTAGGACAGTTGTCAACGTCCAAGAAACCTTCAACACTGTCAAAATCAACTCAGACTATAAATAAAGTGGTATTGCAAGAGGATCAAAAAGGACTATATAGTAACAGTGATGATGGTCATGATGATAATGGTGATCATGATGATGATAATGACGATGATGATAATGATCATGATAATGGTAATGCTTTGTTTACACCTAAAAATCCATTTGTTAAATTTGTATACTGGCACAATCCCAATAAGCTCGTCCAGCGGCTACAGTTGTTGCATGCCTCACGTCAATCTGGCCATACTGGTCACGATTGGGAAATCAAAGAAATTGAACAAGAGCTTCGTCGTGCTGAAATTATTGTGTAATGGGTCTACCACTTTGCGACCACTTTCACCCCAACTCTTGTTTCTAATATTTGCTTATTTGCTTTCACTTTTACCTGAACTCTTTGGATCCATATTTGCTCTCACATTAAACTAGTATTCTTATTACCAAGTTGACTTTACTAGAGCTTAGTCTATGCTCGACAGTTGATATGGAAGTATCAGTGACTAGGTATGGTAAGCCTTACGCATACTATAAAGGATATTCATATATTGTGAAACGAACCAATAAAAATGGAACTGTTATTTGGCGTTGTTCAAAGCAACGTTCCAAACATTGTCGTGGTGACCTAAAAAGTAAAAATAGTGAGGTTTTAAGTGTCAGTGATCATCAATGTAGTGTACCGCATGAAACACAGTTGCCGTCGACAAAAAATCAAGAAAACCATATTGCTACTCAAAATAGTGCATTGTTTAATGATCAACGTTTAACCCCTGTTCTCAAAGTTATTTTTAATCCATCTTCCACGTCGCAAGAGCCATCAACATCACAAACTATGCAAGAGGTAGTGGTGTTGTTGTCGTTTTAAAGAGTGGAACAACTAGGTCATCTGCTGTTGATCTGCAAGGGGATCAAAGTGACTAAATAGTAATAACCATAAGGTTTTTATGTCAATACAACCATTGTGGCTTCCCCACTTTTCGAAAACAACATTAAAGGGACATTGCTATAAAATGATCTACAACAAGCCTTGTGTTTAAAACTATAACAGACTATTGTAATGTGAGAAAGGCTTGTATTCAGTATGCATTTATTGTCATAATCATGTATACTCTGCAATGTTAAATATACTAACTTTGTATAAAATAAAACAGCATTGTAACATCATTTTGCATTTATTTACAAACTTTATATACATTTTTTTTTGGTTTCATCATAATATTTTTAAAGACAACACTAAACACTAAAACATTACTATTCTATGCACATATTTTCTTTCTTTTTCAGTATATTGTCATTACTTATAATTTCCATTATTATTTCACATTATTTATTTATTTAATTAAAACGAACCATGCACCTATTGTTTTTAAAACCTTCATAAATTAAGTGTACAGGTTGCACAGCATTATTGACTTCATCAAAAACACTCTCCGACATATCATTAAACCGTATAGGCAGAAATGTCTCAAAGTTTTCACATACACAAAGTACACGATCACCATATGCTGTTTTCAATTTCCGAATCTTGATAATGCGGAATGGAATATGCATTGGCAATTCACTGAGCTTCTTTGTCTCTAAGCCACATGATTGTCCCACAGCATTCAAAACATTCATTGTAGTAGTCTATAAACAAAACAAAAGCATATCTATTACACTCTAAAACAGCTTTAATAATATTGTGCAATTAGGGATTTTGCACTATCCATGGCGAATAAATTATACTAGTTATGCAAGAAATGCCCTAACTGTTGCAGATACTACTTTTCTGCATATAGCACAAGTGTTAAGTTCTAATGCACACTTGACACAGGCTATCATGTGTCCACAGGGTAAAAATACAACACCTAGTTCATCTTGATAACAAATTTTACATAATTGTTGGTCACACTTTTGTATCTGTTCGTGAGACAAGTCTTTTCTTTCAGCCTTATGTATTTGCTCCGCGTGCTCTAACTCTAAAGGCACTTTTATGTCTTGTGCTGCAATCACTTTTTCTTTACGAATAGTGTTCACAAATTCCTGACCTTTAAGCAACACCATGTATTTACAGTTTGGTAACCAACGAGCGTGTTGCACAAAAGGGTCATCAGTCATTTGCCAATCCTTTAAAGCAAATCCACAATAAAAACATATTGTTTTATCCCCTTCACCAGTATAAAAAAATCCAGCTTCACTTAGCTGTTTGGTAAGGTGTTTTAATATTAATGGCCAAATATTTTTATAAGATTCGAAACGTTTTTCAACAGAGCTGTACTCTGGGTGTGCTAGTGCTTTAGTCTTGCAAACTCCCAATTTTTCAAAAGCACACGCCAATTCAACACTGTCTATGGCATATGGACCACATATATCGACACTACCGTTGGCTGGTAATACATCATTATTATTATTTATTTGTGATTCAGCAACGTAAGTAGCGGCCATAGGCCTTGTGGTTCGGTAAAATGAATGCACGGGTAGGTTACCCACTTGCTTTCCAAGCATGTAAGGACAGTGAGGAGACCATCGCAAATGGTCTCTAAGGGGATCATCCCCTTCTTCCCAGTGTGAAAGTTCAATACGACAAAACACACAGCGCACCACATCTCCTCGGTTCAAGTAAAAAAAACGGCTTTTGCAAGTTCATGCGTCGACAAAAAGCCTACAGGCCAGGATTCAAATGTTAACCATCGATCATGTTCTGATTTTAAATTTAACCCACGTGGTAAACCAACTTGCTCACTTGTTGTATTTGGTACTAACGCCATGTGTTATAATAAAACGTTTTCTTATTGTAAGTTATTAACATTGCACAGAGTACTTTAAAGCATAATGCATGCTTGTTCACTGTCTGTTCATTACGTTAATGGCACATGACGACACCTAAAAGCAAACAAAATAACCCATCACTCAATCAATCAATCAATCAATCAATACTTGTAAATAAAACGTTAACGTTAATTGGCATTAATATATCAAAACACCATTAAAAATAAACTGTATGTTGGCACAAACAGTAACCCATGTACTTATTTTCTTTTTTATAAAGCTACAGTCATTTACATTCCCCCACCCTCCCTTTAACCAATATATAAACAAAAATGAATGTCATGTCATTTTGTTCACATTATCATGTTCAAACCTGTGGATATTCGTTGAGTCCATAGGGAACCACTCATAAATTAAATTTATTATTTTATTTTTAGAAAATCCAACATGGCCTTGTACTTTTCCCAGTCAACAACAACAACATAGCCATTAATCAAGAAAGCAATCATTGTCCCAGTCATGTACAGGTAATGAATTTTTTTTTGTCTACGAGTTTTCAGTAGTGGTAAAATGGAATAGCATTTTTAAGTTGGACTTACCTGAGTTTTAAACAGTTCACTCTTTGGCAGTGGTTTCGCTTTAGTGCGTTTCTGGTTTTTTTCAGCGACTGCTACGGCGGTAAGGCTATTCTTTCCAAGTTTCTAAAAATAAATAAAATAAACCGCTATAAATACCTAAATTCAGGTTAATACATACATTTCATAAAATAAAACATAAAACAAAAAAAAATGAAACAAGTTAGTTTAAAAAAAATCATCTCACCTTTACTTGCAGTGACTTGTTACTCTTCCCTTCTATTGGGCTCAAAAGTGCAATAGTTTCTTCTCCCTCTGACATGTAAGGTATGCCGGTTATCTGCAAACAAATAAATAAATAAAATCATTAATTACCTAATCAATAAATAATTGCATGTATTTATATATAAATCAATAAATGTATAAATAAATAAATATATACCTACCTCACAACAAGAATAAGTATTTTCCACCAACACCAAAACTGTTAAACAAGGCCAAGTGTTTCACACAACGCTGTAGCGTGTTCAAAAGTAGTCACATAAGTGCGAGTGGAAATGTCAGCGACGTGTCTTTATATATCACATTGCATGTATAATCTTTTTTTTTCCCACGCTTTGAACATTCTCTTATCGTGCACGTGGGCAGCTAACGTCCCAGGCGAACACCTGTGCCTGATCAAATTTCACATGAACTTGCATTTTGTCACGTACGAAGCAAAACAGAATGTGACTTGTTAACAGTTATCATGCACGTGGACAGATAACGTCCAAGGTGAACACCTGCGGTAGATCAAATGTCACATGGACTTGCATTTTGTCACGTACGAAGCAAGACAGAATGTCACTGGTTTAGCGTGCCTGTGGTTTCACATGTGTGCACGCCTTTCGCACTTCCCTGCCACCACAATGGTCAGATTATTTCACCTTCAAGCGTCTTGGTCATTTTTTCCATTGCACTTGTTGTCAAGTCAGATCGGAGCCTTCCAATAAGCTCAAATGACCTTCACCTCCTGCTCGTTTGTTTTCGATACTCGCTTCGACCAACATAGAATCAAGTTCTCATCACCGTTTACACGTTAAAGGTAAAATATCAGGAAAAACGCACGCTCGCTCTGTCATACACCGATCCGCCGAAATAGCGATTGTTCTATTAAGCATGGTCCTTGTGGTTAGCGACAGGTTCGTTGAAACACACACATACCCAGCCGTATCGTCTCTCTCAACCACCACGCTTTATAAACATTATAAACAGGTAACGGTAATGATTTTTTTTCAACATGTACGGCGTTAGGCCCTTTGTGAATTATCTTTTTTTAAAAAAAATATCTACCACATTTGAAAGGGGGCGTTAGCCCGAGTCCTAGGACACCTCGTACACGTCTCTAGCGTTATTAGTTCGTGAGATATCGGCAAAAATCACAAAAAACACGTGTTTACCCCAAAATCGCGTTTCCAAATTTTTTAAAAATTACAACGAGTAGTTCATAGCAAAGAGAACGTCTGCCCGAATCCTTGGACCCGTCGTACATGCCTCTAGCGTTATTGCTTCGTGAGATATCGGCAAAATCACAAAAAACATGTGTTTACCCCAAAATCGAGTTTCCAATTTTATTAAAAATTATAACGAGTGGTCCATAGGAGAGAGAACGTTACCCCGAGTCCTTGGACCTGTCGAACACGCCTCTAGCGTTATTGGTTCGTGAGATATAACAAAAAGTCTAAAATCACGTTTTTACCCCAAAAAGACTGTGTTTCCAGATTTTCACATTTTCGACACCGACATTCCCGTAAAGAGCACGACGAGACGAAAAAAACGAATCCAAGCACGCCCTCCTAGCATGGCTCCTTCCATTCCAAGGTCGCAGGGGCTCACAACTTCCTAAGTAGAGCAGCTTTCCCACTACCACACTACTGCAGGTTTTCATTCTAGAGACTTGAAATTTATTTTGGGGGTAGAGGGGGTAGGGACCATTGATTTACGTTAAACAATTTTTTTTGTAGAGTTCCTAGTTTCCAAAATATAGGATTTTCAAAATTCGAGTGTTTTCAAAAAAATATAAAAAATAAAAAAGTTTTATTACAAAAAATAAAGGTCATAAAGACTGTTCGTTTGAGCCATGGCACAACGTTCTATCCTGTTTGGTTTTCAAACTATCACATAGTTTCGAAAACAAAAATTTTCAAAAAAATTTTGAAAAATATAACGAGTGGTCCATAGCAAAGAGGACGTCAGCCCGAGTCCAACAATACCTCATTTGTCAAAATCGGACCATGCGTTCAAGAGATATTTAACATGACTGAGGCTTAGTAGTAGAGCAAGGGGGGTTCTGAAGTGGGGCAGAACCCCTATCATCCCCCTACTAGCGTGCTTTGAAGTTAATTCTCAATGATGACGATGTTCTTGAAGACATGCCTGATTTTCGTCGACCTCAAATTGAAAGCATCAGCCAGCTTCTTCCACCCAGTTGCTTTGCTGGCTGACGATTTCTATGATCTCTCCTCCATCCTTTCTTCATCAGCCATGTTTGTTTTTAACCCAGGATCATATAACTTTTATGTTCAACAATGTCGATATGTAAATATTATATGTCAGAAAATTGTATCATAATGGGGGTCATTAAAGTACTACTTTTCATTTTAACACAGTTTTTCCAACCAATCAGACCTCAATATTTTCATTCATTGACCAATTAGGTAAGGATAGCTTCTCACATGCACTCAAAATCCAACATATCGGACATGAATAACTGTACCCAAGGGCAATAGGCTGACTGGTGTCGAACCTGGGACACTGGGAAAATGAGAACAGACTGGAACTGCCAACGATAAATGAACCCAGGGTCTCTGAGGGAGTTTAGTCTAGAAAAACCTCTAGAGACGGGACACATGGTAGTATTTGGCTGAAAAGTGCATGATTTTCTTAGCAGAGCACTAGGATTTGGACCTTTTGACATCCAACTAATGACTTTAGGAAGTAGGCGTGTTTTCATGGCGACACGTCAGTTACTTGGAACTATTTATACTGTCTGGGGAGGGTGAGTGAACCAGATGTTGGACCAAAAACTCCCCTAAACACAATGGAGAAGCGCGTTGGAAGGGGGCGCGGGAAAGGTAATTTGAAGATTACTCGCAAATGGAATAGACACATGAGGGTTGCACCAATGTGAATCAAATTCGAGGAGGCAAATTGTCAAGCCATGAAACGTCAAAATCAAAGCTGGAATAAGGAAGGTGCGGAAGAACAGGTTGAACTGAGGTCAGCGAACGAATCACGAGAGTGAATAGGGGAAGAACCGTGGACATAGCGTCCTGACGCCGTGAAGGAATTAATTATTTTTAATTAATTGGCTGATCGAACCTCGAGCACGCAAGCAGTTATGGAACCAGAGATACAAGACGGACAAGGAAAACGTTATTTCAAGCCAGGAAAGGCATTTAGAAGTGAGATGAAGCTCCGGGGGGAATTAGGGATCTACTTTTCATGTGGAAAGCCATATAAGCCTTCCCGAGGAGTCAGTCGAGGACAGTTGAACCAACTCGCAGGGCAGAGACCACGCCACTCTGGTCCAGGAAAGGACGCGCGCCAACACTTTAACATTTTTAGAGTTATTAAGTATATTAGCCGTGCAGTGTAATGTACGAATTAAGAACAGTTAACAGTAGACAGTTGAACCAACTCGCAGGGCAGGGTGCAAGCCGCTCTGGTACCTGAAAGGACGCTATACGCGAGATACGTTAAAGGTAATTAAAACAGTTGTACCAGACCCTAGCACGGAACGTATGTCGGCCGGGTCCAGGAAAGGACGCGCGCACAAAGACTTTAACATTTTTAGTAATCAGTGAGTATTATTCTCAAAGTGCAACGTACAATGTAAAGGGAAAGTGATTATAATAGGTCAGTAGTACCTCACAATGCAAAGACAATGTATTTTTATACATATGCAAATTTATTTCAGTAGAAAAGTATGAAAAGCGTCACAGTGCAGGACAATGTATGTTTATACAAGTATACGTGTGGTTGTACAAGACACTGTTAGGAGCGCACCGCTCAGGGAACCAGTAGGCGCAATATGAGAACAGTAATAGTGGTATATGAACAATTGGAATGTACAATAGACAAGCGCAGTGCAGAACATATCAAGTAGCTGAGTTTACGTTGTTTAGAAGCACGCATGTATACATAATTTGTTAAAACGGGTGAAGCATTTTCACGCGAATACCACACTATTAATGTTTAGATCGATATTAGAGCACGCGTATGCTATTATCGATAATGTACAATTTGAGAGAAGTTGATAGACATTGGGAACGAAGGAAATGCTGGGAGAGGCATGTTTTCATAAGAATGGAATCTAGAAGCTATAACTAGACTGGAACATTGGGAATCGTGAGGGATTTGCCAGGAGCAGAGATACGCTAAAGATCTTCGGGCAGATGTTACGAGACTTTCAATCAGGAGACAGGATTATTCGGGGGAGGAAAGCTCTACGGAACCTGTAATTATGAGGTACTGCAGGAAGCATCGCTAAGTGAGAAAAGTGTATATAAATATCGTGTGTTTTAAGTGATTTTTGTATATTTTAAGATGTATCCTTTACAAGTGTAGCGATCAATAAAAATGTGTTGTATGGCAAAACGAAACAGTAGCTTCAATATGATGAATGAAAGTGATGTGCATTTCTTAGTGGAAAAACCACGCAACATGTGTGTTAAAAGCGTAATTATGCCTTGCTAAGTGCAATTTATGGCAGGCATAATGGAGCGTAAGTGGGCGAATCCACCATGGAAGATACGTGAGTACATGAAACCATGATTTTATTGTAAGATGTAATCCACTGTATGCCGAACTATCTAAAGATGTAATGTTTGCCAATGAAAGTTTGAATCTTGAAAGGTATGACGTTCATGCCTTAATTCTTGTCTTCAAATATTGTTCAAGTTGAAGATGTTCATTTTACATCGAGTCGTGTGTAACTCCGTTACAATTAACGTAGAAATGGCAATTGATTAAAGGATTAAAAATGTAATGAGCACGGTAGCTCAGTTATTGATGATATAACTATCGTTACGTTGTGTCGGGACAAGAGAAGGTGTGTCAGTTATAATAATAATAATAATAATAAATAAACATCAGGGAAAGTGTATGTAAACATGTTTTAAGGTAAATGACTGTATATTGAAGCAATATTATTAATATTTAAAGGACCGCTCAGATGAAAAATCAGCGTTCCGATGTCACAAAAGAATCATATAAATAACATTATACGGAAAGATGACAAGAATATGGAAAACGGAAATGTTTAAAAGCGAATTGAATTTCAGCTTGATGAAAAAGCAAATAAGATTAATTGATAGAGATTGTCTTAATAACTAAGGAAGAGTTCATCCACATGAGCAGTCAGGAAAGTCAGGTTTGTTAAGTCGACGTGTGAAGTCTCGTATAGCCAAGGGCATACGGTGATATGGGAAGCAATCGAGCATACATAGTGGGAACCCTAGCTCAGATTATGCTAATAAGCGACCCGGACTCGAATCATTGTCGTATGGAAGGACAACTGTGGAAACCACGCCATTACGCGTGATATTGACCAGGAGCCAGCTAATTGTATGACTTAATTAATCTCTGTTACCGTGTCTTTAACACTATCCACCGACAAATCCGCTGGGACACCATGTTTGATGAATCTCGTTTCCTCGGCTTGAATTAAATGTGCCTTTGAGGCCAGCCATTAAATCCTAATGAGAGGTATACATGTTTTAAACAAGTCCATATTTCCAAACATCTTCTGTAATAATTAGGCCACTGGTACACGAGGAGCCGTTGTAACCTTGTAGGGTTTGTTATGTCTGAAAGCAGAAGGTCGCTCAGTGGGAGCGAGATAAAGAGTGTGACAGAAGGGGAGGTAGCGGCCATATTTGTTGACTCCCCGCAGCGAGGGTCCATTGTATACAGCACAAAAAGTTTGGGAGCGAACCTCGATAATCGTATTACTGTAGTAGGATTTGAGAATTATAAATTTGTGATACCCTGAATGTATAAAGTGATTATTGTATTAATGAATGTTAATTTTATGTATGGTAAGACACATTGCTAACTAAGAATCGTCCTGATATCTTAATATTTGGCCAAGTTGCAAAATGGTAAAAGTTATGTTTGTATACTGACAGTGACACCTAGTTTTGAAGGTTGAAACTGCACGTTTTACGCTATACCTTAGCGACGGGTAGCAGTATGTCCCAACTTGACACAACGGTAACATATTAATGATTTGGAAGAGAACTCATTACGACATATAGTGGATTTGCAGGAAATGGTTTGGTAAACGCATGGTAGACTCGAATGTTTTGGTACATTGTATAGTTAATAATTGTATGCACTAGTTAATTAAAGAGTTGTAAGATTAACATTGTTTGTGTTTGTTTATCAGTGCATTAGCGCACGTTGAAATGAGTGCAATGGTGATGGCAGTATAACATTAAATCAACAATTATTTGGATTTGTGGGACGATCAAGTGTGAATGTTAAATAAGGGAAGGGGTGACATTTTTGCATTTTTGTGTAGTGACACGACATGGTTGTTAAACCACATGGACTGATATAGACCTAGTCAGTGAACTAGAATGCCCGCCATGGGCACGGAGATGAGTGTAACGTAAGGGACTCTCTGTTGATATCATCTCAACGCTCCAATTTTATTGCTTTGTGTCCATAAATGTAAATGTAATATTGTTTTGCTGTGTGATAAGCCATGATATTAGCTAAAATTAAATCCTTTAGAATAGAGTTATGTGTTGTCATCGTAGAGTTGATACCTCTTAGTTTCAAATCCCAAATATGTAACCGCTCAGTGGGTTGGACGGTACCCGATACCTAGTTGAGGCTATCGCCTACGCCAGTTGTGTTAGAACCGTAGTTGAGATTTGTGGTCAAGGAGAAAAGATAGCGCTCAGATCGAGTCAGAAAAGTTGCAGGAAATGACGTAGGAGGCTGAGGGAGAAGGAGCCACTACCCCTCAAACGTAAGGAATCACGGGAGAAATAATGGATGTTTATAAAGATTAATTAGAAATAAAGTCTTATCTAACCTCAGAAGAGAAGGAAATAACGAGAAATATTTTTGACAACAACTTGATGAAAGATGGATAACTCCTTAAGTTATGTTATGACTTTATAGCAGAAGATAGGGGTCGAGGTTATATCTGTGACGTCAGACAGCGGAAGGAAGGAGGAAGTCACGTGCTAGGTCAAGGTGAGGTGGCCGCACGCAGTGACAAGAGAAAGGAGTATCATTCCAGCAACACAGTTGAGTTGAGTAAGTTGTGCGGTAACAGTAGGTGCACGCAACAAGTCGTGGAGCGATACAGTGTATAAGGCAGTGCAGTACGGCGAATTACATGCAGGAGAGAGTCGCTAAGCGAAGCCGGCAATGTAATCTTAGGAGTTCGGTATTGGAGCACAGGCTGTCCGAAGGGCGAGTCAAGCAAGCCGTTAACTTTAGCCAGGAAGCCGGTGATCAGACACACGTTATTTTCAACATTGCATTCACATACAGGTGGAACAGCAACGCTTTTAACGTACTGAAGTAACACGCAGTATTCCACTAGGAATGAGAAACATTATTTCGGAGTCAGTTGTTAGTTCAGTGATTAATACAGCGTTTTTCGTCGATCTTGCGAGAAATCTGTGGCAAACACTTGGATTACCGACGATCTTTGAATTTTATTAACATCTGGAATATGAAGGTATTGTAAGAGTTATGGCATTACTGATATGATTTTTACGTAAACACTGGCACACTCGTATTTTTGATAGGAGTGTTATTATTATTACTTTTTCGACGTGGCTTGAATGTTTTACCACTTCGTTTGATAAAATATGGTGTTACGATATGATATGGCAGGCACATTTATCCCACGTTCGCACTATTGATGGACTTTATTAAGCAGGATTTGACCTTTATATTTTTCTGTGAGGATAGTATTTCTTGATTATGGATATTTTTTTAGCGAGTGTTTCGAACTCGTGATCTGCAATTGGATAGTTAGAATTTTTCGTCAGTTCATTGCATACTAGTGAGTATGTAGAGTTCATCAGCGGAGATTTTTTCTCTTTTATTGGATTGTTTGGTGATATTAAATTTTATTCACTCAAGTGAATGCATATTGCTTTTATGTGACAAGTAGAATCTTGTTGATTCCAATCATGTACACTCATTCACTAGTCTACCAGACGGGGCCTGTTACCTTGAGTAACTGTGTGGTGGCACTCACCTAACCTGCCATTTTAGGGATTTTTCATCTTAGTCTACGAGGCGGGGCCTGTTACCTTGCGTAGCTGTGTGGTGGTACTCACCTAACCTGCCAATTGAGGGTCTCATATTTTCATCTGAGTGTAATTATAATCGTAAGAGGATTAAACAATAAACTACCAGTCACATATTAGTTGATTTTTGTTAAATAAGTTAAAAATAAATGTCAGCAGGGTTACACTTTGTAATTCTTGTTTTGCCAATCCAATAGTTTGTTGCAATACTCTTTTGAGAGTTTATTAATTTAACAGTTAATATTTTGATACTCTTTGTGAGTGATTTCATACCTTTGAGAAGGATTTCGAGTAATTGAGTCTTGTAAGACGAGTTATTTATTGTAAGAATTTATTTTGAGGCAGATCATTATCAGACTTTTTGATGTGAGTTAATATAACAAATTGGTGTTTTTTTAAGTAAATCTTGAGGATCTTAAGAGAGCTTATGCTCTGAATTAAACCAAATCTTGAATTGGATTACGATTATTAAGGTAATTTTCCTATTGTTTAAGAAGTTGTCCAGACATGACAATATTAATTACAGTTCTTGTAGGTTATTTTCGTTAACCATTTGAAGCCAGTTATACTTTTTTGTGGATCATGCTACGTGATGATGTTGTTTCCGAATCCTTTCCTTTGTCTCAATTAAGGTTTAACCAGAAATGATGTGATTTGCTAGGGTTTAAGTTGATGGCGCCCATTTCTATTTGCTATTATGATTAAATTTAAGCCCGTAACGACCCTAGAGATACTTTATCTCGTGTTACCCTCTGCTTTTGTGATATTTCAACTGAATTTCCGACACATTCCTTATTTTATTTCATGTTCATTTAACTCCACTCTGGCCTGGGATGCCAGGTATGCGATGTAATGGCAGATGGGTCATCGCATGCCTCGGATGAACGGGTGCAGAGTAGGGAGAATAATTGTCAGGAGATGTTACGATGTTGCCAACTGTTTTAACAAGATTCAAGGGGTGATCCCAGACAAGAGCATAAAATCTAAAAGTCAAGTACTTTTGGATATTGGAGTTGGAACCAGATATTTTGAGCAAATGTTCCTAGTTGTAGGTCAACTACATTTTGATATGATTCTAGGAGTGGATTTCTTAAGTGAGAGTGGCCTGATCATAGCTATGCAGAGTAGGCGCATGTACTTTCAGGAAGAGGGCATTGAAAATCAGGAATCCGAGATGACATTCTTCAGAGAGAATATATTGGATGAGATTGTATATAACATTGAAATGTCTATCGAGAGTAAAGCTGACATGAAGAGTAAGATGAATCCGGAAATACAAGAGCAATTTGATCAAGCAATTTCCGAATACGAGGACATATTTAACGATAAACCGGGACTCATAGAGAATTTTACTTATAGCATCAAGTTGATGGATGACAAGCCATATCACAAGAATTTATATCCCATACCAGACAAGTGGAAAGAAGAAGTCGATATGATGATAAACGACGTGGAGAGAGATGGAATTATTAAGAAGATGCCAACTGCTTATTTAAATCCTTTAGCTGTTGATAAGAAGCCTAACGGTAAGCTGATATGTCTAGATGTTAGAGCCCTTAATGAGAGAGTTCTTCCTGAACACGACAGACCACCTGTTATTCGTGAATTGTTGCGCAGATTCAGAGGAAAGAATTTCTTTTCTACTATTGATTTGACTAGTTCCTATTATCATATAGAACTAGCAGAAGACTGCAAACAATATACGGGATTCCTATTTGACCATAAAACCTATGTCTTTAATCGTTTACCTTTTGGAGTAAAGAATAGTGGTCCGGTGATGATCCGAGCACTAGATGAGAATTTATCAGATGCAGTTAAAGAACATGTAGTGAGCTATATAGATGACCTGATTATAGCATCTGAAACAGCTGAAGAGCATATAGGCACCTTAGAATGCGTTTTGAAGATCTCCGGAGGACGAATTTTAAGGTGAATTTCGACAAATGTCAGTTCTTTTATGGGGAGATCGAATTTTTTGGTCATAAGATTGATGGAGATGGATACAGGACCAATCCAAAGTAGATAATAGCTATTTCAGAATTTCCGACCCCCAAAAAACTTAAAGAAGTTCGGCAGTTTCTAGGAATGTGTCAGTTCTTTTCAACACATTGTCCTGAATATACCGAAACAATGGCACCTCTGCAGGATTTGCTAAGGAAAGGAAATCGATGGAAATGGGACGACAAATGTAATCAAGCATTTTTGGCTGCTAAGAATATGTTAGTCCAGAATGTTAAACTCGAATACCCAGACTTTGCTAGAAGATTTTTTGTAGAGACAGACGCATCCAAGATAGGCATCAGTGGTATCCTATATCAGGTGGATGATGCAAACAGACACAGATATTTGGCTTTCACCAGTCGCAAACTCAGGAATTGTGAAAGGAATTATTATGCAAAGGAGTTAGAGGCATTAGCAGTGGTTCATGCTCTTAAAACGTGGAAGAAGGTATTATTCGGGCATGACATAACGGTGATCACAGATCATAAAGCTCTCCAATTCATTATGAAGACGGACTTAGCAAGCGACCGTATCACCAGATGGGCTCTATTCCTAAAACAATTTATCCCAACCATTGTGCATAGACCTGGGAAATTAAATCTGTTGGCAGATGTGTTGAGTAGAAACCCTTGTGAAGAGGTAATTATCAACCACATAGATCTTGTTCAAGAGGACCAAGAAACTCTGGAGAAGTTTAAAATGTTAGCACAAACTTAGAAGAGATACACACCTTTGCGAAGGATATACCATTTTTTAACACGCAAGATGGATAACGCCGATCCAGATTTTAGACGAACGGGGATAGAAGCTAGAATGTATCACATGATGGGAGGTGTAATATGTCAATATATCGATCAAAATCATACCAAGCTTAGAATTGTGATCCCACCCAAGCTTGTCAAACCAGTTATTTGGATGATACATCGAACCGCAGCTCATGTAGGTGTAGACAAGACTCTGGCTATCGCCCAAGAAACTTTTATTTGGAGGCAAATGGGACAAACGATCCGCGACGTCATAAAGACCTGTGACAGTTGTCAGCGAAGCAAATATTCATCTAAACTAATGAAGGAAGTTCCTAGACCGATCTTACCAAGCAAGCCAAGAGAACTATTTGCTACGGACATTTTTGCTCCGATTCCTCGTTCGACGAGAGTAAACCAGTTTGTTTTGGTTACTGTAGACGTATTCTCTAAATACGTATCTCTGTGTCCAATTCAGAAAGCTACGTCCAAGTATGTTATCAATAGGTTGGAGAAGACAGTAATTCCAAGTATGGGTAAACCTGAAACTTTGTTAAGTGACCATGGATCACAATTCACCAGTATGGAATTTTCAACTGCTATGTAACGTTTGGGAATAATGCATGTTTTTAATTCTGTACGTAATCCAGAGGGAAACCCGGCCGAGAGAATTATGCCAGAGATCAGTAAGATGTGTCGTTTATACGTTTCGAGACCGCACCACCGATGGATGGAAGTCATACCCATCATTAGTCAATGCTTAAATTCTACTATACATAATAATAATAATATCGTATGGCCTCGGGTGCCTGGTGCAAGCTTTGTTAATTGACACCCAGAGGGTAGCTTGCATGTCGAATTTCGTCGTTCCTTTGAACGCTATGAAAGTCAAGGAGGTTAGATATCTAAACTCCTTGACACTACAGTGCTTTCAAGTAGAGAATGGAGGAACTTTGTGTTGGCGGAAAATCCCGAGATTAATTTTGCCATTGAATACGGCCTACTGAATTCAAATGGGTTCTTTAACATGCCAACAACGTATGACATGAGTATCGTGATTTTTGTCGCCTTCAAAAATCACTTACCATGGCCAGGGGCGAACCTGCAATCTTGGGGTTGGTAGTCCGACACTATAACCACTCACGCACCGTGGCATGTACATGAAAGTACAGGACAGATTCCGTCCGTGCTTCATCATGGGATGAAACCTAGTAGACCATGGGACCGAATTGTGAAGGCACCAGTAGATCCGGAACCTACCCAAGAAAGAAGAGTCGAGATGGTAGGGGAAAGACTTAGGAGACAGGCAGAGAAGAGAGCTAGGAGACATGCAAGAAGAAGGTTTCATGAACCATTTCAGGAAAATGACGAGGTGCTGATCGGGAAGCCAGTCACATCGAATCTTCAACAGAGGATATACCACAAATTTGCGCCGTTGTACGCTGGTCCGTTCCGAATTGATGAAGCATACAGAAATAACAGCTATAAGATTGCTAGAATCGACACGAATGAAGTTGTTGGGACTTTCAACGCAGTCAGCATTAGGAAGTATCATTACCCTTAGGAAGAGGATGGTTGCTTAGCTATCGTGTACATAATATGTTGTATATAGAGAATGCCTGAGAGTATTTATTTTCTCAAGATTGATAAAAAAGGAGATGTACGGGAGAGATGTACCCAATACCTAGTTGAGGCTATCGGCTACGCCAGTTGTGGTAGAACCGTAGTTGAGATTTGTGGTCAAGGAGAAAAAATAGCGCTCAGATCGTACCAGAAGTGTTGCAGGAAATGACGTAGAGGCTGAGGGAGAAGGAGCCACTACCCCTCAAACGTAAGGAATCACCGGAGAAATAATGGATGTTTATAAAGATTAATTAGAAATAAAGTCTTATCTAACCTCAGAAGAGAAGGAAATAACGAGAAATATTTTTGACAACAACTTGATGAAAGATGGATAACTCCTTAAGTTATGTTATGACTTTATAGCAGAAGATAGGGGTCGAGGTTATATCTGTGACGTCAGACAGCGGAAGGAAGGAGGAAGTCACGTGCTAGGTCAAGGTGAGGTGGCCGCACGCAGTGACAAGAGAAAGGAGTATCATTCAAGCAACACAGTTGAGTTGAGTAAGTTGTGCGGTAACAGTAGGTGCACGCAACAAGTCGTGGAGCGATACAGTGTATAAGGCAGTGCAGTACGGCGAATTACATGCAGGAGAGAGTCGCTAAGCGAAGCCGACAATGTAATCTTAGGAGTTCGGTATTGGATCACAGGCTGTCCGAAGGGCGAGTCAAGCAAGCCGTTAACTTTAGCCAGGAAGCCGGTGATCAGACACACGTTATTTTCAACATTGCATTCACATACAGGTGGAACAGCAACGCTTTTAACGTACTGAAGTAACACGCAGTATTCCACTAGGAATGAGAAACATTATTTCGGAGTCAGTTGTTAGTTCAGTGATTAATACAGCGTTTTTCGTCGATCTTGCGAGAAATCTGTGGCAAACACTTGGAATACCGACGATCTTTGAATTTTATTAACATCTGGAATATGAAGGTATAGTAAGAGTTATGGCATTACTGATATGATTTTTACGTGAACACTGGCACACTCGTATATTTGATAGGAGTGTTATTATTATTACTTTTTCGACGTGGCTTGAATGTTTTACCATTTCGTTTGCTAAAATATGGTGTTACCATATGACATGGCAGGCACATTTATACAACGTTCTCGCTATTGATTGACTTTATTAAGCAGGATTTGATCTTTATATTTTTCTGTGAGGATCGTATTTCTTGATTATGGATATTTTTTAGCGAGTGTTTCGAACTCGTGATCTGCAATTGGATAGTTAGAATTTTTCGTCAGTTCATTGCATACTAGCGAGTATATAGAGTTCATCAGCAGGGATTTTTTTCTTTTCTTTTATTGGATTGTTTGGTGATATTAAATTTTATTCACTCATGCGAATGCATATTGCTTTTATGTGACAAACATGTACACTCATTCACTAGTCTACGAGTTACCTTGAGTAACTGTGTGGTGGCACTCACCTAACCTGTCATTTTAGGGATTTTTCATCTTAGTCTACGAGGCGGGACCTGTTACCTTGCGAAGCTATGTGGTGGTACTCACCTAACCTGCCAATTGAGGGTCTCATATTATCATCTGAGTGTAATTATAATCGTAAGAAGATTAAACAATAAACTACCAGTCACATATTAGTTGATTTTTGTTAAATAAGTTAAAAATAAATGTCAGCAGGGTTACACTTTGTAATTCTTGTTTTGCCAATCCAATAGTTTGTTGCAATACTCTTTTGAGAGTTTATTCATTTAACAGTTAATATGTTGATGCTCTTTGTGAGTGATTTCATACCTTTGAGAAGGATTTCAAGTATTTGAGTCTTGTAAGACGAGTTATTTATTGTAAGAATTTATTTTGAGGCAGATCATTATCAGACATTTTTGATGTGAGTTATAATGACACAATGGTGTTTTTTTAAGTAAATCTTGAGGATCTTACGAGAGTTTATGCTCTGAATTAAACCAAATCTTGAATTGGATTACGATTACTAAGGTAATTTTCCTATTGTTTAAGAAGTTGTCCAGACATGACAAAATTAATTACAGTTCATGTAGGTTATTTTCGTTAACCATCTGAAGCCAGTTATATTTTTTGTGGATCATGCTACGTGATGATGTTGTTTCCCAATCCTTTCCTTTGTCTCAATTAAGGTTTAACCAGAAAGGATGTGGTTTGCTAGGGTTTCTGTTGATGGCGCCCATTTCTATTTGCTATTATGATTAAATTTAAGCCCGTAACGACCCTAGAGATACTTTATCTCGTGTTATCCTCTGCTTTTGTGATATTTCAACTGAATTTCCGACACATTCCTTATTTTATTTCATGTTCATTTAACTCCACTCTGGCGATGTAATGGCAGATGGGTCATCGCACGCCTCGGATGAACGGGTGCAGTACACGCCCGGGAGCTGCTGCTAGCTGGAGGCGGAAGCATATTTTCCATGGAAAGTCATCACATGGGTACATAACATAATTCGAAAGTTGGCAATGTAGCCAATATTGGATCAACCATTGTAGTTACAATGCATAAACAAACTGGGTAATATTGCAAAAGAAATAGCACTGTACCTTAATATCCGCAACTCCAATTTCTACACATTCCTAAGATTTCGCCGACAATTTTAGTGAATTTGTTGTTGACATAAACACACCAGAACGTCATGGAGGAAGCAGGCGTATGACATTAGTTCCACGGAAAGTAAATCCAGCTGTCTCTTCAGTAAATGGATTTCTTACGCGAACCTTTCCCGCCAGATGCCATAACTGTTCTATTTGGGACTCAATTGCTTTTTCTTCCGTTGACATTCTATACGCATCGAATTTGTAGAATAACCAGTTGATAATACGATACATATTAATTTTAAAGCGTTTGTAACAACCTATTTTGTGTTATTTGACCAATATAACAAAATGATCATACATAGCACCTGTGTGCTATATGTTGGTGCTACTTCAGGATAAACAATGTTTCAAAGCTTTGGGATTCGTTATTGGGTAGAGATCAAATGCTGAGCCTACACAATTCCCAAGAAGAAGAATTGAACCGACAGAATCTCGACAGATATTCATGAATATTTATGTTAGAACATATTATAATGTTATAATTATCGTCGAATATAAACAGGCGTATGCAACTCGCCTATAATGGTAATTATACATTCTTTAGTTTACAACCTGCTTGTTTATACCCAAACATATACAAGTATCGACATATGCTCTACTTTCAAAGAGTTTTGTACAGTCCTTAACAATAACGATTCGTTTGCTAATGCTAATCGGTGAATTTTCCTGTAGAACGCCATTGAGTTTAAATCCGATGTTAAAACTAAGGAGACATTTACTGACGGACTGTTAACTCTGCGTTGGTGAACCCGGATCGAATACTAATTGCTCTGTCTACATACAATATTATCGGCTGACGATCGATTTACGTTGTATTCGAATCCAAAATGGAGCGAACTTAAACCTTCATTTTCAATGATGACGATGTCCCTATTACCACCCACACAACTCCAAATCATCCATCTTGTTTTCTATGGTCTAAATATACTTGGATAAGTACGTTTATTTCATCCAAAGAAACATTCGGCTCCGGCTCTTCTTCATCAGTCATGCATGTTTTTATCCAAGGATCATATAACTTTTAAGCATTTCTCAGTTCATGGCCTGCTTGATTCATTATCTTCCTTACATTTTCCCATTTATGTGGGGTTTGACTTCCTGCAATGATTCCTCCACTTCAATCGATCTATAGCGTCCCGAGGGTGGAGTTTAGCGAGCCGCATGTCATCTCTCACCCTATCCAGCCAGCGTGTTTGAGGTCGTCCTCGAGGTCGACGACCCTCCAGGTTCAGTTGAAGGTCAGTCTTTGCACTTTAGGTTTCACTGCTACGGAGCACATGTCCATACCACCGCAGACGTGATTCTCGCATTTTTTCTGTGATTGTGGCAACCTTGAAATCCTTCCGCACAGTCGAGTCAAGCCATTGGACCACCACAACATCTTCATTTCCATTGCATGAAGCGCCTGTTCGTGCTTCGTTGTTGTAGGCCAGCATTCAGATCCATAAAGGGCCATCGGTCTAATCACTCTGCGATATACTTTTGATTTTAGATGCAATGGAATTTTATTATCACATAGGACTCCAGTAACCTGGCATCATTTTATCCATGCGGCAGTGACCCTTGTTTTGACATCAGGAATCATGCTACAGTCTGAGGTGATGCATGATCCAAGGTATTTGAATTGGGTCACTTGAGTAAGTTGAAGTTCACCCATAGTGATCGTGCCATCAGTTTGGTCACAGCATTCCAGGTTGATTATGCCAAAGAATATACACATATCGCCACACTCGTCGTCTTCAAGAAGTTTTGTACATCTATAAACAATAACGATGATTGCGCTCGTGAAACGGCAACGAATTTAATTCCGATGTTAAAATTAAGGAGACAATTACTGAATTCCTAAAAACGCTGCGTTGGTAACCCGGCTCTAAAATTATCTTCCTTTTCTTTCCCATTACAGGATTGCTCAACAGCGAGCGGAGAAACGTACTACGACTTCGTCTCCATGAAGAGCGTTCAGTTGGCTGCAACTCTAAAAAGGCTCAGAGAAATGAAGCACATTCTGCTGTTATCTATAATAAATTGCGTCATGGGATCTTTGTTGGATCAGCTGATAACTACTCGAGACACGCTTCCTCACATCAGCTGTCTGGGAGCCATCAGCGACCGCTACTTTCTAGAGGACCACCGTCTCGTTATTTCAGCGACTCCAACTCTACTTTTGGACACGGTATTAAAATACGTCAACAGAGCCGTGGTAATATCGCACAGTGGTTCCTTTATGCACAGACGTCTTCAGGAAAAGGCAAATCATTTCATTATTCTTGTGGATAAAGCTGACGCTTTGATGACGCAGCTCGATACGTTGCAGGAAATTTACTTCTGGAATCCTGGAGCTCATTTCTTTGCTGTCGTTGTAAGACCTGTGAGCATCCAGGAAAAATGCCAAATAGCTCGCCATATCTTGAGTGAGTTCTGGAAGAGATCAGTTCTTAACTCAGTGGTGTTGATCACAGGAGACACAGCTATGCTGCTCTACATCTGGTTTCCTTTCAGCCCCTTGGGGAATTGCGGAAGGGATCTGACACATCTCACTGTCTTAGGTAGGTGGCAAACACGAAATGAGCGATGTGTGGTCAGCAATGTAGACCTCTTCCCAAGCAAGGTGCCAAACAAGTTAAGTAACTGTCCAATGAGATTTACTACATTTCAATATGAACCGTACATAGGACCTCCGACCGAATCTAACACATCGCAAATTTCATACCACACAGGTCTGGAGGCTCGGCTGTTTTGGCTTGTGAGTACACTTTCTGGATACAATGTGAGCTTCGTGGAATTGCCAGGAGGAACTAATGATACTAATAGATGGGGTTGGAAAAGCGAAGAGACTGGAGAATGGTATGGTGCCATGGGGAACTTAGGGTTGAACATAGCAGACGTTTCGTTTGCTGGCTTCCGACCAAGTGGAGATGAGTCCCTGTTGGTTGACGCTACTCTCGAACATTCAACAGACGCTTGTTTCTGGTTTGTTCCTCGGGCAAAGCGAACTCCCTACTGGAGAGCAATATTTGCCAATTTCAGCCTGAACACTTGGATACTGACTTTTGTATCGGTTGTGCTTATATCACTGGTGTTCTTCTGGATAGATAAGCGGAGCAAGAGCATGGTTGTGTCCTTCCTCACGTCCTGGGCGATTTTGATTGGGGTTAGTTTAGGTCGGCTTCCTCTTATCTTTCGTTCCCAGCTGGTATTCATAATGTGGGTGTACTACTGCCTAGTCATCAATGCTGCCTACCAGTCTGTCCTCATCAGCAGCCTCACAAACCCGCGTTTAAAGCGACAGGTGACTACAACAGAAGAGATGGTTGACTCCTCTTTACGATTCGGTGCAATGTTCTACTATCGTAAACTATTTGACAGTGAAGACTATGCATCAAGGAAAATACACCAAAACTTTCAGAATTGGTATAATGAAACTCTTTTCTGGCAGTGTATTAAGGATGACGACAATTTTGCTTTTTATATGTGTAACCTGGACCTTGGTTATATCCAGAACTTCTTACTTCTGCTTACATCGGGAACAAAGAAGTTTGTACCTCTCAAGGATGGTGGGGCTGGTTTTGGGATCAGTTTTTACCTCAGGAGGGGCAGTCCTTACACTGCCCGGTTCAATACCGTTTTCGCAAGAGTGAAACAGTCCGGTATTATCGCCAAGTGGCTCGGTGATGAGAAGAACAAGAAGAAGCTAGATGCTATTTATGTGATTAAGCATTTCTCCAAGGAGAGAAATACCGTTTTGAGATTGTCCCACTTAGAAAGTGCGTTCCTGATTTTACTTGCTGGTATCATAATCTCCTCCGTAGTGTTTTTGGGAGAGACGGTCAGTACAATGCTCTGTGTTGGTACTAGGGCTGGCACTTTAAAATTTATCACACAATCGATGTACGTCGCTCCTTTCACTACGATCTCACAGAAGGTAAACATTTGTCTGATAACCTGTGTCATTGTGTTGGCTGTATTAGTGTGTGTATTTGTAATTTAGATGAGGATTGGAAAGGAAGTGGTCGTTGCCTTAACTTAAGATATATCCATGCATTTGCCTGGAGTAGAAGTGGAAAACCACAGAAAACTACATCCAGAATGGTTGAGGTAGGAATCAAACCCTGCTCCTCTCAGATTATTGCCTCACAAGAATGAGTGTACCCCGTTTCAGCCCTCAGCCCAGAATTAAATTTCTTGGCAGAGCCAGGCATCGAACCCGGGCCTTCGCAGTGATATCCAAGAATGCTAGCCACTTCACCATAAAGTGGACAATATAAGGTTGGTCTTGATTGTACATGATCAATCAATAATTACCCAATAATAATAATAATAATAATAATAATAATAATGGATAATGAAAACCAAATATGGTGACATAAGAACAGTCCACAAATTCAAGTATCTAGGGGAGATTCTGACTCCTAACAACGATGAGAAGTCAGCTATTGAAGAGAGAGCGCAGAAGATGGAGATTGCATTCAGATTATGCGAGGAAACTTATAAGTCCAAATCCCTCCCCTATGAAGCCAAACTCGACACTATAACACCGTGGTGATACCTGAATTCCTTTATGCAGCGGAGACAATTGCCAAAAAGGGAATCACAGAAATAGAAAAGAAAGAACGTACATTTCTGAAGAAAATTCTGGGACCCAAGAAAGCAGCAACAAATGAGTTAACCTTCCGTTTGAGTTCAAATCAAGAGCTATATAAAAATGCGAGAACATTTCAACATCTATGAGGAAAAGACGACAAACTTTCTATGGACACTTGAGAAGAATGGGACCGGAACGCATAGCAAATAAAATCCTCATCTTTCAGGAAAGGAGAAAGACTCAAGTACCATGGTTGAAAGAAGTTTATCAGGATCTTAAAAAATGTGGCATTGAGGAGGGAGTTATTGCCAACAGAAAAGTGTTCAGAAGGAAAATTGAGGTGGTGACAGACCTGTCCGTAGAGAAACCCAAGAGAACTGTAAGGGTGTTCTCGGTCGAGGAACGAGCAAGAGTGAGCCAACGAATGAAAGAGTATTGGCGTAACAGGAAAGAACATCAACAGTCAAGGCAGTTGTGTAATCGTAACCCATAGGAGGTTGAAACGATCCTAAATAATACTACTACTACTACTACTAATAATAATAATAATAATATATATTCCATTTAGCAACTACACGACCGACCTCTCCCTGTGACGTCATCCACAGTCTCAGGGTGTGGCGGCCATTTTGCCCATTAGCCCCTGTGCCAGCTATGACACTCCCCCTCCATAAGAATAACATAGGGCTGGTTGCACGCGGCGGCCATCTTGCCCATTAGCCCCTGTGCCAGCTATGACACTCCCCCTCCATAAGAATATCATACGGCTGGTTGCGCGCGGCAGCCATCTTGCCCATTAGCCCCTGTGCCAGAACCGCCCTTTATTTCCTACTTTCGCTCCTTTCACTACGCTCTCACGGAAGGTAAACAGACAATTAAAATATATCCCTATATATATTATAATTGTGAAAGTCTGTGTGTGTGTGTGTTAGTTTGTTACCTCTTGACACTAAAACGGCTGGACGGATTTGGATGAAATTTGAAATGGAGACAGCTTATACCCTGGGATAACATATAGGCATCCTTTCATCCGGAAATAAATCATTGTTCCCGTGGAACAGGCAACATAACTGAAAAGTCACCAAAAATACTCAACCGGGAAAAAATATCGAAGTTGTCGCAAAAAGACCGGACAAAGCTCATTTTACGCCCCTCGATGCAAGGAACAATACTCGGTAGGTCCCTACGGGACACCGAAAACCACATTTTAAGGCCCTAAAACCAACCGTTTCAAAGATATTCGCAGAAAACTATCTTTACTCTGATAAACTGATGAAATAATGGCAAGTCCGTTTCCATGGCAACTGAACCTCACGGTATGACATCCGATTTTATATACATATCTCTGTAGGAGGCAAAGCCAATCAATTTGTTATCTTTTTCAAGATATATATGAACACAATAAGAACAGGGTAACGCGCCTGCCTCTCATCCGGAGGCCCCGGGTTCGATTCTTGGCTCCATCAGAGATTTTAGACACTGACGTGAGGATTGCAACGGAGTGCAGTCAGCTTCGTGAGGACAATTGAGTAGCTGTCTGATAGCGAGGCAGCGCCCTGGTCACGAAGAACAAGACTAACGGCCGAGGGGACACGGTACACTGACCACGCGTCACCACAATATCTGCAAGCAAATGGCTGGGAAGCGGTCGCATGATAGGCCTAGGCCCTTCATGGTCTGTAGTGCCAGGGGTAAAAAAATAGGGAAAGCGCCTTCTAATACCACCTTTAATTTGTAAACACTACAGTAGCGGCTTCTAGGGAAGCGTGATGGCGCAGTGGCTTAGCTTCTCGCCTTTCACCAGGACGGCCGGGGTTCGAATCCCGGTGACAGCGGGGTGGAATTTTCACCTGGAAAATCACGTGGCGTCAGGAAGAGCATCCGGCCTTAAATCCCCGGCCAAAACCGAAATGAGCCTGGCTGGCTACGGCGACCCCAATTAATTGGGAATAGCTGAAGAAAGTTTTACAGTAGCAGCTACTAAATAAAGGTAGCGATATAGCTACGTTCAATTTCATAAACACTGGGCTCACAAATCCCGTATAGTTAAGTAAAAATAACAGTCTGGTCGTTATTTCAGTAGCAACGAAGCTCTGTGGTGGCTATTGCCGTGTCCGTAACACTTAAGGCATCCCGCCGTCACATACCTCAATGTGCACTTACAAAATTGTGAACCAGTCTATTTTACTGAAAAGAATTTCTACGAGCGAGTATCCACTCCGGCAAAAACCACACTCACTACCTTTTCCAAAATTTACACAAGACATGATTTTTAAAGCACTCTTCTGTGTGTTGAGGTACAGAGATATACCACATGGAAAGATACAATAAAATGTTGGCAAATCTGAGTTCAAGGAACTGCTGTTCAGAATAGGCTTTCGGTGCAGGTTATGCGGCCCATGTTCGTAACATGGAATGTTTTCTTTTGACAATGCATCTACACCAAGTGCGAGGGCAACGCATTTCAAAGATCTCTAAAAACACAATAAACAGGTAGTTGGAGAAAAATTTTAAGTGGGAGCGAAGATTCAAAGAGAAATAATTTCATCTTAGAGAATTGCTGATGAGATCGTCATCTTGACCGATACGCCAGAGGAATTGAATGAGTTTTTGAATGGTATGGACTCCGTCTTGAGGAAATAATTCATGATGGATATCAATAAATGTAAAGCAAAATTATTGGAATGCAGCCAAAATAAATCAGAAACCTCTATGCACATCAAATTGGCAGGTGAAACGCTACGGGAAGTAGGAGACTTCTGTTACTTAGGAAGAAAAATAGCCAGTGATGGACGAAGCAAAGAGGTTGGCTCAGGCAAGGACATCATTTCTACAAAAAAGGAATCTGTTGACATCGAATATACATTTAGATATTAGGAAGTAATTTTTGAAAGCTTTTGTCTGGAGCGTGACACTATAAGGAAGTGAAACTTGGTCTAATGGTGCAGCAGAAAAGAGGAGAATTGAAGCGTTTGTAATGTGGTGTTACAGGAGAATGATGATGATCAGATGGGTAGATGGGGTAACAAATAAAGAGCTATTAAGACGAGTGGGAGTGGAGAGATGTTTCTGGCGACTGCTATTGAAGAGAAGATATAGGTTGGTACGACACATATTAAGACACCCAGAAATAGCAAGCTTAGTTATGGATGGGAGGGTTAAGGACAAGAACTGTAGGGTAGACCAGGGTAAAACAGATTGCCTCGGATGTAGGGTGTGGTAGCGATATAGAGATGAAACGATTAGCTCAGGAGAGGGAGTCATGGAGGGCTGCATCAGTCCAGTCAAGAAACTGAAGACTCAAACAACAACAGTTGGGAATTTTAATTACTTAGAGAGGCATGTGAGGCAAAAGGGTTGTTGGAGAATTTCAGTCCCTGGGATGTAACACTGGAAGAGAGTGCATAATGTAGGCTACATCAACGGCCAAGGTCAGAGATATTTTACTATAGGTAAGGAAAAATACTTTTGATGCCCCATATTCCGATAGATTTGCCATTCCAGTGTGCAAGAGTGCAGTTCCCTCTTCAAACAATATTCGCAATTTCTATTAACAAAGCGCAATCGCACACACTTAACAGCAGGTGTACAATTGCATAGTCCCCATTGACTTGATCGCGAGCGAAGCCGCGGGTACCTGCTAGTTGTATCATATGATTTTAAATATGTACTGTAAGCGTATTTATCATGAAGCTGACTTGTCGACATCCGAAGATCAATAATGGATCGAACAATCTTGTCGGATTTTTAAGAGAGTAAAAAATCCCTCAGCATGCCTTCCTTCTGAGGGAAAGTAAAGCCGGCGGTCCCATGTCATCGATTTATGGCATGCTAAAGAACCTTCCACTAATTACACCTGTGTGAAGCTAAATTGTATAGGTTAAGAATGTAAACAACTCTCTTAGGTTCCTACGTTCGTTGCCAACAGCCGATTGCGGTGGCATCTGGTAGCTAAGTTCTGAACCAGTAGTCGTTGACAGTGGCGTTTGGCGGCAAAAGTAGGAACTATTTGAAAAATTCAAAAGTCTGCAGTCCTTAGTTGAATTAAAAAACAGATAACACACACTAATACAGTCATCACATTTAACACCGGTTATCAGACAGATTCTACACACACCCAAAGTACACGGGGCTACATGACCGTGTTGTCGCAGCCCCTAAACTTAGGAACCAACCAATCTTGTAGGCCCTGGCTAGAAAACCTGAAAATCCCTCCGACAAGCACTTCTATGATAAACACACAGTCGTTCGATTGTGTTATGGACTAAACAACTGTGGGCAAGGAGTGTGAGATCCTTACCAATGGGTCGAAACGGGTTAAAGGCGCTGAATACCATGAACCATTTCCATAACACAACCTCTCTTATAATTAAAATAAATCACGCAACTCCGTCGATTAAAAAGATACAGTCAGTCTGTTCAGCTCTCATCAGACACTGATTTTAGTTCCATATTTGACCACTAGATGTACGTATTCTCTTGGTGAACTAGTCTTGCTTCTTGACTTTTTTTGTATTCTATGAAGACGACAATGTGCATCCATCAGGCAGTGTAGTGTTGTGTTATTTTTTCTTTTTGCTGTTATCTAATATGAATACATTAAGTGAAAAAGCTGCCTTCTGTATCCTTTTTTACGTCTATACAGTCCACGGAAGGTACACCTTCAGGACCAACTGTGCAACAAGATCTATACTCGATCGCACTTCGCTTCAGAACTTATCAAATTGCATTTACAGCTGACATCACAAAGATGTATAGACCGATTAGAATTCACAAGGATGACACAAAATTGCCACGAATATTATGGAGAAATTCTCATGAGGAATCATTGAAATCCTACGAATTACAGACAGTAACTTATGGTACAGCATCAGCTCCATTTTCAGCAACCAAATGTTTGAATCAGCTGGCAGAAGAAGACGGTAATTGCTACCCAGCAGCAGCCCAAGTTCTTCAGAGAGGTTTTTATGTAGACGATGTCCTTCAAGTGTCACCGAAGCGTTACAAATTCAGAAGGAATTAATCGCACTACACAAGAAAGGGGGATTCCCACTCAAGAAAAGGTGCTCCAATCAGCCAGATCTTCTTGAAGCACTTCCAGATTCAGATAGACCCATGGCATTACGTTTCCAATTTGATGTCAAGAGCACTGTAAAAACGTTAGGATTATCATGGCACCCCACTGCCGATAAACTGATCATAGCAACAAAAATCAGACATATTAATACCAACCAAATTACAATGCGTACTACAACTTCAGTTGTAGCATCCATATTCCACCCCTTAGGCCTCATCAGTCCTTTGGTAATTCAATACAATATGTTCCTTCAGAAATTGTGGTTAAAACACATAGATTGGGATTCGTTATTGACAGATAATTTAAGATTGGAGTGGATCAAGTTAGAAAATCAGCTGACATATATCAATAGCATTCAAGTTGATCGTTTAGTAACAATTAAGGGCAAACTCACAAACATTCAAATTCACGGTTTCAGTGATGCTTCAGAACGAGCCTATGGTGCATGCATTTCCATTCGTTCGGTAAATCAACATGGTGAAACTCAGATTCGATTGCTTTGCTCTAAATCCAGAGTCGCCCCAGTAAAGAAGCTAACACTCCCTCGATTTGAACTTCTTGGCGCAACCTTACTGGCCCAGTTATTGAAGAAAACTGTGACAGCGCTAAACTTAGACATTAATGAAACTTACCTCTGGGCAGACTCAAACATAGTACTCTCATGGTTAGCGGCACCAGTGTCTCAATGGAAAACGTTTGTAGCCAACAGAGTAGCTCAGATTAAAAAACTAACAGAGATTGAAAATTGGCCCCACGTTCAGTCACCACACAACCCAGCTGACTTAATAACCCGAGGTGTTAGTGCACATAATTTAAAATCATCGAAACTTTGGTGGGAAGGACCACTGTGGTTATCAGCACCGTCATCTGAGTGGCCTCAATCAAGGCATGTTAAAGAGACTTCACCATCAGTATTAGAGCAGCGACAAGTAAAAACAGTTCTTGTAATCAATCACTCTGATAGCATTATTCTCAAATTCTCATAATTAATAAGGCTTCAAAGAGTTATTTCATACTGTTACAGATTCGTTCACAATGCCAAAAACCCTAAAGACAAAATGATAGGACCACTTACAGTTCAAGAACTACAAAGATCACTAGAAACTTGCATTCGATTATCGCAGAATGAAGCCTTCAGTGAGGACATTGCCAAACTGAGATCTACTGGAGTTGTCTCAAAGAAAAGTCAGATGAGAACTCTGTGTCCGTTTTTACACAATGACATAGTTAGAGTTGGAGGTAAATTAGCGAATCCATCACTTCCATTCTCCACCAAACATCAGATCATACTACCACCCAAGCATCATATTACAGAACTCATCATTCGACATGCACATCTACAGAATGCTCACGCAGGACCTGAATTGTTACTTTCCACACTTCGTGAGAATTACTGGATTCCTAATGGCAGAAACGTGATTAAACAGCTGATACATAAGTGTGTGAGGTGTTACAGATTAAAGGGAATTACAATGAGGCAAATCATGGCTGATTATCCTAAACCTAGAGTTCAACCAGCACCACCTTTCAACATTTGTTGCATTGATTATGGAGGACCAATTCTTTTGCGTCCTATCAACAAAAGAAGTAACGTGAGAATTAAGGCATATATAGCACTTTTGTTTGCTTCACTACAAAGACAATCCACATTGAATTAGTCAGTGACCTCACAACTGAATCATTCTTAGCAGCATTACGTCGTTTTATTGCAAGAAGAGGAAAGCCAGCAGACATCTACAGTGACAATGCAAATATTGGAGTAATATTCAAGAACTGTAACTCCATTATATTGTTCTTTGCTTTATGTTTTGTTTCAGAAACCTCCGGTTGATTGAAAAAAATACACCAAGTTAAGTAAAAATATTTTAATATATACATCTTACAACTACATCTTTGCACTATTTTTCGACATAGTCTCCATAACGATTGAGGCACTTATCGTATCTCTTCACAAGCTTTGAAATTCCCTCTGCATAAAAATCACCCGCTTGTGCCTTGAGCCAGCCTGTGACCGCATCTTTGAGCTCTTCGTCGTCATCAAACCGCTGGGACCCGAGCCATTTCTTCATATGCATGAAGAGGTGATAATCGCTTGGCGCCAGATCTGGGCTGTAAGGTGGATGGTTGAAAACGTCCCACTTGAAGGACTCAAGAAGGGTTGTTGTTCTGCGAGCAGAGTGCGGACGGGCGTTATCGTGCAAAAAACGATACCGGAAGTCAGCATACCACGGCGTTTGTTCTGTATAGCCCGTCGTAATGTTTTTAGTGTTTCACAGTACACGTCTTGATTAATGGTCGTCCCACGTTCCATGAATTCAACATTTGGCGGGATTTTCTATTGCAGCACACATTTCAAACTGCCACAAAAACTAAACTAGCGCAGGTACGATGTTCACTCGACTACGGCTTGCTGCCGACTGACCTGCTGAGCGCGTGAATGCACAGATGGCGAGCTACTCCCCCCACTACCCGCACTGTGACCAATCGGAGGTTAGTTTCTGAATTGCCCTCGTATTTTGATTGATATTCAATCAACAGGTGGGAGAATGTTCAGCTCTCATCAGACACTTATTTTAGTTCCATATTTGACCACTAAGCCTCCGTGGCTTAGGCGGCAGCGCGCCGGCCTCTCACCGCTGAGTCCGTGGTTCAAATCCCGGTCACTCCATGTGAGATCTGTGCTGGACAGAACGGAGGCAGACAGGTTTTCCTCCGGGTACTCCGGTTTTCCCTGTCAACATTTCATTCCAGCAACACTCTCCACTATCATTTCATTTCATCTGTCATTCATTTAATCATTGCCCCAGAGGAGTGCGTCAGGCCTCGGCAGCCGGCACAGTTCATATCCTCGCCGCTAGATAGGGGCTTCATTCATTCCATTCCTGACCCGGTCGGAGACTGGAAGCAGGCTGTGGATTTTCATTTGACCACTAGATGTACGTATTCTCTTGGTGAACTAGTCTTGCTTCTTGACTTTTTTTTTGTATTCTATGAAGTTGACAATGTGCATCCATCAGGCAGTGTATTGTTGTGTTATTATTTCTTTTTGCTGTTATCTAATATGAATACATTAAGTGAAAAAGCTGCCTTCCGTATCCTTTTTTACGCCTATACAGTCCACTGAAGGTACACCTTCATACCACAACACAGTCTGAGAGACTAGACTTTATATCATTTCAAATGACGCATGCTACACATGCTATACATGTTAGAAAGGCTCAGGAGTGCTTCTCGCTTCGCTCGAAGCCCAAGGACTCTTTGCACTCTGCTGCTTGACGTCACACACTCGCCGTCTCCGTATCGCATACCGCCAGACCCCAGGAGTAAACTCAGACTCAACAGATTCCATTACCCTTTAACTTAGGCTTCCCGCCTGGGGGTTGCATGACGTCACGCACTCGCCATTTCCGTTCCCATAACGCCAGACCCCAGGAGTAAACTCAGACTCAACAGACTCCATTACCCTTTAACTTAGGCTTCCCGCGTGGGGGCTGCATGACGTCACGCACTCGCCGTCTCCGTTCGCATAACGCCAGACCCAAGGAGTAAACTCAGACTCGGTATATATGCACTAAACAACATGATGACGTCACACACGCTGTAACCGTGACGCATAACGGTAGACCCAAGCATAACGATGAAGTCGACAAGATCATTTGAAATGATAAAAGAACGAAATTAAATTTATTGTCAATAGAACAATATGAAAAACAAAACCATCATCAATTAAAGTAAAATAAAGCTTCAACGCCTTCCAAATAGAACAGATGTGCCAAGATCGCACATGATCTACAAATTTTATCTCCTCCTTCAACTCGAGTTCAATAAATAAATTAAAATTTAGAATTTATTTATAAATCACCAATGGTGCAAAATAAAATTATTGTTAACATTACAAATATTTACTCTATGCAATCGTTGAACTCCCTATTGAATAAAACAAATACAAATCAGCTGGACTAACGTCAGAGTCTATCAGCTGTTTTCAAATTGGCAATCAGCTGTTGACACTCACGGGTTCCATGTACACAAGTGATCGACCGCTCAATCACACACTTATTCGATCCACATCCTCACACTTATATTCAACTCTGTTTATCTAATAGTAAACCTCACCACATAATTATAAACACCTCAATTCCATGTTACAATTCCTTAATTTCACAATAAATTGTTCATCTTAGAACAATCTTTGACTTACCTTCACGTTCCATCATAAAATTTCTCCTCACATTCAAAGAAACACGTATATTAACGTCCTACGCTTGTTTATTCACCCGATAATAATTTATTATTATCCACGACATTTGAAATTCGAATAATAAATTAAATCAGTTCAAATAATTATTTAAAATATTTACACCGCATTATGTTCACAAGTTTACCTTTAAAACTGTCTATCAATAACTTCCATAAATAATAATACCATTATACTTAATTGGAATAGTTTAAATAACCTTTAAACAAAGTTTAAATGTGTTGGTTAAATATGTTCACTTTAAATATTTACATTATATGTTTATAGTAATTGTTTACCTCAAATGTTCACTCATCTTATTCATGTTACTAGTTAGGTTGATGTTTAATCCAGTCTAATATGACCATACAACAAAGTACCGTTCATATGATTATTAGTCTACGATCGTGATAAAATATTTAACATAAATTAGAATACAATGGTTATCAATTACCTCACTTTACTTTTCCACGTGCATATTATTTTGTCGATTTGTCAACAAACTAGACAATGTTTGCGAGTTACTGCCAACTTATTTCCATTTCAATGCATTACTTTAAACAGCATGTTCATACTTCACAATCACATTTTAATGCAACATGTCAACAATACGGAATGACCCTTCGTATTTTACACCACTATTTCCTCGCAGACCTTCACATCAACATATATTTTTATATGGCATTACAATCCCTCGTATATTTCACCTTAAATTATTGCTTCCTTAAGCTTGTTACTACAATATTTGCATTATTCTTCACTATCACAACTTCACTTGTTGTTTACAATGTAATTTAGTAGAATATTGATCTTTGAAATGTGTATAAACATGGTGTCCACAGCCAGGAAATGTCAGGAATAGTCAGGAAAAGTCAGGAATTTTGTTTTTGGTCAGGAAAAGTGTGAAAAAATGGCGTGAGTCAGGAAAAAATGTCGAAAAGTATTAGCAAGTCAGGAATTTTATTTTAACCATACAGTATTTTGTGTTTTACAGCCATATTTTGATGTATTACGGTTATCTTAGTACCAAAATAAAATTTGATGTTACCGTAATATGAATTTAATTGTTAATGTAAATTTTAAACATGTTACATCTATCTATCTATCTATCTATATATATAAAAATCAATGTAACGTGATAGTTTGTCTGTGGGTATGTCTGTGGGTATGTCTCCTATGCGTTCATATACCATTCGTCCGATTGCGATGAAACTTGGGTGAGATGTTAAGTACACTCCAAGGAAGGTTTCTGACTTAGTAAATCCATTTTACAATAGGTAGCGCAGGCGTAGATTCAACAAATGAGCGACGATGCGCGAAGCATTTCAACAAAGTCCCGTATGTGTTCATATACCATTCGTCCGATAGCGATGAAACTTGGGTGAGATGTTGTGTACACTTACGTGAAGGTTTCAAAATGAGTGAATACATTTCACAGTAGATAGCGCACGAGTAGATTCAACAAATGGACGATGACACGCAAAGCGTTTCAATAAAGTCCCGTATGCATTCATATACCATTCGTCTGATAGCTATGAAACTTGCGTAAAATGTTGTGTACACTTCAGGGAAATTTTCTGGCTTAGTACATCCACTTTACAATAGGCAGCACACGAGTAGATTCAACAAATGAGCTACGACGCGCGAAGCATTTCAACAAAGTCACGTTTGCGTTCATATACCATTCGTCCGATAGCGATGAAACTAGGCTGAGATTTTGTGTGCACTCCAGGGAAGGTTTCTAGCTTAGTAAATCCCTTTAAAAATAGGTAGAGCACGAGTAGAATCAACAAATGAGCGACGACGCGCGAAGCGTTTCAACAAAGTCCCATATAATTTCATATACCATTCATCCGATAGCGATGAAACTTGGGTGAGATGTTGTGTACACTCCAGGGAAGGTTACTGGCTTAGTACATACATTTTACAATAGGTAGCGCACCAGTAGATTCAACAAATGAGCGATGACACGCGAAGCGTTTCAACAAAGTCCCGTATAATGTCATATACCAATCGTCTGATAGTGATAAATGTTTGGTGAATTGTTGTGTACACTCCAGGAAAGGTTTCTGGCTAAGTAAATCCATTTTACAATACGAAGCGCACGTTTATGTTCAACAAATGAGTGACTACGCGCGAAGCGTTTCGACAACGTCCCGTATACGTTCACATACCATTCATCCGATTGCGATGAAACTTGTGTGAGATGTTGTGTTTACTCCAGGGAAGGTTTCTGGCTGAGTACATTCATATTACAATATGTAGCGCAAGAGTAGAATCAACAAATGAGCGACGACACGCGAATTGTTTCAACCAAGTCCCGTATGCATACATGTACCATTCGTCCGTAGCTATGAAACTTGGGTGAGATGTTATGTACACGTCATGGAAAATTTCTGGCTTAGTAAATCCCCTATACAATATGCAGCGCACAAGTTGATTCAACAAATGAGGGACGACGCGCGAAGCGTTTCAACAAAGTCCCGTATAAGGTCATATACCATTCTGCCGTTAGCGGTGAAACTTGGGTGAAATATGGTGGACACTTCAAGGAAGGTTTCTGGCTTAGTAAATACATTTCACAGTAGGTAGCACACGAGTAGATTCGACAAATGAACGACGACACGCGGAGCGTTTCAATATAGTCCCCTATGTCTTCATATCCCATTAGTCTGATAGCGATGAAACTTGGGTGAGATGTTGTGGACACTTACGTGACGGTTTCTAACATAGTAAATACATTTTATAGTAGGTAACGCACGAGTAGATCCAACAAATGAGTGACGGAGCGCGAATCGTTTAAACAAAATCAGGTATGCGTTCGTATACTATTCATCCGATTGCGATGAAACATTGATCAGTCATTGTGTACCCGCCAGGGAAGGGGACTTAGTAAATCCATTTCACAATAAGTAGCGCAAGAGTAGATGCAACAAATGGGTGACGACGCGCGAAGCGTTTCAACAAAATCCCCTATTGCGTTCATATAACATTCTTCGATTACGATGAAACCTTAATGAGTTATTGTGTACACGCCAGGGAAGGGCTTCGACTTAGTAATACATTTCTCAATAGGTAGCGCACGAGTAGATTCAACAAATGAGTGACAGCGCACGAATCGTTTAAACAAAACCCCCTATACGTGCATATACCATTCATCCGATTGCGATGAATCATTGATGAGTTATTGTGTACACGCCAGGGAAGGGTTTCGACTTAGTAAATCTATTTCACAATAGGTAGCGTACGAGTAGATTCAACAAATGAGAGACAGCGATGAAACTTTTGAAAGTTGTTGTGCACGCTCCCACGAATGGTTCTAAATTAGAAAATCCACTTTACGATAGCTTAGAGGCAGTTAACATGTTGTGTATCCAAAAGCACTTCAATAAACAGAATTTCAACGCCAACACTTTCTTTGATAGGCATTGCAACGCATGCCGGGTACAGCTTGTCTATATATATAAAAATCAATGTTACGTGATAGTTTGTCTGTATGTCTGTGGGTTGTCTCCTATGCGTTCATATACCATTCGTCCGATTGCGATGAAACTTGGGTGAGATGTTGAGTACACTGCAAGGAAGGTTTCTGACTTAGTAAATCCATTTTACAATAGGTAGCGCAGGCGTAGATTCAACAAATGAGCGACGATGCGCGAAGCATTTCAACAAAGTCCCGTATGTGTTCATATACCATTCGTCCGATAGCGATGAAACTTGGGTGAGATGTTGTGTACACTTACGTGAAGGTTTCAAAATTAGTGAATACATTTCACAGTAGATAGCGCACGAGTAGATTCAACAAATGAGCGACGACACGCAAAGCGTTTCAACAAAGTCCCGTATGCATTCATATACCATTCGTCCGATAGCTATGAAACTTGCGTAAAATGTTGTGTACACTGCAGGGAAATTTTCTGGCTTAGTACATCCACTTTACAATAGGCAGCGCACGAGAAGATTCAACAAATGAACTACGACGCGCGAAGCATTTCAACAAAGTCACGTTTGCGTTCATGTACCATTCGTCCGATAGCGATGAAACTAGGCTGATATTTTGTGTGCACTCCAGGGAAGGTTTCTAGCGTAGTAAATCCCTTTAAAAATAGGTAGAGCACGAGTAGAATCAACAAATGAGCGACGACGCGCGAAGCGTTTCAACAAAGTCCCATATAATTTCATATACCATTCATCCGATAGCGATGAAACTTGGGTGAGATGTTGTGTACACTCCAGGTAAGGTTTCTGGCTTAGTACATACATTTTACAACAGGTAGCGCACCAGTAGATTCAACAAATGAGCGATGACACGCGAAACGTTTCAACAAAGTCCCGTATAAAGTCATATACCATTCGTCTGATAACGAAAAATGTTTGGTGAATTGTTGTGTACACTCCAGAAAAGGTTTCTGGCTAAGTGAATCCATTTTACAATACGAAGCGCACGTTTATATTCAACAAATGAGTGACTATGCGCGAAGCGTTTCGACAACGTCCCGTATACGTTCACATACCATTCATCTGATTGCGATGAAACTTGTGTGAGATGTTGTGTACACTCCAGGGAAGGTTTCTGGCTGAGTACATCCATATTACAATATGTAGCGCAAGAGTAGAATCAACAAATGAGCGACGACACTCGAAGCGTTTCAACCAAGTCCCGTATGCATTCATGTACCATTCGTCCGTAGCTATGAAACTTGGGTGAGATGTTGTGTACACGTCATGGAAAATTTCTGGCTTAGTAAATCCACTATACAATATGCAGCGCACAAGTTGATTCAACAAATGAGGGACGACGCGCGAAGCGTTTCAACAAAGTCCCGTATAAGGCCATATACCATTCTGCCGTTAGCGGTGAAACTTGGGTGAAATATGGTGGACACTCCAAGGAAGGTTTCTGGCTTAGTAAATACATTTCACAGTAGGTAGCACACAAGTAGATTCGACAAATGAACGACGACACGCGGAGCGTTTCAATATAGTCCCCTATGTCTTCATATCCCATTAGTCCGATAGCGATGAAACTTGGGTGAGATGTTGTGGACATTTACGTGACGGTTTCTAATTTAGTAAATATATTTTACAGTAGGTAACGCACGAGTAGTTTCAACAAATGGGTGACGGAGCGCGAATCGTTTAACCAAAATCAGGTATGCGTTCATATACTATTCATCCGATAGCGATGAAACATTGATCAGTTATTGTGTACGCGCCAGGGAAGGGGACTTAGTAAATCCATTTCACAATAAGTAGCGCAAGAGTAGATGCAACAAATGGGTGACAACGCGCGAAGCGTTTCAACAAAATCCCCTATTGCGTCCATATAACATTCTTCGATTGCGAAGAAACCTTGATGAGTTATTGTGTACACGCCAGGGAAGGGTTTCGACTTAGTAAATCCATTTCACAATAGGTAGCGTACGAGTTGATTCAACAAATGAGTGACAGCGATGAAACTTTTGAAAGTTGTTGTGCACGCTCCCACGAATGGTTCTAAATTAGAAAATCCATTTTACGATAGCTTAGAGGCAGTTAACATGTTGTGTATCCAAAAGCACTTCAAGAAACAGAATTTCAACGCCAACACTTTCTTTGATAGGCATTGCAACGCATGCCGGGTACAGCTTTTCTATATACATAAAAATCAATTTTACGTGATAGTTTGTCTGTCTGTGGGTGTGTATGTCTCCTATGCGTTCATATACCATTCATCCGATTGCAATGAAACTTGGGTGAGATGTTTAGTACACTCCAAGGAATGTTTCTGACTTAGTAAATCCATTTTACAATAGGTAGCACACGCGTAGATTCAACAAATGAGCGATGACACGCGAAGCGTTTCAACAAAGTCCCGTATGAGGTTATATACCATTCGTCTGATAGTGATAAATGCTTGGTGAATTGTAGTGTACACTCCAGGAAAGGTTTCTGGCTAAGTAAATCCATTTTACAATACGAAGCGCACGTTTAGATTCAACAAATGAGTGAATACGCGCGAAGCGTTACGAAAACGTCCCGTAGGCCTATACGTTCACATACCATTCATCCAATTGCGATGAAACTTGTGTGAGATGTTGTGTACACTCCAGGGAAGGTTTCTGGCTGAGTACATCCATATTACAAAACGTAGCGCACGAGTAGAATCAACAAATGAGCGACGACACGCGAAGCGTTTCAACCAAGTCCCGTATGCATTCGTATACCATTCGTCCGATAGCTATGAAACTTGGGTGAGATGTTGTGTACACGTCATGGAAGATTTCTGGCTTAGTAAATCCACTATACAATAGGCAGCGCACAAGTAGATTCAACAAATGAGGGATGACGCGCGAAGCGTTTCAACAAAGTCCCGAATAAGGTCATATACCATTCTGCCGTTAGCGGTGAAACTTGGGTGAAATATGGTGGACACTCCAAGGAAGGTTTCTGGCTTAGTAAATACATTTCACAGTAGGTAGCACACGATTAGATTCGACAAATGAACGACGACACGCGGAGCGTTTCAATACAGTCCCCTATGTCTTCATATCCCATTCGTCCGATAGCGATGAAACTTGGGTGAGATGTTGTAGACACTTACGTGACGGTTTCTAACTTAGTAAATACATTTTACAGTAGGTAGCGCATGAGTAGATTCAACAAATGAGTGACGGGGCGCGAATCGTTTAAACAAAATCCGTTATGCGTTCTTATACTATTCATCCGATTGCGATGAAACATTGATCAGTTATTGTGTACACGCCCGGGAAGGGCTTCGACTTAGTAATACATTTCTCAATAGGTAGTGCACGAGTAGATTCAACAAATGAGTGACAGCGCACGATTCGTTTAAACAAAACCCCGTATACGTGCATATACCATTCATCCGATTGCGATGAAACATTGATGAGTTATTGTGTACACGCCAGGGAATGGTTTCGACTTAGTAAATCCATTCCACAATAGGTAGCGCACGAGTATATGCAACAAATGGGTGACGACGCGCGAAGCGTTTCAACAAAATCCCCTATGCGTTCATATAACCTTCTTCGATTGTGATGAAACCTTGATGAGTTATTGTGTACACGCCAGGGTAGAGTTTGGACTTAGTAAATCCATTTCTCAATAGGTAGCTTACGAGTAGAATCAACGCTCCCACGAATGATTCTAAATTAGAAAATTCATTTTACGATAGCTTGGAGGCAGTTAACGGAAATTGAAAAACATGTTGAGTATCCAAAAGCACTTCAAGAAACAGAATTTCAGCGCCAACACTTTCTTTGATTGGCATTGCAACGCATGCCGGGTACAGATTGTGTTTCCATATATTCACTATATTTTAGGTTATTAAGTACTTTGATTCATGTATTATTTATTTTACCTTATCGCAGGAAATGGTCAGGAAAAGTCAGGAAAATTGGCATTGAAAATTCTGAGGACACCAGGATAAAGCTTGACTTCTCGCAAGCTCCTATAGTATAAACAAATGTCTCCAACATTTAATAAACATACGTAATATGAACTTCCTACTGCTCTTACTTCAGAATCTATCATTATTGTAAAGTCATGACAACATTCGCCTATAACGGTACAAAATGATTTAAAGATAGCAGGTTCAAACCCGGCCGAAACCGTCGGATTTTTAAGAGCGTTAAAAATCCCTCAGTGTGCTTTCCTTCGGAGAGGAAGTAAAGCCGGCGGTCCCATGTCATAGATTTATGGCATGTTAAAGAACCTTCCACTAATTGCACCTGTGTGAAGCTAAATTGGATAAACAACGCTCTTAGGTATCTACGTTTGTTGCCAAGAGCCGACTGCGGTGGCGTCTAGTAGCTGAGTTCTGAACTTGGCCTAGTAGTCGTTGACGGTGGCGCTTGGCGGCAAAAGTAGGAACTATTTGAAAAATTCTAAGTTGCAGTACTTAAATTAAAAAACAGATAACACACACTAATACAGTCATCACAATTAACACTGGTTATCAGACAGATTCTACACACACCCAAAGTACACGGGGCTACATGACCGCGTTGTCGCAATCCCTAAACTTAAGAACCAACCAACCAACTCTCTGGGTTGAGTTGGTAGTATAGGTCTAGGTGGTTCTCTCAATAAGTGTGACGTGTATTTGTTCCGCTGGCATGCGTCACAAGCACGTAAACACTCTCTGACAGTGGTTCCTAACCTTTTCCAGGTGAACGACTCTTTAATGGTGGCAATGGTCTTGTCCGTTCCACCGTGACCAATAGACAAATGTACCATGAGAATGACAGATTCCTGGTACTTTCTGGGAATAACTGCACGCAGTTGGGTGTGATCTTCGTCCACAAATTTATACGAAACGCGACGGTAAATCAGATAGTCATCTGCTATGGCAGCAATCCTTGCATAAAGCTCATCCTGAGGATCCATCTTTCGTTCAAGAAATCGAATGATGTGTCTAAGTTCCTCTTCACGTCTCTGTCCTTCGGGTAGATAACGAAGTCGGCGAAGGTGTTCTTCGCATTCTCCCTCGATGTCAATGGCATTAATAGAAGTTTCAGGATTCTGGCTGAGGATGTCGGCCAATACATTCTCTCTGCCTGGTTTGTAAACAATCTCCAGATCGAACTGTTGGAGAAAAAGAGTCCATCTAGTGATCCTGTCACTTGCCAGTCTTGTTCGTAGGATGAAGGTCAAAGCGTGGTGATCGGTTCTTACGACAATCTTCTGGCCTATCAAAAGTTTCTGCCAGTACTCTAATGCATAGACGACGGCTAGTGCTTCTATTTCTGTTGTAAAATAGTGAGATTCGTGAGCTCTTAAACGTCTGCTCAAGAAAGCGATGTAGTGACGTTTCTTATCATCGTCCTCCTGCAATAATATAGCTCCAATACCAATGGCTGATGCGTCTGTTTCAAGAATGAAATTGCGTGAATAATCAGGATATTCCAACTGGATAGAATTCGCTAGCATCTGCTTAGCCTTCTGGAATGCTGTCTCACACTCATCATTCCAATTCCATCTACAGTTCTTTTTCAGCAGACTTTGAAGTGGTGCAACAGTCTCTGAGTATCGCTCACAATGAGCAGCAAAAAATTATAGTATTCCCAAAAATTGTCTCACGTGCTTCACACGGGTTGGCGTTGGAAAAGCGGCGACAGTTCTGATTTTTGCTGGATTCGGTCGATATCCATCTCCATTAATAATATGTCCAACAAAATTTACTTCTCTTTGGAGAAATCTGCACTTATCAAACTTGACCTTGAAATTGGCCTGTCGAAGATTTTCAAATACAAGGCGTAGGGTAGCCAAATGCTCTTCCTCTGTTTCAGAAGCGATGATTATGTCGTCCACATAACATATTACTTTCTCTTTTACCTCTGGAGCTAACTTAGCATCTAGTGCTCTAATCAAAGCAGCTCCAGCATTCTTCAAACCAAATGGTAACTTGCAGAAGACATAGGTGGTTTGATCAAATAAGAAGCCAGTGTACTTATGAGTATGCTCGGACAGTTTGATGTGATAATATGATTGTACAAGGTCCAATGATGAGAAAATTTTCTTCCCTTTAAACTTCCTAAGGATGTCCCTAATCTTAGGCGGTCTGTCGTGCTCGGGAGCCAGGCGTTCGTTTAAAGCCCTTGCGTCGAGACAAAGCCTCAAACTTCCATCAACCTTAACCACAGGTATAATTGGATTCAGAAAAGGAGTCGGTGACTTCTTAATCGTGCCTGCTACTTCCATCTCATGGATCTTCCTTGCAGCTTCCTCGCGGTGTTTTTCAGCAATCGGGTAAATTTTCTTCTGAAATGGAGAGTCGTCTAATAAAATGAGGTCATATTCATAATTCATAATTTCGCCAGGAGCAGTATCGAATATGTCCCAATATTCATTTAGTGTAGTAGCCAAATTCTCTTGCATGGTTGTGGATATTAATCCTGCCTCTCCGTCGGTATCAAGTGTTTCCTTGCTATTAAGTTGCTCGACAACGTCGACTTCGGACAGGAATTCCGGTTCATCTACCACAAGGTTCATCTCTATAGGTTCGTTCGGTTTAAATTCGACAGTATTGCGTCCCATGTCGATAATACCGTCATACTTCCTCATGAAATCAGCCCCTAGTATGACATCATGATGCAAACCTTTCATAACTAAGAATTCGTGCAAATACACGTGGCTTGTGATTCTCAATGTGCACAAAACCTGTATCTTGCACGTCACAACCCGGTCAGATATCACTCCTCTGACACGAATAGCGGAAACAGGCAGCTCTGTCACCTCAGAGTTAGCCTTCAACTTAGCATAGCAATCTGCAGAGATTACACTGATCATTGCGCCAGTATCGATCAGAATTATAACACTGCATCCATTGAGAGTGGCTACTATTTTGGGTAAACGTGTTGGCTCATAACTGTGGTTCGTCGTTCGTCGTTCGTCGAGTAAATCCTGTTGGATGGGCTCCCAGAGTAAAATATCTGCCGTCACTCTGTGCTCAGCCAAACTAGACTGTCTTAATTTTTCGGCGTTTTTTTTTCCTTTGTTGTGACTAGAGGTACCAGGCTGGTTATGTCCTGCCTCTGACGTCACATTTCTTTCTTCCCTCGAAGTAGGGTTCCTTTCTCCCTCTTCTCTATTTTGGCTCTCTCTCAATTGCTGGAGGTACTCGCGGCTCTCGCGCGCTCTCCCTTCCCAGTCACGGTCCGGATGGTAACGTGGATCACGTCCTCGTTGGTAACCTCCGTTATACCTGTAGTCTCGCCGGATCCTTCCTCTTCCTGACGGACCTTCCTGATTCCCACGACGGTTATTGTCGTGACGACGGTTGTCGCTCGCCCCATTATCGAACCTACGATTCCAATATGTTCTATTGTCTTCTCTCTGGTTCCTTGAATATGGAGTATTACTCCACTCTCTCCAGTTACGGCGGTATACATTGTTGTATTCTGGCCGAGGATTCCCAGAGTTCTGTGATGCTTCTTGTGTCTGGCTAACTTTGTCCACAGTCGTGACGTTAACGTGACGCTCTTCACGCCTCTCAACCTTCTGTTGACGGTGAGTTGGAAATTGCTCCGCGTTAGCATCAAGACGTCGTAATATCTGATCACACTGTTGAAATGTCGTCGCCCCTGCATCGATTAGTACTCTTTGCACGTCGGCTGGGTATTGCCATACTATGGTATTCACTAAATCCTGCTCCGATAAAGGAGGCTGAAGATTTCTCAATTTAGCAAGCTGGGTTGCAAAGTAATTTGCGTAGCGAGTTGGCATGTTGGAACTGTATCGGCGAGTGTACATTTCAGCCCTTATACTTTGCTGAACGTCACTCGACCAATACGTCCTCAGTAGTGTTTCTATAAAGTCTTGATACCCGGAGAATGAATATTTAAAAGCCCGATACCAAGTTGCTGCTTGTCCATCCAGAAGACGTTCAATAACTCGAAGTTCTCTTTCAGGAGTTACGAGTGTGTCTCGTAAATAGCTCTCGACGTTCGTGAGAAATTCTACAGGAGTCACTCCGCTTCCTGTGCCAGTGAATTTAGCGGGTTGCTCTTCCCTTGACCTTATCACTGTGACATTACCCTGAGTATTAGCAGTACGGTATGTATTCTGCATTTAGTTGTTTGACGGCGTGTTAGTTTCAGGATCCAGTCTATTTATAGCTGGTCTGAACGGGTTAGCATCGTAATTTAACGTCTGGCTTGGCGCTGTTGCATTAAACTGCCAAGGTCGTGTATCGGCATGTACACTTGACTGTACATTACTAGTCCAAAATTCCGGCGTTTCACGTGTATTTCCCATCGGCGGTTGCAAATCTACTCCCCTCGGAAGTGCTTCTAACCTGTCGAGCCTCTCCTCGATGACTTCTAATTCTTGTATATTCCTGTTGGCGACTTTGCTCCCTAAATCATTTAGTTGCAACTCGATTCGTTCAACTTTACCTTTGAGATTTTGGTCCACCTCACGAATAGCTGATTTGAGGTTACGACTCAACTCGAGCCTATCAATAATCGTTATTTCCTCAATCTTTTTCTGCAATGTTGCAATTTCGCCCTCAACCTGAGATACGTTACTCTGGATATGGTTGATATCATCCTTGACTCCATTTACATTGGCGTCGACTGTAGTTTTATGCTCCACGAATTCGCCTCTCAACATCATCAGGTCGACTTTGTGCTCCTCCCTGTGCACATCTACAGTATCACGTAAGCCTGTGACAGTTTCTTTTAGTTCCGCGATGTCTTTCCGGTTAGAATTAAGTTCCTCCCTAACCTCAAGCATGTTATCCACGATGGTCTTCACGTTGTTATTAACGGCGTTAGCTGCACCTCTCATTAATACCAGTCCTAGGTTCATGGTAGCCATATCCTTTTTTACGTTGTCCATAAAACCTTCTACGTGATTCAGCCTAGTCCCAAATTCTTCTCTGGTGTGCTCGATATCAGCTTGGACGTCTAACTGTACTTTATTTATAGCGGTCTGAATTTGAGCCGTGTGCTCCTCGAGTCGGGTTTGCACATCCTGTCTTGCCCTATTCATTTCTTCCGTTAATGTGTCTACGCGCTGGCTTGCCTCCTGGTGGTGACGAATCACGTCTATCCTTACCGCTGCCAAACCTGCCGTTAAGTCATTTTTCGCTTCTACCCTGTACGAGTCCATTTCGGCCCTGACCTTTGTTAGATCGGTCCTAACGTCTTTAACAGTACGGGTGTTTATCTCTAAATCTAAACGTACTTCATTAATTGATTGGGTATTTACCTCGAGGTTCTGCCTGACCTGGTTCACATGACCATTTACATCACCTACTTCCTGTCTAACATTGTCAATAGCTTGTGAATTAACCTCTAAGGCTTGTGTATTCACACTCAAGTCACTAGTAAGTTGTTGGAGGTTAGCGTTGACACCTGCCAACATCTCAGCGAACACTCTGCGAATCATATCCTCATCCATTTGACAAGAATTTATATTGAGAGAAACGAGGGATCAATCATGACGGAAACTTACAGCTATGATAGTAACGTGGTGGTATAAAGCTTGTTTCGACTTAATAAATATCACGAGTACAGCTGGAGTATGCAAACTAAGTGCTTCTATATTTACTAATTCAACGGTGAGCAAAGCAAAGTATTACATTTACTTAGGATGAGGCATCATCTAAGAAAAACCCTATCTTTCATTTATTCAATATAAAAACCTCACCCCATGGTCTTCTATCAAATATGAATGCCATGCGGTCTATTGATCTGCAGTACGACTTTCTAAGTTCGTCCCAGTCCTGTCAATTTACCATTATTCAAATATTAAGATCCTCCTAAATATCGGCATAAGAGAATATGTACAGGGCGCCATCTGATGATCACCATGTTGACATCTGGCTCCATGTATAGGGAGTCAATCAATGTGTTACCATGTCAACGTCTCTCCCCACGTATAGGGAGCCAATTTATGTGCGACCTATACGTCGGTTTCCACGTTAACACCGTGCACCATGTCAACTTCGTAGCCCCATTAGTTGGGCCGCCATTTTATGTGACCGTCAGCCGGGTGGCAACGGCACATATTTGTGAGTGACCTTCAGAAGTCCTCCGGTAAAGCTGTCGGGATAGCCAACAACCGCGATGACTCTCCTAACATCTCCCCCGTCGGACCTTTAAAAGTTTGCCGTGAGGATCAGGTGAACTTCCTAACAATAGGCCAATGCGGCACGAGGTTCTATAGTCCACGGGGAGCGTGGTACATGGTTGCGATGGTCAAAGACGGCCTAAGGAAAAGTTCACCTCAAAAACTAGACTGTGAAATTAAACATCCAGGCTTATGTAAAACACCGTGAAAATTTATTATAGATTTCCACAAACCCCTATCCAAGTTCGGAGGGTTATATTCGGCTAATCCGCAAGCTAAAAGTTAATGATAATAAAAGTTCAAGTCCCTAACAATGAAGTTACATTAACCCTCGCGAAAGATCTAATACACAATAAGTAAGCAACAGCAACAACGCTGGGTAAATGGTACGACGCAAAATCCCTAATACAAGTTACATGATCAAGCTAATATGAAGTTACATTTAAGTGATGGAGCAAAGCAAAGCTAAGTTATGGTGGTACCATTTCCACATTTACATTTAACTTTTCTAGCTAAGTCCTATCAGTTAACATTCAAAGTTACGGCGGTGACGTCCGTAATAGCAAAACAGTTACAATACAAAGCTAAGTGTACAGCCATTTAAAAACAATTAATCTAATCAACAATCATGTGCTAAATACCACGCAATAAAGGTAACATGGGGAAAAAATACAGTTTCATGACATCAATAATTATAGTACAACACAGTTTTTATTATAATGCCTTCCTGCCCCATGGTTAACTCTTTGTAAACCATTGTCATCTAGCTTGATAGTAATGTCGGTGATAGCGTAGTTAAAACCACGTCTGACAATCACATGGCCTGCGCTCCACACACTATGAACTAATGGTTCATGTGTGCGCCAGGTCACAACAAAAATGTCTACAGTCTTCGTCGTTTCCAATAAAGGAAATCCCTTCATCTGCACGGCCATGTCAGCAGGTTCAAATGTAAGAATGTCAAAGTTTAAATGGAAACAATATGTTAGTTAGATCTTGTTTAAAACAATTATGCGGATGATGTTTATTATGTCGGTTTATGTTCCTTCCGTAGGTTTATGGCGTATTCTGACAAAGGCCTGACAAGGAGTAGTCTTCTAAAGATCATTCTCCCGCAGCAAAACATCGACTCAATAGTCGGAAAACTCAACGAGCAAACTCGGCTCGGACTCACAATAACACGAGTTATCAGCGGTAAATACCTCGCTTTCAACAACTCTCATAATAATGCCTCATAACAACAACAGATGCGCGACTTACAACAATGGCACGTCTTACTCACTCAAGGTACATAATATCATGGGTTACCTGCGGCAAAAACCTCGCATTTAATAACCAAATTGCCTTCATTATAATTTGCCTCTCTCAAGAGGATCGCCAACAATGCATAAAGAAACCTGACAACCCTGGACATGTCGAAATGACATTCCTCGCAGCAAAATATCTAACTAACAGTATGAAAATCCAAGAAAAACAAATGAACAAAAATACAGTAAGAAACACTGGGTTTCATGAGCAATAGCTGCATTGAAAGAAAGAGATGAATGAAATCAACATTCTGTCCTATGTTATCGTAGTTCTGTCTCGCTTTCAAGCATTTGTTTTCAAGGTTACTGGGTCAACAAACCAGTTTATTGGTGACAACTTCACAAATTGCAGTCCTTCACTGACCACATTTTTCAACAGGCAAGGCCGGCTAGTTTTAACATTATATAATACCGTAATATTTGGCCTTGTCATTCTTAGCATATGCTTGGTTCAAAAACCTTATAGAATCCGTGTGCTAAACACGTTACAATTTAACTGTACAATAAAGTATCGCAGTCCTTCATTTCAAAGAATAGTAAATCACAGACATAACAGCATGTCTCACGAGCTTCTTTGCTCATCAAAGATGTAACACTTATTAAGTTCTCAGTATAACATTAACACCTGTGTCCTCATGACAGAAACAAAGTAGTAACAAATTGATAAATATGGCACAGATCTGCAACTCTAGACCTGCATAATGATGCGATAGTGCACTTAGTTCGATGCTTGACATCTACACTTTCTCCAAAATAATAAATCTGTCAGTATTTGACTATAAATTGGCTTCTGAGCGCTTTCAAAAATGAAAATACAGCATATTTTTTATAAAACTGGAAACTACAGTTGGTTTCCTAACGATACGACCTATCTAACGAGGTCATAAGTCTCAACAGACTGGTTGCAAAGATTGCAGTTAAATAAAGTGACGATGACATCTGAATGAAACCACGGATAAATATCCTACACATGGCTGAGCAAAAGCTGCAAATGATTACAGTCATGTTTGGCAGTGGGTCGGCTATAACGTGGTACGACGTCCATCAGGACGGCACCAGGGTTAACCAAAACTAGTCTACCCCACAGGGTGACTCACAATGACTGAAATAAACAACAATTATACTAATTACAACCCTACCTAGCAAATGGCTGACACATAAGTGCGGTTGATTCACAAAAAAAAAAAAAACGATATCTAAATATACCACCGCAGACTATTACAAAAGAAAAGGTGCCCAAACTCACGACTTTTGGTAGCTCTCACATCGGCTCAGACATTCATCGACCAGGGTCGCGAAAAACTCTGCTTGGCTCTCCATCATGGTCCTGTCCTCCACGGATTCACCAATCTGGACCTCCCAAGCAACCAGGGTTCGTTCGCCTCCGGATGATGGTCTCCCAAAAAGGTCTGGAATGTGCCTGGAAGTCGGCATCCACGTTCCTTCGTCTGCGTCCTCGGCATCCTGACGTTCCATCAAGCTGGTGGTCTCCATCACGACGTCCCCCTCATACCGGAATGGTATTAGCCCATAATCGTCTTCTTCACCATGGCGTGGAAAAGTTCAATGTCTTGCATGATGTCGAAAATGTCGAAATATCTCGTTCCTCTCGGCGTTTTGGCGTGATTATTGTGGACGATGCAAATAATTGTGTTCTCCACAGTATTTTATAGTTTTCAGCCTGTTGATCCTCAAGATTCAACACGATGCGATGCTTTGCTTGTTAGCACGTGCAATTGTGTCACGTTTTATCAATCACGTGGCATCCGCGATAAAATTGATATTTTCAATTCAGAATTTCCGTAGCAATAATGTTGTGATCGTTGGCAGTAATAATCACGTCGTCTTGGCACAATTATCAGACGATAACTCTTATATTTTCGGCGTGGCACTTTGCCCTTCCACTTACACGTGGGAAAAATATCTGGCGTATGGCACCAATTACAGTTTGTAGAAAATATTGCCTAATATGGCCTTTCGTAGAACAATAATATGTCCACAATGTGTGACAACGTTAGTATAGTTATTTTCAACACACGATGCAGTCGGATGCTCACTTGAGCACAAAAATATTTATAATGTCCACGTCGCGACGGACGGATACTCGAAACACGCCTGTCTGGCGTCAGATCTCCAGATGTAGTGTCGTCACTGACTTTCACTCGGAAGTAGGTCGCCAAAACGAAGTCATTGAGCGACTACTTTCATAGCTCCTTGCGTATCTGCAAGTGTTATACCTTACCAAAAACGTAATAATCATTCACCAAAATGATTCAATAATACAGAATGACGAATTAGAATATTCTGAGTCTTATGAAAGGATAAAAGTGATTAACAAGACCTCCAAAGTCAAAAATGCAATTGAGCGCTACTTCAAAGAGTATAGCATGAGCTCTCTGCTCCACGTGGTATTCTGGGTATGTTCAAAAGTACCACATCCCATAATAATTATTCCGTCACAAAAATATCACATGAACCATAGCTCAGCGGGTTCATCTGCCTCTCCGTAGTTTCAAAGAAAATGTTGGGACGACATTTTATTTGCCTCTATAATTCATTCATGTGTGATATTTTCTTTAGATTGGCGGCGTTGAAAGTTCCAATACGTTCTCCAGTTCTGATGTCTTCAATGACATAACTCCCATTATTCAACGGCTGTCTAACACGACTAGGGCCGTAATACAAGGAAAGAAATTTCCCGTATACGCGGTCAATTGGATTAGAAATTCCGGGTCTCCTTATAAGGATAAGGTCTCCCTCCTCAAGTGGTTCTCTGATTCTCTGGCGTCTTGTTCTCCTCAAGCGTTTGGCAGCTTGTCTGTCTAAATTATCTCTAGCAGCTAACAGTCTGCTGGCATGCGATGGTTGTAAACAAGGTGGATTTACAATCACGCGGTTCCAGACTCTCAGTGGCATCTGGTTCAAATGCAGGACCAAAGGTATTTGACCAGTGCTTTCATGCACAGTAGAATTAATGCATTTTGCCATCAAAACAAGGACTTCAGTCCATCGCCAGTGTTCCTCCTGACAATACAAACGACAAAATTTTGCAATAGCGGACATAACGCATTCCGCTGGATTGCTCTCAGGGTGTCTTATTGATGACAAAAGATGACCAATCTCTAGTTCCTCCATAGCGTTGGCGAATTCTGCAGAAGTATATTGCGATCCGTGGTCAGTTAATAAGAATTGTGGCTTCCCTGCCTCCGGTATCACTTGTCGTCTTATTCGCTGGATAATTTGATGTGCATTAGCCTTCTGAATAGGATGGAGCATTGTGTATTTTGTAAACACATCTATGGTGACTACAATGTAACGATTCCCACGACGGGCTTTAGGTATAGGACCGTAAAGATCTTGTGCGTACAACTCTCTGGGTTGAGTTGGTACTATAGGTCTAGGTGGTTCTCTCAATAAGTGTGACGTGTATTTGTTCCACTGGCATGCGTCACAAGCACGTAAACACTATCTGACAGTGGTTCCTAACCTTTTCCAGGTGAACGACTCTTTAATGGTGGCAATGGTCTTGTCCGTTCCACCGTTACCAATAGACAAATGTACCATGAGAATGACAGATTCCTGGTACCTTCTGGGAATAACTGCACGCAGTTGGGTGTGATCTTCGCCCACAAATTTATACAAAACGCGACGGTAAATCAGATAGTCATCTGCTATGGCAGCAATCCTTGCATAAAGCTCATCCTGAGGATCCATCTTTCGTTCAAGAAATCGAATGATGTGTCTAAGTTCCTCTTCACGTCTCTGTCCTTCGGGTAGATAACGAAGTCGGCGAAGGTGTTCTTCGCATTCTCCCTCGATGTCAATGGCATTAATAGAAGTTTCAGGATTCCGGCTGAGGATGTCGGCCAATACATTCTCTCTGCCTGGTTTGTAAACAATCTCCAGATCGAACTGTTGGAGAAAAAGAGTCCATCTAGTGATCCTGTCACTTGCCAGTCTTGTTCGTAGGATGAAGGTCAAAGCGTGGTGATTGGTTCTTACGACAATCTTCTGGCCTATCAAAAGTTTCTGCCAGTACTCTAATGCATAGACGACGGCTAGTGCTTCTATTTCTGTTGTAAAATAGTGAGATTCGTGAGCTCTTAAACGTCTGCTCAAGAAAGCGATGTAGTGACGTTTCTTATCATCGTCCTCCTGCAATAATATAGCTCCAATACCAATGGCTGATGCGTCTGTTTCAAGAATGAAATTGCGTGAATAATCAGGATATTCCAACTGGATAGAATTCGCTAGCATCTGCTTAGCCTTCTGGAATGCTGTCTCACACTCATCATTCCAATTCCATCTACAGTTCTTTTTCAGCAGACTTTGAAGTGGTGCAACAGTCTCTGAGTATCGCTCACAATGAGCAGCAAAAAATTGTAGTATTCCCAAAAATTGTCTCACGTGCTTCACACGGGTTGGCGTTGGAAAAGCGGCGACAGTTCTGATTTTTGCTGGATTCGGTCGATATCCATCTCCATTAATAATATGTCCAACAAAATTTACTTCTCTTTGGAGAAATCTGCACTTATCAAACTTGACCTTGAAATTGGCCTGTCGAAGATTTTCAAAAACAAGGCGTAGGGTAGCCAAATGCTCTTCCTCTGTTTCAGAAGCGATGATTATGTCGTCCACATAACATATTACTTTCTCTTTTACATCTGGAGCTAACTTAGCATCTAGTGCTCTAATCAAAGCAGCTCCAGCATTCTTCAAACCAAATGGTAACTTGCAGAAGACATAGGTGGTTTGATCAAATAAGAAGCCAGTGTACTTATGAGTATGCTCGGACAGTTTGATGTGATAATATGATTGCACAAGGTCCAATGATGAGAAAATTTTCTTCCCTTTAAACTTCCTAAGGATGTCCCTAATCTTAGGCGGTCTGTCGTGCTCGGGAGCCAGGCGTTCGTTTAAAGCCCTTGCGTCGAGACAAAGCCTCAAACTTCCATCAACCTTAACCACAGGTATAATTGGATTCAGAAAAGGAGTCGGTGACTTCTTAATCGTGCCTGCTACTTCCATCTCATGGATCTTCCTTGCAGCTTCCTCGCGGTGTTTTTCAGCAATCGGGTAAATTTTCTTCTGAAATGGAGAGTCGTCTAATAAAATGAGGTCATATTCATAATTCATAATTTCGCCAGGAGCAGTATCGAATATGTCCCAATATTCATTTAGTGTAGTAGCCAAATTCTCTTGCATGGTTGTGGATATTAATCCTGCCTCTCCGTCGGTATCAAGTGTTTCCTTGCTATTAAGTTGCTCGACGACGTCGACTTCGGACAGGAATTCCGGTTCATCTACCACAAGGTTCATCTCTATAGGTTCGTTCGGTTTAAATTCGACAGTATTGCGTCCCATGTCGATAATACCGTCATACTTCCTCATGAAATCAGCCCCTAGTATGACATCATGATGCAAACCTTTCATAACTAAGAATTCGTGCAAATACACGTGGCTTGTGATTCTCAATGTGCACAAAACCTGTATCTTGCACGTCACAACCCGGTCAGGTATCACTCCTCTGACACGAATAGCGGAAACAGGCAGCTCTGTCACCTCAGAGTTAGCCTTCAACTTAGTATAGCAATCTGCAGAGATTACACTGATCATTGCGCCAGTATCGATCAGAATTATAACACTGCATCCATTGAGAGTGGCTACTATTTTGGGTAAACGTGTTGGCTCATAACTGTGGTTCGTCGTTCGTCGTTCGTCGAGTAAATCCTGTTGGATGGGCTCCCAGAGTAAAATATCTGCCGTCACTCTGTGCTCAGCCAAACTAGACTGTCTTAATTTTTCGGCGTTTTTTTTCCCTTTGTTGTGACTAGAGGTACCAGGCTGGTTATGTCCTGCCTCTGACGTCACATTTCTTTCTTCCCTCGAAGTAGGGTTCCTTTCTCCCTCTTCTCTATTTTGGCTCTCTCTCAATTGCTGGAGGTAATAGCGGCTCTCGCGCGCTCTCCCTTCCCAGTCACGGTCCGGATGGTAACGTGGATCACGTCCTCGTTGGTAACCTCCGTTATACCTGTAGTCTCGCCGGATCCTTCCTCTTCCTGACGGACCTTCCTGATTCCCACGACGGTTATTGTCGTGACGACGGTTGTCGTTCGCCCCATTATCGAACCTACGATTCCAATATGTTCTATTGTCTTCTCTCTGGTTCCTTGAATATGGAGTATTACTCCACTCTCTCCAGTTACGGCGGTATACATTGTTGTATTCTGGCCGAGGATTCCCAGAGTTCTGTGATGCTTCTTGTGTCTGGCTAACTTTGTCCACAGTCGTGACGTTAACGTGACGCTCTTCACGCCTCTCAACCTTCTGTTGACGGTGAGTTGGAAATTGCTCCGCGTTAGCATCAAGACGTCGTAATATCTGATCACACTGTTGAAATGTCGTCGCCCCTGCAGCGATTAGTACTCTTTGCACGTCGGCTGGGTATTGCCATACTATGGTATTCACTAAATCCTGCTCCGATAAAGGAGGCTGAAGATTTCTCAATTTAGCAAGCTGGGTTGCAAAGTAATTTGCGTAGCGAGTTGGCATGTTGGAACTGTATCGGCGAGTGTACATTTCAGCCCTTATACTTTGCTGAACGTCACTCGACCAATACGTCCTCAGTAGTGCTTCTATAAAGTCTTGATACCCGGAGAATGAATATTTAAAAGCCCGATACCAAGTTGCTGCTTGTCCATCCAGAAGACGTTCAATAACTCGAAGTTCTCTTTCAGGAGTTACGAGTGTGTCTCGTAAATAGCTCTCGACGTTCGTGAGAAATTCTACAGGAGTCACTCCGCTTCCTGTGCCAGTGAATTTAGCGGGTTGCTCTTCCCTTGACCTTATCACTGTGACATTACCCTGAGTATTAGCAGTACGGTATGTATTCTGCATGTAGTTGTTTGACGGCGTGTTAGTTTCAGGATCCAGTCTATATATAGCTGGTCTGAACGGGTTAGCATCGTAATTTAACGTCTGGCTTGGCGCTGTTGCATTAAACTGCCAAGGTCGTGTATCGGCATGTACACTTGACTGTACATTACTAGTCCAAAATTCCGGCGTTTCACGTGTATTTCCCATCGGCGGTTGCAAATCTACTCCCCTCGGAAGTGCTTCTAACCTGTCGAGCCTCTCCTCGATGACTTCTAATTCTTGTATATTCCTGTTGGCGACTTTGCTCCCTAAATCATTTAGTTGCAACTCGATTCGTTCAACTTTACCTTTGAGATTTTGGTCCACCTCACGAATAGCTGATTTGAGGTTACGACTCAACTCGAGCCTATCAATAATCGTTATTTCCTCAATCTTTTTCTGCAATGTTGCAATTTCGCCCTCAACCTGAGATACGTTACTCTGGATATGGTTGATATCATCCTTGACTCCATTTACATTGGCGTCGACTGTAGTTTTATGCTCCACGAATTCGCCTCTCAACATCATCAGGTCGACTTTGTGCTCCTCCCTGTGCACATCTACAGTATCACGTAAGCCTGTGACAGTTTCTTTTAGTTCCGCGATGTCTTTCCGGTTAGAATTAAGTTCCTCCCTAACCTCAAGCATGTTATCCACGATGGTCTTCACGTTGTTATTAACGGCGTTAGCTGCACCTCTCATTAATACCAGTCCTAGGTTCATGGTAGCCATATCGTTTTTTACGTTGTCCATAAAACCTTCTACGTGATTCAGCCTAGTCCCAAATTCTTCTCTGGTGTGCTCGATATCAGCTTGGACGTCTAACTGTACTTTATTTATAGCGGTCTGAATTTGAGCCGTGTGCTCCTCGAGTCGGGTTTGCACATCCTGTCTTGCCCTATTCATTTCTTCCGTTAATGTGTCTACGCGCTGGCTTGCCTCCTGGTGGTGACGAATCACGTCTATCCTTACCGCTGCCAAACCTGCCGTTAAGTCATTTTTCGCTTCTACCCTGTACGAGTCCATTTCGGCCCTGACCTTTGTTAGATCGGTCCTAACGTCTTTAACAGTACGGGTGTTTATCTCTAAATCTAAACGTACTTCATTAATTGATTGGGTATTTACCTCGAGGTTCTGCCTGACCTGGTTCACATGACCATTTACATCACCTACTTCCTGTCTAACATTGTCAATAGCTTGTGAATTAACCTCTAAGGCTTGTGTATTCACACTCAAGTCACTAGTAAGTTGTTGGAGGTTAGCGTTGACACCTGCCAACATCTCAGCGAACACTCTGCGAATCATATCCTCATCCATTTGACAAGAATTTATATTGAGAGAAACGAGGGATCAATCATGATGGAAACTTACAGCTATGATAGTAACGTGGTGGTATAAAGCTTGTTTCGACTTAATAAATATCACGAGTACAGCTGGAGTATGCAAACTAAGTGCTTCTATATTTACTAATACAACGGTGAGCAAAGCAAAGTATTACATTTACTTAGGATGAGGCATCATCTAAGAAAAACCCTATCTTTCATTTATTCAATATAAAAACCTCACCCCATGGTCTTCTATCAAATATGAATGCCATGCGGTCTATTGATCTGCAGTACGACTTTCTAAGTTCGTCCCAGTCCTGTCAATTTACCATTATTCAAATATTAAGATCCTCCTAAATATCGGCATAAGAGAATATATACAGGGCGCCATCTGATGATCACCATGTTGACATCTGGCTCCATGTATAGGGAGTCAATCAATGTGTTACCATGTCAACGTCTCTCCCCACGTATAGGGAGCCAATTTATGTGCGACCTATACGTCAGTTTCCACGTTAACACCGTGCACCATGTCAACTTCGTAGCCCCATTAGTTGGGCCGCCATTTTATGTGACCGTCAGCCGGGTGGCAACGGCACATATTTGTGAGTGACCTTCAGAAGTCCTCCGGTAAAGCTGTCGGGATAGCCAACAACCGCGATGACTCTCCTAACATCTCCCCCGTCGGACCTTTAAAAGTTTGCCGTGAGGATCAGGTGAACTTCCTAACAATAGGCCAATGCGGCACGAGGTTCTATAGTCCACGGGGAGCGTGGTACATGGTTGCGATGGTCAAAGACGGCCTAAGGAAAAGTTCACCTCAAAAACTAGACTGTGAAATTAAACTTCCAGGCTTATGTAAAACACCGTGAAAATTTATTGTAGATTTCCACAAACCCCTATCCTAGTTCGGAGGGTTATTTTCGGCTAATCCGCAAGCTAAAAGTTAATGATAATAAAAGTTCAAGTGCCTAACAATGAAGTTACATTAACCCTCGCGAAAGATCTAATACACAATAAGTAAGCAACAGCAACAACGCTGGGTAAATGGTACGACGCAAAATCCCTAATACAAGTTACATGATCAAGCTAATATGAAGTTACATTTAAGTGAAGGAGCAAAGCAAAGCTAAGTTATGGTGGTACCATTTCCACATTTACATTTAACTTTTCTAGCTAAGTCCTATCAGTTAACATTCAAAGTTACGGCGGTGACGTCCGTAATAGCAAAACAGTTACAATACAAAGCTAAGTGTACAGCCATTTAAAAACAATTAATCTAATCAACAATCATGTGCTAAATAGCACGCAATAAAGGTAACATGGGGAAAAATACAGTTTCATGACATCAATAATTATAGTACAACACAGTTTTTATTATAATGCCTTCCTGCCCCATGGTTAACTCTTTGTAAACCATTGTCATCTAGCTTGAGAGTAATGTCGGTGATAGCGTAGTTAAAACCACGTCTGACAATCACATGGCCTGCGCTCCACACACTATGAACTAATGGTTCATGTGTGCGCCAGGTCACAACAAAAATGTCTACAGTCTTCGTCGTTTCCAATAAAGGAAATCCCTTCATCTGCACGGCCATGTCAGCAGGTTCAAATGTAAGAATGTCAAAGTTTAAATGGAAACAATATGTTAGTTAGATCTTGTTTAAAACAATTATGCGGATGATGTTTATTATGTCGGTTTATGTTCCTTCCGTAGGTTTATGGCGTATTCTGACAAAGGCCTGACAAGGAGTAGTCTTCTAAAGATCATTCTCCCGCAGCAAAACATCGACTCAATAGTCGGAAAACTCAACGAGCAAACTCGGCTCGGACTCACAATAACACGAGTTATCAGCGGTAAATACCTCGCTTTCAACAACTCTCATAATAATGCCTCATAACAACAACAGATGCGCGACTTACAACAATGGCACGTCTTACTCACTCAAGGTACATAATATCATGGGTTACCTGCGGCAAAAACCTCGCATTTAATAACCAAATTGCCTTCATTATAATTTGCCTCTCTCAAGAGGATCGCCAACAATGCATAAAGAAACCTGACAACCCTGGACATGTCGAAATGACATTCCTCGCAGCAAAATATCTAACTAACAGTATGAAAATCCAAGAAAAACAAATGAACAAAAATACAGTAAGAAACACTGGGTTTCATGAGCAATAGCTGCATTGAAAGAAAGAGATGAATGAAATCAACATTCTGTCCTATGTTATCGTAGTTCTGTCTCGCTTTCAAGCATTTGTTTTCAAGGTTACTGGGTCAACAAACCAGTTTATTAGTGACAACTTCACAAATTGCAGTCCTTCACTGACCACATTTTTCAACAGGCAAGGCCGGCTAGTTTTAACATTATATAATACCGTAATATTTGGCCTTGTCATTCTTAGCATATGCTTGGTTCAAAAACCTTATAGAATCCGTGTGCTAAACACGTTACAATTTAACTGTACAATAAAGTATCGCAGTCCTTGATTTCAAGGAATAGTAAATCACAGACATAACAGCATGTCTCACGAGCTTCTTTGCTCATCAAAGGTATAACACTTATTAAGTTCTCACTATAACATTAACACCTGTGTCCTCATGACAGAAACAAAGTAGTAACAAATTGATAAATATGGCACAGATCTGCAACTCTAGACCTGCATAATGATGCGATAGTGCACTTAGTTCGATGCTTGACATCTACACTTTCTCCAAAATAATAAATCTGTCAGTATTTGACTATAAATTGGCTTCTGAGCGCTTTCAAAAATGAAAATACAGCATATTTTTATAAAACTGGAAACTACAGTTGGTTTCCTAACGATACGACCTATCTAACGAGGTCATAAGTCTCAACAGACTGGTTGCAAAGATTGCAGTTAAATAAAGTGACGATGCCATCTGAATGAAACCACGGATAAATATCCTACACATGGCTGAGCAAAATAGCTGCAAATGATTACAGTCATGTTTGGCAGTGGGTCGGCTATAACGTGGTACGACGTCCATCAGGACGGCACCAGGGTTAACCAAAACTGGTCTACCCCACAGGGTGACTCACAATGACTGAAATAAACAACAATTATACTAATTACAACCCTACCTAGCAAATGGCTGACACATAAGTGCGGTTGATTCACAAAAAAAAAAACGATATCTAAATATACCACCGCGGACTATTACAAAAGAAAAGGTGCCCAAACTCACGACTTTTGGTAGCTCTCACATCGGCTCAGACATTCATCGACCAGGGTCGCGAAAAACTCTGCTTGGCTCTCCATCATGGTCCTGTCCTCCACGGATTCACCAATCTGGACCTCCCAAGCAACCAGGGTTCGTTCGCCTCCGGATGATGGTCTCCCAAAAAGGTCTGGAATGTGCCTGGAAGTCGGCATCCACGTTCCTTCGTCTGCGTCCTCGGCATCCTGACGTTCCATCAAGCTGGTGGTCTCCATCACGACGTCCCCCTCATACCGGAATGGTATTAGCCCATAATCGTCTTCTTCACCATGGCGTGGAAAAGTTCAATGTCTTGCATGATGTCGAAAATGTCGAAATATCTCGTTCCTCTCGGCGTTTTGGCGTGATTATTGTGGACGATGCAAATAATAGTGTTCTCCACAGTATTTTGTAGTTTTCAGCCTGTTGATCCTCAAGATTCAACACGATGCGATGCTTTGCTTGTTAGCACGTGCAATTGTATCACGTTTTATCAATCACGTGGCATCCGCGATAAAATTGATATTTTCAATTCAGAATTTCCGTAGCAATAATGTTGTGATCGTTGGCAGTAATAATCACGTCGTCTTGGCACAATTATCAGACGATAACTCTTATATTTTCGGCGTGGCACTTTGCCCTTCCACTTACACGTGGGAAAAATATCTGGCGTATGGCACCAATTACAGTTTGTAGAAAATATTGCCTAATATGGCCTTTCGTAGAACAATAATATGTCCACAATGTGTGACAACGTTAGTATAGTTATTTTCAACACACGATGCAGTCGGATGCTCACTTGAGCACAAAAATATTTATAATGTCCACGTCGCGACGGACGGATACTCGAAACACGCCTGTCTGGCGTCAGATCTCCAGATGTAGTGTCGTCACTGACTTTCACTCGGAAGTAGGTTGCCAAAACGAAGTCATTGAGCGACTTCTTTCATAGCTCCTTGCGTATCTGCAAGTGTTATACCTTACCAAAAACGTAATAATCATTCACCAAAATGATTCAATAATACAGAATGATGAATTAGAATATTCTGAGTCTTATGAAAGGATAAAAGTGATTAACAAGACCTCCAAAGTCAAAAATGCAATTGAGCGCTACTTCAAAGAGTATAGCATGAGCTCTCTGCTCCACGTGGTATTCTGGGTATGTTCAAAAGTACCACATCCCATAATAATTATTCCGTCACAAAAATATCACATGAACCATAGCTCAGCGGGTTCATCTGCCTCTCCGTAGTTTCAAAGAAAATGTTGGGACGACATTTTATTTGCCTCTATAATTCATTCATGTGTGATATTTTTTTAGATTGGCGGCGTTGAAAGTTCCAATACGTTCTCCAGTTCTGATGTCTTCAATGACATAACTCCCATTATCCAACGGCTGTCTAACACGACTAGGGCCGTAATACAAGGAAAGAAATTTCCCGTATACGCGGTCAATTGGATTAGAAATTCCGGGTCTCCTGATAAGGATAAGGTCTCCCTCCTCAAGTGGTTCTCTGAATCTCTGGCGTCTTGTTCTCCTCAAGCGTTTGGCAGCTTGTCTGTCTAAAGTATCTCTAGCAGCTAACAGTCTGCTGGCATGCGATGGTTGTAAACAAGGTGGATTTACAATCACGCGGTTCCAGACTCTCAGTGGCATCTGGTTCAAATGCAGGACCAAAGGTATTTGACCAGTGCTTTCATGCACAGTAGAATTAATGCATTTTGCCATCAAAACAAGGACTTCAGTCCATCGCCAGTGTTCCTCCTGACAATACAAACGACAAAATTTTGCAATAGCGGACATAACGCATTCCGCTGGATTGCTCTCAGGGTGTCTTATTGATGACAAAAGATGACCAATCTCTAGTTCCTCCATAGCGTTGGCGAATTCTGCAGAAGTATATTGCGATCCGTGGTCAGTTAATAAGAATTGTGGCTTCCCTGCCTCCGGTATCACTTGTCGTCTTATTCGCTGGATAATTTGATGTGCATTAGCCTTCTGAATAGGATGGAGCATTGTGTATTTTGTAAACACATCTATGGTGACTACAATGTAACGATTCCCACGACGGGCTTTAGGTATAGGACCGTAAAGATCTTGTGCGTACAACTCTCTGGGTTGAGTTGGTAGTATAGGTCTAGGTGGTTCTCTCAATAAGTGTGACGTGCATTTGTTCCGCTGGCATGCGTCAAAAGCACGTAAACACTCTCTGACTGTGGTTCCTAACCTTTTCCAGGTGAACGACTCTTTAATGGTGGCAATGGTCTTGTCCGTTCCACCGTGACCAATAGACAAATGTACCATGAGAATGACAGATTCCTGGTACCTTCTGGGAATAACTGCACGCAGTTGGGTGTGATCTTCGTCCACAAATTTATACAAAACGCGACGGTAAATCAGATAGTCATCTGCTATGGCAGCAATCCTTGCATAAAGCTCATCCTGAGGATCCATCTTTCGTTCAAGAAATCGAATGATGTGTCTAAGTTCCTCTTCACGTCTCTGTCCTTCGGGTAGATAACGAAGTCGGCGAAGGTGTTCTTCGCATTCTCCCTCGATGTCAATGGTGTTAATAGAAGTTTCAGGATTCCGGCTGAGGATGTCGGCCAATACATTCTCTCTGCCTGGTTTGTAAACAATCTCCAGATCGAACTGTTGGAGAAAAAGAGTCCATCTAGTGATCCTGTCACTTGCCAGTCTTGTTCGTAGGATGAAGGTCAAAGCGTGGTGATCGGTTCTTACGACAATCTTCTGGCCTATCAAAAGTTTCTGCCAGTACTCTAATGCATAGACGACGGCTAGTGCTTCTATTTCTGTTGTAAAATAGTGAGATTCGTGAGCTCTTAAACGTCTGCTCAAGAAAGCGATGTAGTGACGTTTCTAATCATCGTCCTCCTGCAATAATATAGCTCCAATACCAATGGCTGATGCGTCTGTTTCAAGAATGAAATTGCGTGAATAATCAGGATATTCCAACTGGATAGAATTCGCTAGCATCTGCTTAGCCTTCTGGAATGCTGTCTCACACTCATCATTCCAATTCCATCTACAGTTCTTTTTCAGCAGACTTTGAAGTGGTGCAACAGTCTCTGAGTATCGCTCACAATGAGCAGCAAAAAATTGTAGTATTCCCAAAAATTGTCTCACGTGCTTCACACGGGTTGGCGTTGGAAAAGCGGCGACAGTTCTGATTTTTGCTGGATTCGGTCGATATCGATCTCCATTAATAATATGTCCAACAAAATTTACTTCTCTTTGGAGAAATCTGCACTTATCAAACTTGACCTTGAAATTGGCCTGTCGAAGATTTTCAAAAACAAGGCGTAGGGTAGCCAAATGCTCTTCCTCTGTTTCAGAAGCGATGATTATGTCGTCCACATAACATATTACTTTCTCTTTTACCTCTGGAGCTAACTTAGCATCTAGTGCTCTAATCAAAGCAGCTCCAGCATTCTTCAAACCAAATGGTAACTTGCAGAAGACATAGGTGGTTTGATCAAATAAGAAGTCAGTGTACTTATGAGTATGCTCGGACAGTTTGATGTGATAATATGATTGCACAAGGTCCAATGATGAGAAAATTTTCTTCCCTTTAAACTTCCTAAGGATGTCCCTAATCTTAGGCGGTCTGTCGTGCTCGGGAGCCAGGCGTTCGTTTAAAGCCCTTGCGTCGAGACAAAGCCTCAAACTTCCATCAACCTTAACCACAGGTATAATTGGATTCAGAAAAGGAGTCGGTGACTTCTTAATCGTGCCTGCTACTTCCATCTCATGGATCTTCCTTGCAGCTTCCTCGCGGTGTTTTTCAGCAATCGGGTAAATTTTCTTCTGAAATGGAGAGTCGTCTAACAAAATGAGGTCATATTCATAATTCATAATTTCGCCAGGAGCAGTATCGAATATGTCCCAATATTCATTTAGTGTAGTAGCCAAATTCTCTTGCATGGTTGTGGATATTAATCCTGCCTCTCCGTCGGTATCAAGTGTTTCCTTGCTATTAAGTTGCTCGACAACGTCGACTTCGGACAGGAATTCCGGTTCATCTACCACAAGGTTCATCTCTATAGGTTCGTTCGGTTTAAATTCGACAGTATTGCGTCCCATGTCGATAATACCGTCATACTTCCTCATGAAATCAGCCCCTAGTATGACATCATGATGCAAACCTTTCATAACTAAGAATTCGTGCAAATACACGTGGCTTGTGATTCTCAATGTGCACAAAACCTGTATCTTGCACATCACAACCCGGTCAGGTATCACTCCTCTGACACGAATAGCGGAAACAGGCAGCTCTGTCACCTCAGAGTTAGCCTTCAACTTAGCATAGCAATCTGCAGAGATTACACTGATCATTGCGCCAGTATCGATCAGAATTATAACACTGCATCCATTGAGAGTGGCTACTATTTTGGGTAAACGTGTTGGCTCATAACTGTGGTTCGTCGTTCGTCGTTCGTCGAGTAAATCCTGTTGGATGGGCTCCCAGAGTAAAATATCTGCCGTCACTCTGTGCTCAGCCAAACTAGACTGTCTTAATTTTTCGGCGTTTTTTTCCTTTGTTGTGACTAGAGGTACCAGGCTGGTTCTGTCCTGCCTCTGACGTCACATTTCTTTCTTCCCTCGAAGTAGGGTTCCTTTCTCCCTCTTCTCTATTTAGGCTCTCTCTCAATTGCTGGAGGTACTCGCGGCTCTCGCGCGCTCTCCCTTCCCAGTCACGGTCCGGATGGTAACGTGGATCACGTCCTCGTTGGTAACCTCCGTTATACCTGTAGTCTCGCCGGATCCTTCCTCTTCCTGACGGACCTTCCTGATTCCCACGACGGTTATTGTCGTGACGACGGTTGTCGCTCGCCCCATTATCGAACCTACGATTCCAATATGCTCTATTGTCTTCTCTCTGGTTCCTTGAATATGGAGTATTACTCCACTCTCTCCAGTTACGGCGGTATACATTGTTGTATTCTGGCCGAGGATTCCCAGAGTTCTGTGATGCTTCTTGTGTCTGGCTAACTTTGTCCACAGTCGTGACGTTAACGTGACGCTCTTCACGCCTGTCAACCTTCTGTTGACGGTGAGTTGGAAATTGCTCCGCGTTAGCATCAAGACGTCGTAATATATGATCACACTGTTGAAATGTCGTCGCCCCTGCAGCGATTAGTACTCTTTGCACGTCGGCTGGGCATTGCCATACTATGGTATTCACTAAATCCTGCTCCGATAAAGGAGGCTGATGATTTCTCAATTTAGCAAGCCGGGTTGCAAAGTAATTTGCTTAGCGAGTTGGCATGTTGGAACTGTATCGGCGAGTGTACATTTCAGCCCTTATACTTTGCTGAACGTCACTCGACCAATACGTCCTCAGTAGTGCTTCTATAAAATCTTGATACCCGGAGAATGAATATTTAAAAGCCCGATACCAAGTTGCTGCTTGTCCATCCAGGAGACGTTCAATAACTCGAAGTTCTCTTTTAGGAGTTACGAGTGTGTCTCGTAAATAGCTCTCGACGTTCGTGAGAAATTCTACAGGAGTCACTCCGCTTCCTGTGCCAGTGAATTTAGCGGGTTGCTCTTCCCTTGACCTTATCACTGTGACATTACCCTGAGTATTAGCAGTACGGTATGTATTCTGCATGTAGTTGTTTGACGGCGTGTTAGTTTCAGGATCCAGTCTATTTATAGCTGGTCTGAACGGGTTAGCATCGTAATTTAACGTCTGGTTTGGCGCTGTTGCATTAAACTGCCAAGGTCGTGTATCGACATGTACACTTGACTGTACATTACTAGTCCAAAATTCCTTCGTTTCACGTGTATTTCCCATCGGCGGTTGCAAATCTACTCCCCTCGGAAGTGCTTCTAACCTGTCGAGCCTCTCCTCGATGACTTCTAATTCTTGTATATTCCTGTTGGCGACTTTGCTCCCTAAATCATTTAGTTGCAACTCGATTCGTTCAACTTTACCTTTGAGATTTTGGTCCACCTCACGAATAGCTGATTTGAGGTTACGACTCAACTCGAGCCTATCAATAATCGTTATTTCCTCAATCTTTTTCTGCAATGTTGCAATTTCGCCCTCAACCTGAGATACGTTACTCTGGATATGGTTGATATCATCCTTGACTCCATTTACATTGGCGTCGACTGTAGTTTTATGCTCCACGAATTCGCCTCTCAACATCATCAGGTCGACTTTGTGCTCCTCCCTGTGCACATCTACAGTATCACGTAAGCCTGTGACAGTTTCTTTTAGTTCCGCGATGTCTTTCCGGTTAGAATTAAGTTCCTCCCTAACCTCAAGCATGTTATCCACGATGGTCTTCACGTTGTTATTAACGGCGTTAGCTGCACCTCTCATTAATACCAGTCCTAGGTTCATGGTAGCCATATCCTTTTTTACGTTGTCCATAAAACCTTCTACGTGATTCAGCCTAGTCCCAAATTCTTCTCTGGTGTGCTCGATATCAGCTTGGACGTCTAACTGTACTTTATTTATAGCGGTCTGAATTTGAGCCGTGTGCTCCTCGAGTCGGGTTTGCACATCCTGTCTTGCCCTATTCATTTCTTCCGTTAATGTGTCTACGCGCTGGCTTGCCTCCTGGTGGTGACGAATCACGTCTATCCTTACCGCTGCCAAACCTGCCGTTAAGTCATTTTTCGCTTCTACCCTGTACGAGTCCATTTCGGCCCTGACCTTTGTTAGATCGGTCCTAACGTCTTTAACAGTACGGGTGTTTATCTCTAAATCTAAACGTACTTCATTAATTGATTGGGTATTTACCTCGAGGTTCTGCCTGACCTGGTTCACATGACCATTTACATCACCTACTTCCTGTCTAACATTGTCAATAGCTTGTGAATTAACCTCTAAGGCTTGTGTATTCACACTCAAGTCACTAGTAAGTTGTTGGAGGTTAGCGTTGACACCTGCCAACATCTCAGCGAACACTCTGCGAATCATATCCTCATCCATTTGACAAGAATTTATATTGAGAGAAACGAGGGATCAATCATGACGGAAACTTACAGCTATGATAGTAACGTGGTGGTATAAAGCTTGTTTCGACTTAATAAATATCACGAGTACAGCTGGAGTATGCAAACTAAGTGCTTCTATATTTACTAATTCAACGGTGAGCAAAGCAAAGTATTACATTTACTTAGGATGAGGCATCATCTAAGAAAAACCCTATCTTTCATTTATTCAATATAAAAACCTCACCCCATGGTCTTCTATCAAATATGAATGCCATGCGGTCTATTGATCTGCAGTACGACTTTCTAAGTTTGTCCCAGTCCTGTCAATTTACCATTATTCAAATATTAAGATCCTCCTAAATATCGGCATAAGAGAATATATACAGGGCGCCATCTGATGATCACCATGTTGACATCTGGCTCCATGTATAGGGAGTCAATCAATGTGTTACCATGTCAACGTCTCTCCCCACGTATAGGGAGCCAATTTATGTGCGACCTATACGTCGGTTTCCACGTTAACACCGTGCACCATGTCAACTTCGTAGCCCCATTAGTTGGGCCGCCATTTTATGTGACCGTCAGCCGGGTGGCAACGGCACATATTTGTGAGTGACCTTCAGAAGTCCTCCGGTAAAGCTGTCGGGATAGCCAAAAACCGCGATGACTCTCCTAACATCTCCCCCGTCGGACCTTTAAAAGTTTGCCGTGAGGATCAGGTGAACTTCCTAACAATAGGCCAATGCGGCACGAGGTTCTATAGTCCACGGGGAGCGTGGTACATGGTTGCGATGGTCAAAGACGGCCTAAGGAAAAGTTCACCTCAAAAACTAGACTGTGAAATTAAACATCCAGGCTTATGTAAAACACCGTGAAAATTTATTGTAGATTTCCACAAACCCCTATCCTAGTTCGGAGGGTTATATTCGGCTAATCCGCAAGCTAAAAGTTAATGATAATAAAAGTTCAAGTCCCTAACAATGAAGTTACATTAACCCTCGCGAAAGATCTAATACACAATAAGTAAGCAACAGCAACAACGCTGGGTAAATGGTACGACGCAAAATCCCTAATACAAGTTACATGATCAAGCTAATATGAAGTTACATTTAAGTGAAGGAGCAAAGCAAAGCTAAGTTATGGTGGTACCATTTCCACATTTACATTTAACTTTTCTAGCTAAGTCCTATCAGTTAACATTCAAAGTTACGGCGGTGACGTCCGTAATAGCAAAACAGTTACAATACAAAGCTAAGTGTACAGCCATTTAAAAACAATTAATCTAATCAACAATCATGTGCTAAATAGCACGCAATAAAGGTAACATGGGGAAAAAATACAGTTTCATGACATCAATAATTATAGTACAACACAGTTTTTATTATAATGCCTTCCTGCCCCATGGTTAACTCTTTGTAAACCATTGTCATCTAGCTTGAGAGTAATGTCGGTGATAGCGTAGTTAAAACCACGTCTGACAATCACATGGCCTGCGCTCCACACACTATGAACTAATGGTTCATGTGTGCGCCAGGTCACAACAAAAATGTTTATAGTCTTCGTCGTTTCCAATAAAGAAAATCCCTTCATCTGCACGGCCATGTCAGCAGGTTCAAATGTAAGAATGTCAAAGTTTAAATGGAAACAATATGTTAGTTAGATCTTGTTTAAAACAATTATGCGGATGATGTTTATTATGTCGGTTTATGTTCCTTCCGTAGGTTTATGGCGTATTCTGACAAAGGCCTGACAAGGAGTAGTCTTCTAAAGATCATTCTCCCGCAGCAAAACATCGACTCAATAGTCGGAAAACTCAACGAGCAAACTCGGCTCGGACTCACAATAACACGAGTTATCAGCGGTAAATACCTCGCTTTCAACAACTCTCATAATAATGCCTCATCACAACAACAGATGCGCGACTTACAACAATGGCACGTCTTACTCACTCAAGGTACATAATATCATGGGTTACCTGCGGCAAAAACCTCGCATTTAATAACCAAATTGCCTTCATTATAATTTGCCTCTCTCAAGAGGATCGCCAACAATGCATAAAGAAACCTGACAACCCTGGACATGTCGAAATGACATTCCTCGCAGCAAAATATCTAACTAACAGTATGAAAATCCAAGAAAAACAAATGAACAAAAATACAGTAAGAAACACTGGGTTTCATGAGCAATAGCTGCATTGAAAGAAAGAGATGAATGAAATCAACATTCTGTCCTATGTTATCGTAGTTCTGTCTCGCTTTCAAGCATTTGTTTTCAAGGTTACTGGGTCAACAAACCAGTTTATTGGTGACAACTTCACAAATTGCAGTCCTTCACTGACCACATTTTTCGACAGGCAAGGCCGGCTAGTTTTAACATTATATAATACCGTAATATTTGGCCTTGTCATTCTTAGCATATGCTTGGTTCAAAAACCTTATAGAATCCGTGTGCTAAACACGTTACAATTTAACTGTACAATAAAGTATCGCAGTCCTTCATTTCAAAGAATAGTAAATCACAGACATACTGTAACAGCATGTCTCACGAGCTTCTTTGCTCATCAAAGATATAACACTTATTAAGTTCTCAGTATAACATTAACACCTGTGTCCTCATGACAGAAACAAAGTAGTAACAAATTGATAAATATGGCACAGATCTGCAACTCTAGACCTGCATAATGATGCGATAGTGCACTTAGTTCGATGCTTGACATCTACACTTTCTCCAAAATAATAAATCTGTCAGTATTTGACTATAAATTGGCTTCTGAGCGCTTTCAAAAATGAAAATACAGCATATTTTTATAAAACTGGAAACTACAGTTGGTTTCCTAACGATACGACCTATCTAACGAGGTCATAAGTCTCAACAGACTGGTTGCAAAGATTGCAGTTAAATAAAGTGACGATGACATCTGAATGAAACCACGGATAAATATCCTACACATGGCTGAGCAAAATAGCTGCAAATGTTTACAGTCATGTTTGGCAGTGGGTCGGCTATGACTGAAATAAACAACAATTATACTAATTACAACCCTACCTAGCAAATGGCTGACACATAAGTGCGGTTGATTCACAAAAAAAAACGATATCTAAATATACCACCGCGGACTATTACAAAAGAAAAGGTGCCCAAACTCACGACTTTTGGTAGCTCTCACATCGGCTCAGACATTCATCGACCAGGGTCGCGAAAAACTCTGCTTGGCTCTCCATCATGGTCCTGTCCTCCACGGATTCACCAATCTGGACCTCCCAAGCAACCAGGGTTCGTTCGCCTCCGGATGATGGTCTCCCAAAAAGGTCTGGAATGTGCCTGAAAGTCGGCATCCACGTTCCTTCGTCTGCGTCCTCGGCATCCTGACGTTCCATCAAGCTGGTGGTCTCCATCACGACGTCCCCCTCATACCGGAATGGTATTAGCCCATAATCGTCCTCTTCACCATGGCGTGGAAAAGTTCAATGTCTTGCATGATGTCGAAAATGTCGAAATATCTCGTTCCTCTCGGCGTTTTGGCGTGATTATTGTGGACGATGCAAATAATAGTGTTCTCCACAGTATTTTGTAGTTTTCAGCCTGTTGATCCTCAAGATTCAACACGATGCGATGCTTTGCTTGTTAGCACGTGCAATTGTATCACGTTTTATCAATCACGTGGCATCCGCGATAAAATTGATATTTTCAATTCAGAATTTCCGTAGCAATAATGTTGTGATCGTTGGCAGTAATAATCACGTCGTCTTGGCACAATTATCAGACGATAACTCTTATATTTTCGGCGTGGCACTTTGCCCTTCCACTTACACGTGGGAAAAATATCTGGCGTATGGCACCAATTACAGTTTGTAGAAAATATTGCCTAATATGGCCTTTCGTAGAACAATAATATGTCCACAATGTGTGACAACGTTAGTATAGTTATTTTCAACACACGATGCAGTCGGATGCTCACTTGTGCACAAAAATATTTATAATGTCCACGTCGCGACGGACGGATACTCGAAACACGCCTGTCTGGCGTCAGATCTCCAGATGTAGTGTCGTCACTGACTTTCACTCGGAAGTAGGTTGCCAAAACGAAGTCATTGAGCGACTTCTTTCATAGCTCCTTGCGTATCTGCAAGTGTTATACCTTACCAAAAACGTAATAATCATTCACCAAAATGATTCAATAATACAGAATGATGAATTAGAATATTCTGAGTCTTATGAAAGGATAAAAGTGATTAACAAGACCTCCAAAGTCAAAAATGCAATTGAGCGCTACTTCAAAGAGTATAGCATGAGCTCTCTGCTCCACGTGGTATTCTGGGTATGTTCAAAAGTACCACATCCCATAATAATTATTCCGTCACAAAAATATCACATGAACCATAGCTCAGCGGGTTCAGGGGATACATTTGTCGTGAGAAGCTATAGAAATGATCGTTATGCGTTACAAAGAGCTACCAACACTAATTTTTTCGTACATATATAATTCGGACAAAAATATGACTATTTACAACAAAAATTAAGAAATAAATGTTCAATAAAATTACAATTTGTTAGCACTATGTAAAATCAGTTAGTCATGGAATTTGAATAATAATAATAATAATAATAATAATAATAATAATAATAAATCATCGAGACCACCAAAACCTTGATTCCCCTGACTAAGAAAAACGAAACATCCTTGGTGGAATGAAGAATGCGAAATCGCCATCGACAACAGAAAAACTGCCTTCCAAACCTATAACAGTAAAAAATCTGAGAAAAACCTGAAGATCTTCTTCGAGGTACGTTAACAGACGTCCAAAATTCTGCGACGAATCAAACGGAAGTATATCAATGATCAACTGACTTCGATCGAGAACGACTTCAGAATCTACAATACGCGTGATTTCTACAAAACATTCGCCAACCAAATCAAAGGGTACACACCACAAAACTTATGCTTCAGAAAACAAGACGGAAAATTGGCATTGACAAATCGAGACAATTGCTTAGAGCTAGCTACATACTTCTCACGAATTTTGAATTGCCCAGAACCCATGAAAAGATTCCCAGAGAACCGATCAGACCACACATCAGAAGAATCACTACCACCAACTCAAGATGAAATCCACTCCCACATCAATCGACTCAAAAACAATAAAGCCTCAGGTGAAGACGGCATCACTGCAGAACTACTTAAAAACCTAGGACCCAATGCTCTCAGAGAAATTACACTATTCATCCAAGAAATATGGCAAACAGAGAAAATACCTGATGACTGGAAAACAGCACTCATCCACCCACTACACAAAAGAGGAGATAAGTCTGACGTGAACAACTACAGAGGGATTTCTCTTCTTCCCGTCGCCTACAAAATTTTCTCAGCTTGTCTATTGACACGAACACAGGAACAGATCGAACCAAAGTTATCAGAATTTCAAGCAGGAGTCAGACGAAACCGATCCTGCCCTGAACAAATCTTCAACCTTAAAACCATTGTCAAAATGCATGCAATTCGTAATAAACCAGTGATGTGCACATTTGTCGATTTCCAAAAAGCATACGACTCGATCGATAGACAATCACTCTTCCAGAACCTTGAAGAAAGAGGATTAGATCACAAAACACAGAAACTCATTGAAAAAACGCTGACCAATACAAAATCCAAAGTAAAATTTATGGGGGAAATCTCCGAACCTTTCGAAATTCAGACATGTGTGCGACAAGGAGATGGTCTTTCCCCTCTCTTGTTCTACATTGTCCTGGATAAAGTCATGGATGAATGGGAAAAAGAGCTCAAGAAACAAAATGTCTGGAAACCAGTTACACTTGGCTATCGTAAAAACAATCTCTCTAAACCATATCATGACTTGGTTATACTAACAGAAAATCAAGAGATCGCAATAAAACAAATAGAAACACTCCAAGAATGCACCGAAAAAGTAGGACTTCAAATATCCTTCGAGAAAACTCAAGTGCTATGTCACAAAGGCGACAACATGCAAACAAAATACAGAACCATCAAAAGAGTCCCACATTTCAAATATCTGGGAGAATTTATCGAACCAATTGGATCCGAAAATATCTCACAGCAAAACCGTCTCCAGAAAACCAGGAGAGCACTCGGACTTATCCAAAACCTTTATAACAAAAAATGCATGTCAAGACAAACCAAACTTGGCCGGATGAAACGGAATCTCTCCACTCGTCACGTCGGTCTTCCTGGGGACAGTGTAATTTATGTGAACGAAAGTTTATCACCAGAGAAGAGGAAATTACTGTCACAAGCTCGGAACATCAGGAGAGAGAAGGAGTATTCTTTCTTGTGGGTAAGAAATGGACACATTAAAATACGCAAATCTGAAGGTTCTCGAGTCATCGTAATTCGAAATGAGGATGACCTGAACACTCTCTAATGGTATCAAAATCTAGATTATCCATTTATTATCAAAATGTAGGAGGAATGAATACAAAATTAGATTTATTCAATGAAAACCTGATCACCAAAAAGCATGACTTAATTCTAATTACAGATATTTGGTTATCTAGTAAAATCGCTGACAGTGAGGTCTGTTGTGATATATACAGAGTATACAGGGCTGAGAGGCCTGCCAGAACAGGGGGTGGGGTGGCTGTCTTGGTTCGGAGCGGATTAACAGTACTCAAGGTCGAAAGAATGACTGGCAGCTTGGAATGTCTATTAGTGAAACTGGTTATTTCAGGAAATATTTGGTACGTCTGTAATGTTTACATCCCACCAGCTTCAAAAGTAGAATCGTACAGGCAACTATATCGGTGGCTGGAATCCCGCACTGAAATATATGATAAAAATTTATTAATATTTGGTGACTTCAATATCCCAACAATACAAAGTACAATAATTAAAGATGACAATATTCACACAAGAGAACTCGTAAATTTTATTAATTATCTTCAGCTAAAATCTTATAATTCAGTACTAAACCGTAACGGGAGGACGCTAGACTTAGTTCTATCCAACAAACCCAACATAAATGTAACGGAAAACACAGACCCACTCTTACCGCAGGATCGCCATCACCCACCTCTGGATGTGGAAATATCTCTAACTATATGTCGAAACCAAGTAATTATCCAGCCTAATGATACCTATAACTTCCGGGAAGCCGATTTTGAGCAAATGTACACTCGGTTGAGGGATAGTGCCTGGGGTCAAATATACGAGTGCACTGATGTAAATACTGCAGTAGACCTGTTTTATCAGATTTTTAACACAGTACTTGGCGAAACCGTTCCTATATGTAAACGACAAACGGACAGAAAATATCCTGTCTGGTTCTCTAAGGAAATAAAGAGTAATTTGAAGGAGAAGGAACACCATAGGAAGAGAAAACATTACTCAGATCATCATAGACTACGTTTTGAAGAATTAAGGTCAGAAATTAAAAAGGATATTAAATTATCTTATAAGAAATATATCCATAATATTGAACAAAACATTAGCAGGGACTCAAATAAATTTTGGACGTTTATTAAAAACAAGAAAAAAATAGGAACTCATGCGACACTTTTAAATATAATAATGAAGAATTGGACAGGAGTGATTCCATTGTTGAAGGTTTCGCGTCATATTTCAAATGAGTGTATGACTCTCAGTCAGCCCAATACAAAGTCCCAGCCTGCAATTCGAATACTCCCAACACCCTTCACATAAAACTTGTCTCAAAGGAAGAGATAGAAATGGCATTTAAAAAATTAAAACCTAAGTCATCGGCTGGTCCTGATAATATTCCACCGTATGTAGTTAAGGGATGTGCTGAAAGCCTCAGGGAACCGTTACACTTTATATTTAACTTAGCAATACAAACTTGTACGTTCCCTGACGCCTGGAAAATCACTCGCGTCTGCCCTATACTAAAATCGGGAGACCCATCACTAATTAATAACTACCGTCCTATATCTATTTTATCCGCAGTAGCCAAGGTATACGAATTCATATTGCACGGAAGAATATCAGTATTCCTCAGACCACTCGTAACAGATAACCAACATGGTTTCCTATCCAGGAAATCTACAGTGACGAATGCAATTAATTTTACTCAAATTATATCTAAAGAGTTACAAAAAGGAGGGCAGATGGATGTCATATTTACAGATTTCGAGAAAGCTTTCGACACAATAAATCACGATATCCTTCTTAAAAAATTATGTATTTTGGGATTTTCCCACCCATTACTAAAATTATTCATCTCCTATCTCAGAGACAGGAAACAATTTGTTTTGTTCCAGAAAATTGTCTCAAAGGAATACATAGTTCATTCCGGAATACCCCAAGGTTCGAACCTTGGACCTTTGATTTTTCTAGCAATGATAAATGATTTGCCACGATGTATACTGCACTCAAATAGTCTTTTATATGCAGATGACTTCAAAATTTTTAAATCAATTTCTTCCACTAATGACTGCACTCTACTACAAAATGACCTAAATGATATACACAAATGGAGTATAGAAAACAAATTATACTTAAACGTACCGAAGTGTGTTGTTATGACCTTTACACGTAAGAAGAACCCAATCACATTTGTTTATGGAATTGGACCTAAGACATTGAAAACAGTAAGCGAGAAGAAAGATCTAGGGATTCTGTTTGACCGAGAGCTTGCTTTCACTTGTCATGTGCAAAAGACGATCGGGGATGCTTACCGCATGTTAGGGTTTATAATAAGAAACACTAAGCCATTCATTAGGACCAGTACCTGCATAAACCTTTATATTGCCATGGTGAGATCCAAGCTCGAGTACGCCAGCCAAGTATGGAGTCCCTGGCAGAAAACATGCATTAAATCCATTGAGCAAGTTCAAAAGAAATTCCTCGGATATTTACACCTCAAATAACGGGCAATTACCCACACATGGTACCCTACGGTGAACTTTTGTTGAATTTCGGCATGACTAGTTTGGAGTCTCGAAGGCAAGTGAATGATATGAAATTCCTTTATAAAGTCATTAACGGTCAAATTGATAACTCATTTTTCCTATCGCTCCTAAATTTCAACATCCCTCGCTTAACTACAAGATCAACCATAACATTCAAAAATGATATAACCAATACTACTTCACATAACAATTCACCTGTATGGAGGCTTTGCAGTATTTACAACGATGCGGTTCGTGTAAACTGGAAACTAGATTTCTGTCTCTCAATCAGACCGTTCTTGGAAATTATAACCCAGTCACTCTAATTCATACTTGAAATAAAATGATCACACATAACAGAATCAACAATGTATATATGTGGATAGGCCTGTTCCCTATTTATTGATGTTACCTTTTAGTTTATTATGTAATAATTTCAAAACCTGTTTTTATATTTGGCATTAGATCATGTTTAGATTTAGTTTTTATATTATCTTTTTACTACTATGCATTTTGATCTGTGTGAACTTCTTAGTTTTAAGAATTACATTAAGATATTAATACTTAATGCAGACATATCAGGAAATGTATCTTACTGTGTAGGTGCACTATTATTGGAGCGCACAATGAGCCCTGTTATGTACCATCAACAAATAAATAAATAAATAAATAAATAAATAAATAAACTCTCATCAAACCGGCAAGTCTCGACGCAAGCGAAACACTTACACTCAATAAGAAATATGAACTTGAAGACATCAAGAAAGAAGAAAGAAAAATTATTCGGAAAATACTGGGAGCAATACTCACTCCAGACGGGTACCGACTACAGTCAATCAAAACAACTGAAAAATAATCAAACATCGAAGTCGACTTCAGTAAAAGACGATTGAAATTCTTCGGACACATAAGTAGACTGCCGAATACACGACTAACCAAAAGAATACTAGATTACATATCATCACTCAAAAGTACAACACCATGGATGAATGAAGTACAAAAATACATGCGAACTGCTAACATAACCGACACATCAGACAGAGACTCCTTCCGTAACAAAGTGAACAACTGGGAAGTCCAACCAGAGCAAGCCAAACCTACACCTTACAGACCTCAATGGTCTGACGAAAGAAATTTGGCATTCTCCAACAGAATGAAACAATATTGGCAAGATAAGAAGAACGTCAAGAATTGAGTCAAATTGCTTAACGCTTTCCAATATTGGGAAAATACGCTGTAAATAAATAAATAAATAAATAAATAAATAAATAAATAAATAAATAAATAAATAAATAAATAAATAAATAATAATGATGTAAAACATCTACCGGTCGAAAATAATGTCGATTCTTGAATAGACAGAAGTGTGGGAACGGATATGTCTTTCCACTGCCATGGCGTAATCTCCAAACGTAACGCATTTTGCTGGCTTCTGCAGTGCATTGATCATTGCCATGCCGTCAATGAGTACATGTGATAATTCTCTCTCCAGAACTACATTATCAGGGCAGTCAATGTCCTTAGTTAGAGTTGTAATCAGTGTAGTCTTATCTCCACTTCTTAAATCTCCATCCGTGTTTGTCAGGAATGGAGGACAGGCCATGAGCTCATGTTTTAAAATTTCTTGAAGATCAATTTCCCTCCAGGCCTCGTAAGCCATTACTATTCTTTGGAGAACGCTCCTGTCACTACTCAGCACTGTTTTGTGCGTCGTTTTCTTCGGCAAATCTTTCGCCAAGTAGTTCAGTGTGAGAGGGCGATTCTTAGAAATGGGCAAATGGAAGCTCACTTGCGGTTTCCCCGTGTCTTCAGATGACACAAGGCGTTCGGAGACGAACTCATTCACTTGTTCAAGCCTCAGTTACGTGCGCGTAGAAGCGAATCTTGGATCTTGACGGTAGCATTGTCCTTAGTTGCTACAGTGTGAATATTTGAGAGATCTGCATTGTCTTCTGAGAAAACTTTAAAAGTTTTCAAAGTGGACAAGAGTTTTTCTTCGTCTGAGTTGTCTCGCCGTCTCCTACCAGGATAGACAGACTGTTCCTACCACGAACATTTCAGACGCGGAATTAGTAATATCGCTCCTCCAGTGAAATGATAAGGCCCAACGATGCAGAGCGGACTCTTCCTTCGTGATTCCAACTAATCCGCCGGTTTCCTAGAAGTGCCCACTGTCCATTCCTGTGTATGATCCGCGTCAACTTGACAAAATTTTCCGTTGCTCCGTTGGACCCCGAAGTCTCCCTTCCTGAATGCCATCTCGACTTCTTCAGGGAGCTGATGCATTTCAGCTATTAACACTGCCAAGGACTTAGTGTAAATGGTGTGGTCGTAACGTGCAGTAAAAGGAAGCATCTCCTTAAGAGCAGTCTAATACATGTCCCAATTTCCAGAACAGATCCCCCTTGTAAACCACCATATACATGAAAAGATATTAACGTAGGTAGGTTGTCAGTTATTATCCTGATGTTATAATTGAACTAAAACAAGATGTTCAGTAAAGAACATATTGCCTACTTTCTCCTAAATGTATGAGTAAATTTATAACTCTTTGTCTTTATCAAACAGTATAATAGAATCATTTCTTGGTTGAAGACCTTAGAAACTATTTACCTCTACCAAACATCAGAATCTCGGAAAAACTACACCATCATTGAAGAAAGAAAGAGAAGACATATCTCAAGAATTTTATGGAACTGGAGACATAATCCACTGGACGTGGGCAACATCCAACTTTGAGTTGAGGCATGTGTTTACACGTCTGGCTGTCCATGGTTTTTACCGTCTTAATTGCATTAACAATTCTTTCCATGACCCTACAGTGACGCGGGCATGCCGACTATTTGGACAAGCATGTGAACGCTACCACTTAAGAGATCCGTAGTGAAGGAAACAATCAATCAAGGACTATGCAATTCAATTCCCCAGAGCGCAATTTTAGTGTATATGTTCATTCTTTATTTTCGATTGCTATTTGGCTGCAATAAAAGTATTAATATCCTGAACAAGCACCAACAGATAGAGCACAGGTACTATCTGAGATAGTTTTGTTCTTTAGTTCAAATAACATTTTCAAATAACACACAATTGGCTGTTACAAACGCTTTAAAATAAAAATGCATCGTAGGCTATTATCAACTTTTCATTCTCCATATTCGATGCGTATAGAATGCCAACCAGTGGAGTCCGACGTAGAACAGTCGTGACATCTGGCCCATAAGATAATCCAAATAGGTAGAGTGAATTCTAGCGGCCATAAACGGAAACATTTCAATTAGAGCTGGAAGGTAATCTGTGGGCCCGTGTGCAATCAGTTGGCCATAATAGTTCACCTGGTTGCTGTTAGATGTCTCGTGCAGATCCGCTGGCGAATTTTGTTTTGACTCAATATATATTTTCCATTGTAATATGCACAATCTAACGCTTAATTTTAAAACGTCTGAGTGATTGCAAAACAATAAATATAAAAAATACACGCAAAAAAGAACAACTCTGGCACGATTAGTAACCCAGTCTTACGGGTGAAAGTCTAACGATTTACCACGCAGCCACAGATGACAACCAAAATTTGCCTTATAAAACATACAACTTCTTAGCAAATAATGATTTAGACTAAATGATTTCTTCAGTGGAGTATACTTTTTATCTATATAAAGCATTTCATACAAAGTTTATATTATTTCCATCAGTAGGCTATATCGCATGCAATACTCAAACTAGTGAAATATTGGTCAGGCACAGGATATCAGCTGCCATCTTGTCTTGTAACTGACACGGCTCAGCTTTTTGAAATCACTTCAGCACTATAATATTACAAGATAAACTTTAAATTTCGAACGGGCCACGTCCTTTAGAACAGTTTAAACGATTCTCGGTTCGATAATCGGAACTGGTGGTTCTCATTTTATGGATTATAAAGTTTCTGCATAATTCACACGGCCACCATCCTGAAATGGTATGGCTGATGATCATGTAGTTTGGGCACATGACGCGTCTAATATAAAGGTATGTTGTTACCAAATTTGGTAGGGATAGGATGATTAGTTTAGTCGTTATTTGATTTTAAGTTTTTGAATGTTTGAGTGGCCACCATTGAGTTTTGGTAAAGATGGCGGCAATATAAAACATAACACTGAGATGCCCTTTGCTAGTGCTACCTCTGTACCAAATTTCGTTCAATTCGGATTCACCGTGCTTGAATTAATAGGGGGGGGAGCAGACATGCAAAGTACACACGCTCACACACACACAGACACACAATTTTTGGCCTTGTGTCAATCTCTTAAGTATACTGTCTTTCATTTTTTGCAAAAATCGAAAGTAGGCTAAAAATAGTATTTTAACATAACGCAGTAATCAGATGTGAGAGGTATACTGCTCCAAGAAGCAGGATGAAAGACGTCTTTTGAGAGCTGAAGTTATATAAATCTAAGGTGTTGGAGAGGCGTGAGGTGGTGCAAACATAATATTTAAAACTCAGCAATTATTCTAGATTTGTGTCGTATTGTGCCCGTTTAGACCGGAGTCCGCACGACCACATATGCATTTTACCAAGAATCAGTCAGCACGACAGTCAAAATATCCCGGGGCGCCAGATGGGTTAAAGCAAATCGCAAAAACGACATCAAATGAAAAAAATGCTTTACTGATTTTTAGCTCAATGCAACAATAAGGATAGAAGGAGATTCAACTGGGCATAACACATCATGTAAAATTATCTCATTTTATTTTGAATTTAAAATTGACTGCAAACATGCTCAAAGCAGCATCACTCACGTGTGGCGACCCACATCCTATTTACACAATGTACAGAAATTTCCCAACACATTGGACAATTATCTTTGGAAACACAAGTCTGATTATTAGTCCTGTAGACTGTGTTCCAAAATTATATTCATTAGTTATGATTAAATCCAGTTCAAATTTAATTGTCTTTACTGGAAATACTGTAGTTCACTGTTTGAATTTTTACATAATATTAACACTCGTAGAATAAATGTTCATAGAATTTTTAACTTTCACTTATTTTTCCAGTTCCAAAAAATATATTGTCAAAAAATATTATTATTTCTGAATCAACACAAATTATTTACACATATTAATAACATCTGAAAAGTATTTGACCTTGAGCATAGCATCGAAGAACTGTGCGAAGCACAACAAAAATTAATTGTTCTTCTGACATTAAATGTTTCGAGAAGTGACTCGATTATGAACTTCAAGTTCCTAACAAAATACATGATTTCTGAATCATCAACTTGATCAATAAATTGTTGAACCATTCAACTATTTGATTTTCCACTTGGAATCATTATTATGAAAAATATTTATATTCATGGCCATTTTAGTAATTTTCACAACTTGCAATTCTTCGACAGAAGCGGAAATAAGAATTATAGCTTCATAATAAATTCATTTAGTTCATGGCACTAGGATTGAAAACATCCTTCAAATTATTCGTGGTTAAAGAATTATTTTTAATTGGCAGTGGCCCATTCTATTATTTGTGTAAGAACACAATATTCCAACAACAACGGCAAAGGTCTTCCTCTGAAGAAGAATAAACTACTATCATGACAAATCCGGGTTCTAGCAAAATCAAAGTCTAAATGGAATCCGTAAACAAGGTTGAAATAAGAACTGATGGTTTCTAAGAAATAACCTTCGGGTCATTCATACGACGAAATGTGTAGTTCCAATACTCCTTCTATAAACCTGAGCCATCGAACCTGCTATTTGATTGTTGCTCGAAAAAAAACCTCCTCATTCCTGCGACTTAAACATGCGCACCTGGGAATGGCATATCAACTACTCCACACACATAAATTTTCTTCCCAAAATTTATACAATAAATCAAGCCTCTGCTTGTTATCAACACTGGAAGATTAATAAACTTACAAGTTTATTTTATTTTACCATTCAGTTCAACCCGTGAAGTTACCATACTTATGATAATCTTTATTTCACTTTCGAGTGTGTTAACGTCATGATTTTATATAAATACAAAAATATCCTATTTGATACAAATATCATTTGCTTCCCGTTTCATGCCTCTCCGTGTTATCTGAAAAATATACTTTGCTCATTGCAAATATCAACTGTTCAACCAGAACTGAAATGTTGGTTGAATGCGGGCTTGCGCTAACCACTCTCCTTCGGAAAATCACCTGTTCCAAACTAGAAATGATTAAACTACTTCATAAGCTCTCTCTCTCAATACATATGATTATTAGAAAATATAATGTCCAAGAATTATTTAGAAAAGTTATAAAAATCATTATTATTATTATTAGTGGATTATTATTATTATTATTATTTGTTATATTATTTTAAATATATTTAATTATCATCTCATTATGTGAGAATCCACATGTTCGAACCTTTGAATATGAAAAAAAAATCCATTCCTCAACAAAAAATAATTTAACTTTTACAGTTACATCGACGGTTTTCCGTGACTTCCCAAATATATGAAATATTCAAATAAATGCTCGATATGCTCGGTCATCGATCCTAAACTGTTCTGAGTACTGAAAATACTCAGAATAACTCTAATATGTCTTGCGTAAATCATTGCAAGATTTAAATACGAAGAAAAAATAAATTTGTTGGTCATCTGCAGAAAAATAGTTTGTTCCAATTAGCTAGGCATAATATAAAGTCAAAATGTGGCTTACATTTCTTGATGGTCTTGAAGCGTAGTGCACCTGGTCTGTACCAGATTTATACATAAACATGCCCTGTCGGACAAGCACGTATAATCCTTGTATCGGCCGCCATTATATACCCACAATCCGTCTAACACGACATAGTGGTAATATCTCTTGACGTTTGAAGTAACTGTTGATCCATTTTAATATTGGCTTCTGTTAAAGCCATAACAGTTTGCTTAAATGGGGTCATATCTAAGTGATCTATTCTCAGATATGTCAGTTGTAACATAACTCACGGTAATCGTTTCAGTACAAGAAAACACTGACAGTCTAAACCAATCAACGGCTGTTCTGAAGATCGTTCCCTGGGCATGGCTTCACACCATCTACCATGCGCGAAGCAACATGTAGTTTCCCTGCGTTGGCTAATGAACAACACCGTGATAGACTGGCCTTCAATATACTGAAAGATCGAAGTGGTTATTAAGTTACAAATATGAAACTGACTAAATTTGGACTAAAATATCCAAGTATTAGGTTATTACTGGACTGTGACAAAGTGTTATTCTAGACAAAGTCTAGCATATGTCCATGTAGAAATAAAAATATTTCACCAGTGTCCGTCGAAAAATAACTATCACCTCAGTGTTTCTCCCTGCCGGAAACTTACTAAGTTCCACTCGTAGCGCAGCACTTTTGTGACTATCACAATTTTGAAAATAACTTCTGCGTAGATCCGGCAACCATGTGCCTTGGCTCAGCGTAGCGGCACCTTGCTAGGCAAGTGCTTGTTTCGAAGTGAGCTAATGATGCCTGAGCCGACCGGCTTTTATTCAAAACGGTCAGGGTCACGCTGAATCAGCTGAAATCTAGAAATCCTCATATCTCTGGTATCCCTGGTCCGATTTACTTGATACTAAGTGCATTCTCTTTCATTTGGCCGTGCCAGTAATCTGATCCAAGTCTCAAGTCTCTACTCCAAGGCTAACTATTTAATCAATAAATAGCCTCGACCTCTGCTATTACTCGCTACGTCACTTGACATGCTCTTAGCGGTATATTCTTTCCAATTGCTTCTAGAAGCAATGGAGCGCGATATTCAAATATCTCAACTTTCAAAAGCGGCTGTAGCCTTTCCCTTGATATCTAGGTGTCTGAATCTTGGAATACCCATTCCTGGAGTTGGGCACATCCACCCCACACCTAGCAAAAAATAAAAATTGAAAAATTTTTATTTTTCCTATCTACACATTAAATCATCTGGTTCTTGAATAGCAAATCTTCAAATTTGATGCATTATAAGTTCCCACGATGTTACCAGTTCGTGTATTGGCGATCTCATAGCTTCCATTGTTGTTTACTTCCACAATATTTCAAAATCTTTAATTTCACCATGTTTAATATCAAAAATATCGTGATACTTTTCCAAAATTTTTCCTAGCTCTGGGGACTCCTCCTCAGTGTAGACTTCTCTTCCTTCAGCTTCATGAAAAATCAGAGACCATTGAGCATCTCCCTCGATGTCTTCCTCTTCTTTTCCCTCGAAGTTAATATCTTCGGTATTCTTGAATCTGATCGTCTCTGTCTTCATGTCCATCACTGCTTGATATTTCTGAATGAAATCCGCTCCCAATATCATGTCAAAAGCCATGTCCTTCATTACTACAAACACATGTCGGAAATCATGTCCTCCAATAGTAATACAGAAGTATAATTGTGTTTTACACAGAGATATTTTGTTGGGTATTATTCCTTGGATTTTTATTCCTGATACTGGAATCTCCTCTAAATTCTCTTTGAGCTTCCACAGAATATAAAGCTTCTCACTCACAAGACAAAGCATAGCCCCAGTATCAATCAAAGTATCGACAGGCATACCGAATACATCGCATGATATGATTGGCATTTTAATTCTTGTACCCATTTCTTTCCGTTCGTCATTCTGTTGAATTAAGTCATCATCCTCTGCTTGCCATTTAATAATTCTGGAAGTGAAAGTGTTTAAAATTCTATCTTCTACCGTGAATTCGAAGTTGTTTTTTTCGTTTCCATTCCCCCGGGACTGTTGTGTTCCCGATGGACCTGGTTCATTGGGCCTCTGCTCCAAAAACTGCAAGTTATCTTGGTGTCTTTCTTCTAAGTTCTTCCTCGTCTCCTTGTTGAACTCTTCATTGGACTGACGAGTATTCACATTCCCTCTGTTATTGTAGTTGTTTCTACCATAGTATCTTCTTTCCTGGTACCTTCCTTGATTATCCCTAGGTCTTCTCCATCGAGTATTATATCGATTTCCACCATCCGGTCTTGCATAAGGCTTGTAACTGTATCTGTTACTGTACTGATTCCATCCTCTTTTATCGGGCTCTTCCCTCGGCGTTTTCTCTTCTCGCCCCTCTCGAATCTCTCGAGGTGTTTGGGAATAACTATCGGCCATAACAGCATACACAGCGTTGTTATTCTTTACTCCCTTCTGATGGAAGAATTGAGCGTTCGTATGATCCAGCTTCTGCATTACCTCGTCAAATTGCTCCATATTATAGATGTCAGCAGCGATCAAAGTCCTTTGGACGTCTGCTGGAAACTGACGTATCAATGCAGTAATTAATTCGTTATCTGGCATCGGCGGATCTAAATGTTGCAGTTTAGAAAGCTGTCCAGAAAAGTACGTAGAGTATCGAGTAGGTTGTGACGTCGAGAATCTCTTCGAATATAAGTCTGTTCTGACTTGCTGTTGGGTTTCCGGGGACCAAAACTTTTTCAATAACCCACGGGAAAACTCCTCAAAATTGGTTAGAGTGGATCTAAAAGCTCTAAACCAAAGAAGTGCAGGACCTTCCAAAAACTTCCCTATCACTCGGATCTGTCTTTCCTTAGGGATCTTGGAATCTTTCAGGTAATCACCTGCTTCTCTCAAAAATTTTACGGGTGTCACAGAATCTCGCCCTGAAAATTTAGAAGGCTTATCCTCTACATTCTTGAATACAGTTATGGGGTTGGATTGAAATACTGTCCTGACCTCATCCTGTCTTTGACTATCAGTTTCTCTAGCTGCTCCTAGATTTATCTGTATCTGTTCTTTTCCCCTTACACTTGGCATTTTCAACAGATGGTCAGACTGTTTCTCGTCCTTGATTTGGGTTTTCATAGCCTCTAGTTCCTTATGGTTTTCTTCTGCCATTTTTTAATTGCTTCGGTTTCCTTACAATTCTCCTTAACATCAGTGGATACCTGGTTCATAACAGCCTCGTGACTTTTCAATGACCCTGTCATATCTGATATGTCCTTCTGAGTTGCTTGGATATCTTTGGAAATTACTTGAATATGGGATGACAAAGATTCCCTAATCTCCTTGATTCCTTCTTGGTTCTCCAGCTTGAGTGTGTCTTTAATTTCATTGACAACTGTGGTTTTAATTTCAGTTTGTAATTCATTAATCACACCTTCTCTTATTTCTCCCATTACAAGTTCTTTGAATTGTTCTGTTAAACGTTGAACAACTAGAATTCCCATCTCATTACTCTCTTTCTTCACCCTGACTTCTAGGTTGACCATGTCTTCACCAACTTTCCTAAGACCATGTTCTATCCTATCAGCTAAGCTTTGGGATCTTAGATCGGCATCGCGAAATTTATCGTCCATTAAACTTGCGTTAGTGGCTAATGAAGTTTCGAGCTCATGTGTTTTTTCGCATAATTTAGACATTTTACTCTCAAGTGACATTTTCAAAATTTCGGAATTCTCTTTAAATTTACTTTCCATAGAATTAAATTTACTATTTAAATTTTCTTTCAAGTTATCTTTTAACCTGCTTTCTAACAAATCAGAACTTTCTTTCAAGTTACCTTTTAAAGAATCAGAATTTTCTTTAAGTTTATTTTCTAAAGAATCAGAATTTTCTTTAAGTTTCTCATTTAAACTTTCTTTAAGTTTATTTTCTAAAGAATAAGAATTTTCTTTAAGTTTATTTTCTAAAGAATCAGAATTTTCTTTAAGTTTATCATTCAAACTTTCTTTAAGTTTATTTTCTAAAGAATCAGAATTTTCTTTAAGTTTACTTTCTAAAGAATCAGAATTTTCCTTAAGTTTCTTTTCCAAAGCCTCTGTATTTTCTTTCATAATGGCGGCTACACGCCGTCCAGCCTCTTTTGAACTCTCCTCCAAACTCCTCATCATCCTCATCATCTCTTCCATAATTTTCAATTATTATTCAAAACTTAGGGGTATACAATATTGGCAGACACAAGCTTATAACTAGAACAAGAAATATGAATAGCTAATTGGGACACTCTAATAAAATGAGATTTGTCCTAATGTCGACGTGATGGAAAAACAAAATTCTCTACTTTTACGAATTACATTTACCACAATATCACAAGAAAAATATGCAAGTTCTCAAATATCCTCCACCTGGATTCTAATAATGCGCATGTCCAGTCATCGAACGTTTACTACTGAATTTACTTGACGCCCTAATGGTTAAGCCATTATCAAAAATAATCAAACCCATTCTAATTATTAATCAAGTTAAATTTTTAATTTTCCCCACTAATTGGGTTTCCTACTAATTTATTCATCCAAACCAGACATCTCTCAACTCCCAAAATATTTCTATAAAAATTATCACAATTTTAAATCGGCATGCGATTGACCGTGTCTAACTCGAGCTCCACGTTCGAAGCCATTTCTCTCTCTATCTTATTTTATGTGCCCGTTTAGACCGGAGTCCGCACGACCACATATGCATTTTACCAAGAATCAGTCAGCACGACAGTCAAAATATCCCGGGGCGCCAGATGGGTTAAAGCAAATCGCAAAAACGACATCAAATGAAAAAAATGCTTTACTGATTTTTGGCTCAATGCAACAATAAGGATAGAAGGAGATTCAACTGGGCATAACACATCATGTAAAATTATCTCATTTTATTTTGAATTTAAAATTGACTGCAAACATGCTCAAAGCAGCATCATTCACGTGTGGCGACCCACATCCTATTTACACAATGTACAGAAATTTCCCAACACATTGGACAATTATCTTTGGAAACACAAGTCTGATTATTAGTCCTGTAGACTGTGTTCCAAAATTATATTCATTAGTTATGATTAAATCCAGTTCAAATTTAATTGTCTTTACTGGAAATACTGTAGTTCACTGTTTGAATTTTTACATAATATTAACACTCGTAGAATAAATGTTCATAGAATTTTTAACTTTCACTTATTTTTCCAGTTCCAAAAAATATATTGTCAAAAAATATTATTATTTCTGAATCAACACAAATTATTTACACATATTAATAACATCTGAAAAGTATTTGACCTTGAGCATAGCATCGAAGAACTGTGCGAAGCACAACAAAAATTAATTGTTCTTCTGACATTAAATGTTTCGAGAAGTGACTCGATTATGAACTTCAAGTTCCTAACAAAATACATGATTTCTGAATCATCAACTTGATCAATAAATTGTTGAACCATTCAACTATTTGATTTTCCACTTGGAATCATTATTATGAAAAATATTTATATTCATGGCCATTTTAGTAATTTTCACAACTTGCAATTCTTCGACAGAATGCGGAAATAAGAATTATAGCTTCATAATAAATTCATTTAGTTCATGGCACTAGGATTGAAAACATCCTTCAAATTATTCGTGGTTAAAGAATTATTTTTAATTGGCAGTGGCCCATTCTATTATTTGTGTAAGAACACAATATTCCAACAACACCGGCAAAGGTCTTCCTCTGAAGAAGAATAAACTACTATCATGACAAATCCGGGTTCTAGCAAAATCAAAGTCTAAATGGAATCCGTAAACAAGGTTGAAATAAGAACTGATGGTTTCTAAGAAATAACCTTCGGGTCATTCATACGACGAAATGTGTAGTTCCAATACTCCTTCTATAAACCTGAGCCATCGAACCTGCTATTTGATTGATGCTCGAAAAAAAACCTCCTCATTCCTGCGACTTAAACATGCGCACCTGGGAATGGCATTTCAACTACTCAACACACATAAATTTTCTTCCCAAAATTTATACAATAAATCAAGCCTCTGCTTGTTATCAACACTGGAAGATTAATAAACTTACAAGTTTATTTTATTTTACCATTCAGTTCAACCCGTGAAGTTACCATACTTATGATAATCTTTATTTCACTTTCGAGTGTGTTTACGTCATGATTTTATATAAATACAAAAATATCCTATTTGATACAAATATCATTTGCTTCCCGTTTCTTGCCTCTCCGTGTTATCTGAAAAATATACTTTGCTCATTGCAAATATCAACTGTTCAACCAGAACTGAAATGTTGGTTGAATGCGGGCTTGCGCTAACCACTCTCCTTCGGAAAATCACCTGTTCCAAACTAGAAATGATTAAACTACTTCATAAGCTCTCTCTCTCAATACATATGATTATTAGAAAATATAATGTCCAAGAATTATTTAGAAAAGTTATAAAAATCATTATTATTATTATTAGTGGATTATTATTATTATTATTATTTGTTATATTATTTTAAATATATTTAATTATCATCTCATTATGTGAGAATCCACATGTTCGAACCTTTGAACATGAAAAAAAAATCCATTCCTCAACAAAGATAATTTAACTTTTACAGTTACATCGACGGTTTTCCGTGACTTCCCAAATATATGAAATATTCAAATAAATGCTCGATATGCTCGGTCATCGATCCTAAACTGTTCTGAGTGCTGAAAATACTCAGAATAACTCTAATATGTCTTGCGTAAATCATTGCAAGATTTAAATACGAAGAAAAAATAAATTTGTTGGTCATCTGCAGAAAAATAGTTTGTTCCAATTAGCTAGGCATAATATAAAGTCAAAATGTGGCTTACATTTCTTGATGGTCTTGAAGCGTAGTGAACCTGGTCTGTACCAGATTTATCCATAAACATGCCCTGTCGGACAAGCACGTATAATCCTTGAATCGGCCGCCATTATATACCCACAATCCGTCTAACACGACATAGTGGTAATATCTCTTGACGTTTGAAGTAACTGTTGATCCATTTTAATATTGGCTTCTGTTAAAGCCATAACAGTTTGCTTAAATGGGGTCAGATCTAAGTGATCTATTCTCAGATATGTCAGTTGTAACATAACTCACGGTAATCATTTCAGTACAAGAAAACACTGACAGTCTATACCAATCAACGGCTGTTCTGAAGATCGTTCCCTGGGCATGGCTTCACACCATCTACCATGCGCGAAGCAACATGTAGTTTCCCTGCGTTGGCTAATGAACAACACCGTGATAGACTGGCCTTCAATATACTGAAAGATCGAAGTGGTTATTAAGTTACAAATATGAAACTGACTAAATTTGGACTAAAATATCCAAGTATTAGGTTATTACTGGACTGTGACAAAGTATTATTCTAGACAAAGTCTAGCATATGTCCATGTAGAAATAAAAATATTTCACCAGTGTCCGTCGAAAAATAACTATCACCTCAGTGATTCTCCCTGCCGGAAACTTACTAAGTTCCACTCGTAGCGCAGCACTTTTGTGACTATCACAATTTTGAAAATAACTTCTGCGTAGATCCGGCAACCATGTGCCTTGGCTCAGCGTAGCGGCACCTTGCTAGGCAAGTGCTTGTTTCGAAGTGAGCTAATGATGCCTGAGCCGACCGGCTTTTATTCAAAACGGTCAGGGTCACGCTGAATCAGCTGAAATCTAGAAATCCTCATATATCTGGTATCCCTGGTCCGAAAGTGCATTCTCTTTCATTTGGCCGTGCCAGTAATCTGATCCAAGTCTCAAGTCTCTACTCCAAGGCTAACTATTTAATCAATAAATAGCCTCGACCTCTGCTATTACTCGCTACGTCACTTGACATGCTCTTAGCGGTATATTCTTTCCAATTGCTTCTAGAAGCAATGGAGCGCGATATTCAAATATCTCAACTTTCAAAAGCGGCTGTAGCCTTTCCCTTGATATCTAGGTGTCTGAATCTTGGAATACCCATTCCTAGAGTTGGGCACAGTATCTCGTGTGGGGTTTCACCTAGGACACCAAGCTGGCTCATCAGTGGGCTCTTGGTGTCCTTGCCAGCCAGTTTGGTGTCCTAGGTGAAACCCCACACAATACACAGGCCGTGAAAGCCAATATACCAATAAGAGATTTATTGAACTTCATAGTTTAGTGTATAAGAATTTGGAGTGTTTTTTTGTGTATCTATTTTCTCGATTATGAACAGAATGCATGGGTGTGAATGCACTGTAGAGATAGTTAGTAAGTTATTGTTGTTTTAAGGGATCGGAACTACGAGGTCATCTGCCCCTATTGTAGAGATATTACGGGGTATTGGTATGTAATATTTTATGTGTCAGAATGGCAACTGATAGCTGCCTGCGCTCGTGGAGTTTCAGCCATTTCTGCTGCACGTAATAAGGTGTGATATGTTCATCTCGCCTTTCATCCAGAATGTACCGAACACATGCATTTTGGACTCTTTGCAATTCGATGTTTTGTGTTTCTGGCAAATCATTGTATACAGCAGAGCTATAATCAATTATTGAAACAAGTAGTTCCGTATAGAACTATACAGCCTATTTTCATATATCCGACTAATGTTAATTGCCTCTATCAACATACTAAATTTCAGTTTGATTGCTGTAATATATTCGTAGATATTGAGAACCCTCTAAATATTTCGGGTGGTCGCCATGTTGGACTTTTATATATGTAGGGCTTAGTGTTATGTACTGTTACATGAAGATTATTGTGTACGTGTAATATTCAAACTTCAATCGCATGATTAGTACACACGAAGTAAAAACGAGATTTTAAAATTTCGCACAAATGCCATCTCGTGGTTATGGAAACAATTGAAAAACATTAGATGCCAGTGGATTAACATTTGTATAAGGATTTACTGTACCAAGTGTCACTGCACTCGGATGGTTAAATTGCGCGAAACGACCATGTGAATATTTATATTTCGTTCTGCCGCCATGTTGGATTTGTGATCACCAGGTTATTGAAAGTCCTATAGGTGAACTTATGTCCATAGCCCCTATGAGCATTAAAAAATTCAGTTTGATTGCTGTAATAGATTCGTAGATATTGAGAACAGTCTAAATATTTCGGATTTTCGCCATGTTGAGTTGTTAAATGTACAGGCCTTAGAGTCATGTACCTTTAAAGGAAAATTATTGCGTAGGTTCATTATTCAAAGTTTCATCTCGATCGCATGATTACGACACAAGAAACAAAAACTTAATTTAAAAATTCGCACAGCCGCCATCTTGTGGTTATATAAATAATTGAACTAAATTACATACCAGTGCATTACAATATATATAAACATTTGCTGTACCAAGTTTCATTGCGTTTGGATCATTAAATCGCGTGAAAAGTTTATTTAAAACTTTCAACTTCGCTTGGCCGCCATGTTCGTTTTGTAGTTAACCGGTTTTTGAATGTCTCATAGATGAACTTCCAGTATTGCCCTTTATCGCCGTGAAAAATTTCAGGGTGATACCCGTAATAGTTTCAGAGATATAGAATGCCGGTGAAATATTTCGCAAAGCCGCCGTATTGAGGTTATGTATACAATTGAACGAAGTTAGATGTCGGTGCATTACAATGAGTATAAACATACTGTACCGAGTTCCATTGCGTTTGGTTGGCCAACTCGCGAGAAACATCTATTTAAGTGTCGCAAATTCGCTTGACCGCCATGTTGGATTTGAAGTTACCAGGTTTTCACAGGTCACATAAGTGAACTTCTAGTAGTTCCCTCTGTCATCATACAAAATTCCAGGGTGATATCGGTAATAGTTTCGGAGATATTGAATTCTGGTGAAATATTTCGCACAGCCGCCATGTTGAACTGGTGAGACGTAACAAAATTTGAAGGGCACGGTTGGGGTTGCCCGAAATAGTGCTATGAACTTACCAAGTTTCATTGAAATCGCTCCAGTGGTTTAGATTTTATTAGGGACACACTCACACACACACTCCTCACACACACACACACACACACGGACAAAAGGTGATCTCATAAGCCTATTTTTTCAAAATTGAAAATAGGCTAAAAATGTGAGTTTGGACGAAGAGCTTAGGTATGTTAGGAGGGGTGTAAGAAGCAGTTCTTTTCAGTAGAAGCATAGTTGATACAACCTTCTTTACCACATTAGACGTATGCTCTGCCCACGATAGTGTTCTATCAAATATCACTCCGAGATTATTGACAGTGTTGCTATATTTAATATTATTATCTAGTATCTTGATGGGTATTAAAATCTACTGAACTTAGAAGTTGTGTGTTAGATATGTTCAAGTTAAGATTATGATAAGCTTGTCAATGTCTTCATTAAACAAATTGATACGATCGCATGCAGTGTTAGGCGTGAGGTGACAATAGACTTACAGATCATCGGCGTGTATATGAACAGAACTATTTTGGAATTCATTAGAAACATCGTTTATATATAGCGAGAAGCACAGTGGACCTAAGACAGATCCCTGAGGTACTCCACTTTCTACCGACTTCCAGTCTGAGAAGGAGCCATCCGCGAGGACCACTCTCTGTGTACGCCTGGAAAGGTAGGATTTGAACCAGGAAAGAGCACTCCAAGAGAAGCCAAAATATTTCAGCTTTGCAAGAAGTATGTTTTGATCACACAGCCAAAAGCTTTACTGGAATCGAAAAGACATAAGATTGTAAGTTGACGCTTGTCCACAGCTGAGCGTATATCATCGCTGACCTTTAACAATGCAGTGGTGGTACTAGGACCCTTTTTGAACCAATATTGGTAAGGATTGAAGATATTAAATTTATTTAGGTAGTCACATACATGTTCTTGAACTATTTTCTCAAGCGCTTTGCTAAGGGCACATAGGATATTTATCGGTCTAAGGTCACTACAACTAGTGGGGTTTTTATTTCTCGGCACTGGACGTTTGTTAGCAGACTTCCAATGAGACGGATATACTCCACTTTGTAGAGAGAAATTAAATAGATGGACAATATTGGGGGGTAGAAATACCTCAAGACAGTTGGAGATAAGAGAAATTGGGAGAGAGAGTATATCCCTGATAACCTGCGTTATTGTGTGTTTGTAGTTCAGATAAGGATTGGGAAGGAGGCGACCGTGGTCTTAAGTTAGGAAACATCGTCTTGGCAATCACCTGGAGTAGAAGTGGGAAACCAACAGAACACCTTTCTAGGATGGGTGAGGTGGGAATAAGACCCATCTCTGGCCAATTCACGAGACTTAGTGCACCCCGTACCAACCTTCAGACAATAATTGTATTCTGTTTAGCAGAGCCGGGAATCCAAACCGTACCTAGGGAGAGATAAAGAAATAAAGTAAGTAAGAAAGAAAAAATAGGAAGGAAGAAAGAAAGGAAGAAAGAAAGAAAGAAAGAAAGGAAGGAAGAATGGACGAAAGAAAGATAGGAAGGAAGAAAGGAAGAAAGAAAGGAAGAAAGGAAGGAAGAATGGAAGAAAGAAAGAATGGAAGGAAGAAAGAAAGGAAGGAAGGAAGAAAGAAAGAAAGGAAGGAAGACAGAAAGGAAGGAAGAAAGAAAGGAAGGAAGAAAGAACGAAAGGAAGAAAGAAAGAAAGGAAGAAGGAAGAAAGGAAGGAAGAAAGAAAGAAAGGAAGGAAGAAAGGAAGGAAGAATGGAAGAAATAAAGAAAGAACGGAAGGAAGAAAGAAAGGAAGAAAGGAAGGAAGGAAGGAAGGAAGAATGGAAGAAAGAAAGAAAGGAAGGAAGGAAGAAAGAACGAAAGGAAGGAAGAAAGAAAGAAAGGAAGGAAGGATGAAAGAAAGAAAGGAAGAAAGGAAGGAAGAAAGGAAGAAAGAAAGAAAGAAAGAAAGAAAGAAAGAAAGAAAGAAAGAAAGGAAGGAAGAATGGAAGAAAGAAAGAAAGGAAGGAAGGAAGGAAGAAAGAAAGGAAGGAAGAAAGAAAGGAAGGAAGAAAGAAAGAAAGAAAGAAAGGAAGGAAGAAAGGAAGGAAGAATGGAAGAAAGAAAGAAAGAAAGAAAGGAAGGAAGAAAGAAAGAAAGGAAGGAAGAAAGGAAGAAAGAAAGAAAGAAAGAAAGAAAGGAAGAAAGAAAGAAAGGAAGGAAGGAAGAATGGAAGAAAGAAAGATAGGAAGGAAGGAAGAAAGAAAGGAAGGAAGAAAGAAAGAAAGGAAAAAAGGAAGGAAGAAAGGAAGAAAGAAAGGAAGGAAGAAAGGAAGAAAGAAAGAAAGAAAGGAAGAAAGAAAGAAAGGAAGAAAGGAAGGAAGAATGGAAGAAAGAAAGAAAGAAAGAAAGGAAGGAAGAAAGAAAGAAAGGAAGGAAGAAAGAAAGAAAGAAAGGAAGGAAGAAAGGAAGACAGAAAGGAAGAAAGGAAGTAAGAAAGAAAGAAAGGAAGAAAGGAAGGAAGGAAGAAAGGAAGGAAGAAAGGAAGGAAGGAAGGTAGAAAGGAAAGAAGGAAGAAAGAAAGAAAGGAAGGAAGAAAGGAAGGAAGAAAGGAAGGAGGGAAGGAAGAAAGGAAGGAAGGAAGGAAGAAAGGAAGAAAGGAAGAAAGGAAGGAAGGAAGGAAGAAAGAAAGATAGAAAGAAAGGAAGGAAGAAAGGAAGGAAGAAAGGAAGAAAGGAAGGAAGGAAGGTAGAAAGGAAGGAAGGAAGAAAGAAAGGAAGGAAGAAAGGAAGGAGGGAAGGAAGAAAGGAAGAAAGGAAGAAAGGAAGAAAGGAAGAAAGAAAGAAAGAAAGGAAGAAAGAAAGAAAGAAAGAAAGAAAGAAAGAAAGAATGGAAGACAGAAAGGAAGAAAGGAAGTAAGAAAGAAAGAAAGGAAGAAAGGAAGGAAGGAAGGAAGAAAGGAAGGAAGGAAGGTAGAAAGGAAGGAAGGAAGAAAGAAAGAAAGGAAGGAAGAAAGGAAGGAAGAAAGGAAGGAGGGAAGGAAGAAAGGAAGGAATGAAGGAAGAAAGGAAGAAAGGAAGAAAGGAAGGAAGGAAGGAAGAAAGAAAGATAGAAAGAAAGGAAGGAAGGAAGAAAGGAAGAAAGGAAGGAAGGAAGGTAGAAAGGAAGGAAGGAAGAAAGAAAGGAAGGAAGAAAGGAAGGAAGAAAGGAAGGAGGGAAGGAAGAAAGGAAGAAAGAAAGAAAGGGAGAAAGAAAGAAAGGAAGAAAGGAAGGAAGAAAGAAAGAAAGAAAGAAAGAAAGGAAGAAAGAAAGAAAGAAAGGAAGGAAGAAAGAAAGAAAGAAAGAAAGGAAGGAAGAAAGGAAGAAAGAAAGAAAGAAAGAAAGAAAGAAAGGAAGAAAGAAAGAAAGGAAGAAAGGAAGGAAGAAAGGAAGAAAGAAAGAAAGAAAGAAAGGAAGAAAGAAAGGAAGGAAGAAAGGAAGACAGAGGCAGTAAGAAAGAAAGAAAGGAAGGAAGGAAGAAAGAAAGGAAGGAAGAAAGGAAGGAAGAAAGAAAGAAAGAAAGAAAGAAAGAAAGAAAGGAAGAAAGGAAGGAAGAATGGAAGAAATAAAGAAAGGAAGGAAGGAAGAAAGAAAGGAAGGAAGAAAGAAAGAAAGAAAGGAAGGAAGAAAGGAAGAAAGAAAGGAAGAAAGGAAGGAAGGAAGAAAGAAAGGAAGGAAGGAAGAAAGGAAGGAAGAAAGGAAGAAAGAAAGAAAGAAAGGAAGGAAGGAAGAAAGGAAGGAGGGAAGGAAGAAAGGAAGGAAGGAAGAAAGGAAGAAAGGAAGGAAGAAAGAAAGAAAGGAAGGAAGAAAGGAAGGAGGGAAGGAAGAATGGAAGAAAGAAAGAAAGGAAGGAAGAAAGGAAGAAAGGAAGAAAGGAAGGAAGAAAGAAAGGAAGGAAGAAAGGAAGGAAGGAAGAAAGGAAGGAAGGAAGAAAGAAAGAAAGAAAGAAAGGAAGGAAGAAAGAAAGAAAGAAAGAAAGAAAGGAAGATGGAAAGAAAGAAAGAAAGGAAGGAAGAAAGGAAGGAGGGAAGGAAGGAAGGTAGAAAGGAAGGAAGGAAGAAAGGAAGAAAGGAAGAAAGTAAGGAAGGAAGGAAGGAGGGAAGGAAGAAAGGAAGGAAGAAAGGAAGACAGGAAGGAAGAAAGGAAGGAAGAAAGGAAGGAGGGAAGGAAGAAAGGAAGGAAGGAAGGAAGGAAGGAAGAATGGAAGAAAGAAAGGAAGGAAGGAAGAAAGAAAGAAGGAAAGAAAGGAAGAAAAGAAGGAGGGAAGGGAGAAAGGAAGGAAGAAAGGAAGGAAGAATGGAAGAAAGAAAGAAAGGAAGGAGGGAAGAAAGGAAGAAAGGAAGAAAGGAAGGAAGAAAGAAAGGAAGGAGGGAAGGAAGAAAGGAAGGAAGGAAGGAAGGTAGAAAGGAAGGAAGGAAGGAAGAAAGAAAGGAAGGAAGAAAGGAAGGAAGGAAGAAAGGAAGGAAGAAAGGAAGAAATAGAGTGATAAGAAGGAGAGGAGGAAGGGAGGGGAAAGTAACGGAGGAAAAAGAAACAAGTTCAGTTAGCTGAACGTTAATCTCACGATCAAATGCCACGTAAAATTCGAACAACCGGACGTGCTCACATGTGTTAGCCGGGAATCGAACCCGGTTAGCCTTAGTGAGTGGCAAAAGCTACGCCTTCCCTCCCAGACCATAGGGATGGCTACCACTACAGTACACCACGAGATGGTCCTAGTTGGAGAGATTGTGAGGATTTAGTGCTATTAGGATAGAACTTAGGCGACAGCACTCCAGCCTTTCACCTCTGGGTCCGTGGTTCAAATCTCTGTCACTCCATGTGAGATTTGTGCTGGACAAAGCGGAGGCAGACAAGTTTTTCGCCGGGTACTCCGGTTTTCCCTGTCACAAATTTCATTCCAACACCACTCTCCACTATCATTTCATTTTATCTGTCATTCATTAAATCATTGCCCCAGGGGAGTGCGACAGGCTTCGGCAGCCGGCACAGTTCATATCCCCGCCGCTAGATGGGGTCTTCATTCATTCCATTCCCTGAACCGGTCGGTCGACTGGAAGCAGGCTGTGGATTGTCATGTTCAACTTGTCGAGGTCTTTAGAACATGCCTGTTACGCCTCAGACCTTTATAAAATACGACCCTTGTAGCACAATTATCTTTTCAAGATCAGAAGCTCCACGTATTATTTTATTCTATTAATTTTGATCGAGTGTGTTTCATAGCTTGCTTCTTTATTTTTGCCATTGTTCATGTTAAGGAATACGTGCTACCCATTCGCGACTTTTGTAACTACTTTGTAGCCTGGGGGTTCGATACTCCTCCGCCCAAATGTCTGGCTGGCCTTGGAAGGTACCGCCCCGGGTGGCTTGTGGTAGCAAGTGGAAGATGAGGCGTGGTCAGCACTCTCATTTATTTTCAAGGTCTGATACTCATTCATCCCACCGTTTTGTTTTGCTCAGCCGCACGGCTCATTGTTATCCCTTGATTCGCGAAACTGGTTCAACACATTAAAGCATACCTGTGGTGAAGACAAGGGGATGGGGAACACATCTGGCTTGAGTCTCTAGGGCGGGGGATCTCAACCTTTCAGTGCCACGACCCAAAATCAAGTAGGTGATCAACGTACTAGTCCCATGGATCTATAGCAAATTTAAACAGTGCTAACAAAGAATGCATTTGAAAGTTAATGTGCCCATTACAACAAGAAATGCATTTCGACGATCGTCAAATTACGACAGTTATTCTTCCAGAAGCAACATATGCCGCTGAAACAATAGTAATCGATGGTCATTCCAAGATTAGGGAACTGGAAAAACAGGAGCGAAGAATTCTCTGGAAGATCTACGGAGCAATCAACAGAAACGGCATTTGGTTGAAGAGACCTAGTATAGAACTCTATCAAAAGACCAATACGATAACAGACAAAATTAGAAAACGAAGAGCCAAATTTTACACCCACATCCACAGGATGGCCACCTTCAGATTGCCAAAGAAACTACTTGGTAACATAACACAGAGTAAAAGTGGCACATAATGGCTTAAAGAGGTAGAGAGAGAGACTTACAAGTAGTCTAATCAGTAGGGACCTGAAAATTTAGCACCTATTTTCCTTTAAATTAGCATTTATTTTTTCCATATTTAGCATCTATTTTTGGAAAATTAGCTTCTACTTTTTTCCGGACCATATGACTTTATTGGCGACACTTGAGATACAATTTAATGTTCAAATGAAAGCATTGTAAATAACTCTGCGTTGCACTGTTTCATGTTACACCTTCTCTCTGTAACAACTGTATTGTAGTGCGACAAAACACGCCCACTGTCCACATTGTTTGTTGGTGTCCACAAAAGATCTAAAGAACTCTTGGCAAAATGTTATGTTCATATTGAACAGCTGTCAAGGCGCGTACTACTTCACACTCCTCATTTTGTTTTAACTACGATTCAATAATATTCTTGAAAGAATCTTAGCCCTTCCTTATTTCATGACATGGAATGTTTGTAAAGCCCGGAAGTTTTTTAATATCGGTTTCTTTGTCATTGTTCAATACCACCTGTCTAGGATAAAATATCTTGAAGTGCTTGAAGGTTACAAAAAGAATAAGGTTACTATTCAAGCGGCAAGCCACAAAATTTTCCCTTTAGCGAAGTCCACGTGTTCGACAAACGACCAGTCGCCACGATGCGCCAAGTACACAAACGAGTTTCGTTCGTCAGCTGTCTGAATAAGTTATAGATAGTCGAAAGTTCGTATCGATACAGAAATCAATTGTTATATCGACCAATATGCGTAGCACACTGCGAGTCCGAGATGAGGTATCGCTAGCGAGCGATTAGGCCACCTACTAAACATTTTCTTTTGTTTTATAAACAAATTCGCAAATAAATTAGCAGATTTAAAGTAATTTCGCTATAAAATCGTACTTACTTGGTATTTTCGCATTTTGGGTCACAATTCGCATTTTGTCGCACTTTGATTTACGCGTAAAATGGTTTTATTTCACATTAAAATTAACGTAGGCTTGGATTCTGTACGAAATTTAAAAATTCGCATTTATCGCAAATGCGATTTTTTCAGGTCCCTCCTAATCAGTGTACAACATTTTGAAGACCGAACTGAGTGCCAGACGAAAATCGCGAATGTTAAGTTTGAACCAAGATCATGACGACAACCTGGGACACATTGGACGGATGAGAGAAAGAGGGAGCATTCCGAGAGAATGAAGAGAATTTGGGAGGAGACATCGTGTACCAAGTTTAGTCGCTCTCCTGTAGGGGAATTCTCGTTTAAATAAATAAATAATAATCACAATTATAGTAATATTAATAATAATAAGGAAGGAAGGAAAGAAAGAAGTGGAGGGAATGAATTTTATAAAAATACTAATAATATAAACTTTGTGATATCTCTCTTGAATCTGACGCAAACCTTGTACAGATTATCTTTGAGACATATTCCGGTTAATTATTATAAAATGCACACCGTATGTATTTACCATTATGGTAAAATGAAGTTAGTATCCGGATTGACAGTTGAATAATACTTTAATAGGCTTCGGTAGCGTAGTTGGTAACATGCTGAACTGCTATGCCCAAGATCGCGGATTCAAACCCGGCGGAAGTCGTCTGATTTTTAAGAGTGGAAGTAAAGCCGTCAGGCGGGACCATGTCATAGATTAATGTCATGTAAAAGAACCTTCCACTAACTACAATTATGTGAAGCTAAATTTATCGGTCAGTTCCAACGTTCGTCGCCAGGTGGCATCTAGTAGCCAAGTTCGCGGCTAGGTGTCGTTGACGGTAGCATTTAGTTGCAAAAGTACTTGAAATTGGTCGTCTATAGTCCTTACCTGAATTACTGATAACACACACTAATATGCCATCACAATTAACGCAGGTTTTCAGGCAGATTCTACACACACCCAAAGTACACGGGGCTATATGACCACGTTGTTTCAGCCCCTAAACTGAGGAACCAACCAACCAGTATTTTGAAGTTTAATTATAGTATGCTCTTAAATTTATTGCCAAGTAATGTGCAGTGTTGCGATGGAAGGTACAGAGGTGTGGAAATTATTAGAAACGAGGCCAGTTTCCAAAATTGTGATTTAAGTTTTCACGGCTTAATGCATTTGCAAGGCGGTGAAATTGCTTCCAGTGTTTAAGCAAGAGTCTTAATTATATTTTCTTTTAAGAAAGTAAAATGATTTTTTAGAATTTCCACTAACAGAGGAGCTTTGCCGCTTTTGTTTTGATAACTTCACTCTACTTTTCGTGTGAATTTAGAGCTGAGGGTTTTGGAGTGATTTTACTGATGATCAGCTCTTGAACTATTGAAATATTCATGAACCAGGGATTGAAATCACCTGACTTAGAGGGTACATTCCGAAGTAAATGAAAAAAAAATAGAAAACGGACCCCTCGGAATACTAATTCTTAAAGTTTTCAGACGCAATTTCTTATGAGAAAATGTGTAAGTCCACGGGAGGGGAAACATTACTGAGTAGGGTTACAAACGATGGTCAAAAAATGATTTTGAGTAAAAAATTGCCACTGATTTAAATTCCTGATTTGATTCTAAGATGCGGCCCCGTGGTGTTGTGGTAGCGCGCCTGCATCTCTCCCGGAGCCCCGGGTCCGATTCCCGGCTCCGTCAGACGTGAGGGCTGGAACGGGGTGCACACAGCCTCGTGAGCACAATTGAGTAGACTAGCTTTCTGACAGTGAGTCAGCGCCCCGGTCACCAAAACCAAGATTAACGGCCGAGGGGAACCGACGCTCTGACCACGCGTCACCCCAATATCTGCAGGTCGATTTGCTGGGCAGCGATTGCTTGGTAGGTCTAGGCCCTCATGGGCTATAGTGTAACATCTTTCCGCTCGGTTGCTGGATAGTTTTGTGGGAGTGATTTTGAAAATTGGGGACGGAAGTTAATCGGGCGGAAGTGGATCGAACGGAAGTGGATCGGACGGAAGTGCAGACGCACCGCCAGAAAAATGGGACGGATGTGAATCGGGCGGAAGTGGATCGAACGGAAGTGGATCGGACGGAAGTGAAGACGCACTGCCAGCTGGATGTACAATTGAAAATGTGTGTATTGGAAACAAGGCAGTGTGTGCTCTGTAGCGCGAGAATGTTATGGCAATACAGTAGGCAGTGCATTTAGTAGGCACTGGTTTGACGAGCACAGTTGCAAATGTTTCACCGACTTTCATTTGTCATTGAGCAGTTTATGAAGCTTCACGTTCAAGGTTGAATATCACATGGGGTAGGACAAAGACGACAAATGACATTTAAGTAAGCGGCATTATTGTCAAGCTGTGGGTGAGTAGTCAAATATTAAATGCATAACAGAATGTTGTTATATGAGTGGAATAAAAGCTGTATTTTCATCATATGTGAGACTAGGTCATTTCATGATTGTAGGAAGCCATGTTTTGATTGTTTACGACGAACTGTATGAGAGCCTTGAGAATAATGAATGTTATAGTTACTGAGGAATGTGCTCACAGTATTTGAGAGTAATGTCGACGTTGTGTGCCACTTTGTTATTATGAATTATTAATGTAAAAGGAAGGAAGGAAGCTTGTAGTTTTGCGTGTCTGTTAATCTCACGATCATGGTCCACGGTACCTCGCTTTTACGTGGAATGCGAACCACAGGACATGGCATTTCAATTCGAAAATCTCACAGGTATTGACCGGGAATCAATCCCGGTCTACCTTGGTGAGAGACTAACAGCTTGACCACTGCGCCACAAATGTGACAGTAGCATATCTCCAATTCAATCTATACATTCATCATAGTATCAGTCTGAAAATGGAGTGTAAATTAACATTTTAAGAATGTCCAAGCTGTGTAGTATACGAGTAGGATAACATGTCAGATGTTACACATCATATGCGACTACTCTAAGGCTCGTATCTTTTTTTTATTTTTAATATTTGATTCTAATAATATGCACACCACTGTAGATGGATTCTTGGAGGAGGTGCAGAGCAGGTTAAGCGTGGTAATGGTTTAATTTAGGCATGCAGCAGGTGTGTAATTGAGTAAGGTGCCCCGGGGTGTCGCACCGCGTCGTGCAGCCAAGTTCAAGGCTGGTCCACAGGAGGTTTCAAGGTGAAGGAGGGACCACACCCGACCATGACATAACAAAGAATGTGGGCAGCCTCTGTCAGTGAGATCATGGACAACAACCGGATTATTATTCTCACCTAACGAACTACTCGTAGCTTCTTTTACTTAATTATTCAATTAAAGCTGTCACGAAGAATACAGTAGGATTCCTTTTAGTATGGTACTCCTCATCCAAACTTTTAGCTAGGATTTCATTACAACGAGGTGGAGGGGTTTGGTTGGTTGGTTCCTCAGTTTAGGGGCTGCGACAACGCGGTCATGTAGCCCCGTGTACTTTGGGTGTGTGTAGAATCTGTCTGATAACCGGTGTTAATTGTGCTGGCTGTATTATTGTGTGTTATCTGTAATTCAGGTAGAAGGACTGCAGACGATTAATTTTTCCAAGTACTTCCTACTGTCCACGACACCTAACTGCAGACGTGGCTACTAAATGCCATCGCAGTCAGCACCAGGCAGCGAACGTTGGAACTACAGTAATATAGCGTTATCAAACTATCCTAAAAATTTTAGCTTCCACAAGTTAGTGTAGTTAGAGGAAGGTTCTTTTACATGCCATAAAGCTATGACATTGGACCGCCGGCTTTACTTCCCCTCCGAAAGCATACTGAGTTTTTTTAACGCTCTTAAAACATTCGACGATTTTGGCCGGGTTTGAACCCGCGATCTCGGGCATTGAAGCTCAGCATGAGGTGGAGGGGCGCCAACAACAACAAGTCTACCTGTTTTCAACTCGGATGAGATGCGATGAAAGGGTATGTGGCGGGTGGTTTTTGTGGCTGAATGCCCTTACTGACGCCAGCCTCATGAGAAGAGTTAACGAGAGATGAAATGAATGGTGGTGAATGAAACTGGGCAAGTATGTGGAAGGAAGCGGCCATGGCCTGTCAGAAGGTACCATACCAGCATTTGCCTCAAGTTGAAAATGGGAAAAACTACGGAAAACCATTTCAAGGACGGCCGAAGGTGAGGCTCGAACCCTTGTCTACCGAGTTCACAGAGAGCTTGGCCCCATGGTCTAGCGCGGCGCGTAGCTACTACTGTCGATAACAACAACAAAAACGACAATAATAATAATAATAATAAAAAGATACGAGCCTTACAGTAGTCGCATGTCATGTGTAACATCTGACATGTTATCCTACATTGAAGTTGTTACCGTTTTTATGATTATCCTTGACATTCATCAACACACAAAATATCTTTTTATTTTTTACACTCTCATAATACCAATTAATATGATAATATTGGTCCGGGTAACTCAAACATAAAATGCCAGCGTTTCGCCCCGGTGTGCCGTTGGGCTCGTCAGTTGGTACAGACACACCTCACCAAAACGCGTGGCTAGCACATACTGAGAAGGCCATGCAAGACACAAAATACAAGTAGTATTGACGTTACGAGTGATGCCAATGTGCTACGGAAGTCAAGCTTCCTTTCATAAAACAAAAGCCTTACCTTGGCAATCCAGATAGGTAATGAATATTCCCGAAAGGGAATTGATAATTCATCTGCTCAAACGGAAATAACATCATATTCCCTTTCGGGAATATTCATAACCTACTCTCATAATACCTAACAATTCCGAGACTCTCTTTTTTTTCAATGCCTATTTGATATTTCTACTCTCGCACTGCCTTCTTGATACTCTACTGTTACATCACTCTCCTGCCAGTAACTACTAAGTTACGTTAACAGAGACTGACTTTTTTTTCTTCACTGCCTACTTGATATTTCTGCTCTCGCACTGCCTTCTTGATACTCTGCTGTTACAAAGTAATCCGTATGTGATAAACATTCCACATGGTGCCACTGCCAGCTGGATCACATCCCTTATTGCTGCTAAAGCAACCAGGAGTGATGTGATCCAACTGGCAGTGCGTCTTACACACTTCCGTCCGATCCACTTCCGTCCCATTTTTCAAAATCACTCCCACAAAAATATCCAGAAACCGAGTGGAAAGATGTTACAAATCAATAATAATTTCATAGGGTTTATCAATTTGTATAACGAGGCTTGCCAGCCATTTAAAAGTACATGGCTACTTGTACAAATACCACTTCATAACACAGGTTCTCAGGCATATTGTATGCACACCTAAGTACACGGGGCTGGACTCTAGGTGAAACAAGAAGTCATTTCTTCTTCATTGTCTTTAATCTTCATCTGTCATCTTCATATCTTACTCCACAAATTGTTGTTGTTGCTGTTGTTTCATTTGAAAGGATTGGACGTAGTGTACTTTTGTGCGTTTATAGGATATATTCGATATTTTCCTGTTTCAAAAATTTACTTTAGTTCAATATTGCGAGAAGGAAATATTGTTAAAATTATATCATTTTAAAAAGATCCATGAAACATTCAACTTTTCTTATTTCGTACTATCCCTAATTTCGCAACAAAAAGACAAAAGTTCTTAATACTGATATTCCTCGTCAGATAGCACCATCAAACAGTGACGTTATAACACCATCTGTTGTAAGATCGTTGAACTACAGGGTCATTATTTATGTGTGCGTGAGTAAACACGGCAGTTTAAGCCGGCTGTGACTGGCGCAGATCGTGGTCGCGCGTACCCTGTTCAGCCGGTGGTAGGCGGGCACTTGCACACTTTTACGAAACATGTTCAATAATGTGTACTTACAGTGCTCATAGCTCCTCCCTCTCTTGTAACACACACCTGACATCTTCTGATGAAAGAATGGACAACAATCTCATGTAATTTTTGTTCTCTAAGAACACAACGCTGTGTGTTAGCTTTTTTAAAATGATTTACAGAGCCTGTTTTCTTGAATCGTTTAGCGAGCCTCCTAATTGTACTGGCATTAGCCACAGGTCTTCCTGGAAACTTGATACGAAATTTTCGTCTTGTTTCAGAACAAGACTTTCTACTTTTCATATACGAATTATGGATATACACACGTTCGCGCAGTGTGAATTGGTGTCTTTAGCATGGCCTACAATCACAGCAATTACAATACTCACTAAACGTGCAATACTAACGTCTAAGCTTTGCAGATACACGAAACACGTGTGAACTAATGATATGAGTCAGCAGAGCGCGCTACCACCGGCTGAACCGTGTACGCGCGTCCGCGATCTGCGCCAGTCACAGCCGGCTAGCGCTTGCCGTGTTTAAGGGGGCGCACATAGATAATGACCCTGTACTTGAAATTATTGTTCCCAACTTCGTACGAAGAACGCAATATGTTGTTGCGAAATTAGGGATAGTGCGAAATAAGGAAAGTCTCCTTTACATTTAATTTCAAAAAGCTAATGGTAAGGGACTCTGGAATGCTCAAAGTCATCAACATTTTTATAATTTAATATTTTACGTCATATTAAGATACGGACTCGAACTCTTCTTCATGGCTCATTTAAGACTACTTTCCTTACACTTTAATTCAATCGCGCGTCCTGTTGGTAAACCCTGAATGTAGATTTTTATTATTATTATCGTTTCGGTCTGGGGAACACGAGTCAATTTCAAAGCTTTGTCCTTCGCTGTTCCTTCTTCTTCCTCCGGTATTCCTTCATCATCTCACTATGTCCTTTCCTCGGACCATTTTGAGGCGGTTTTCTTTCCCTTCCTCCCTAGGAATCCTTCAAATGTTAGCACTTTAGGCCTAAAATTATCCTTCTGTGGTGTATCTTCTTCTGTGATATTGTTTCTTTCCAAATCCTTTTTGACTTCTTGTACCCAGGTTGTTGTCGAATTCTTGTTCCACAGGAATGAGAAGATCTGCTTGGTTAACCTACTGTCATCCATCCTGTACAAATGTTCAAAAAATAGCAATCTCTTCTTCCATATTGTTTCTGACATGTTTTCTATTTTTCGATATATTTCATCATTGCTACTTAATTTCCAGAATTGTGCAGTTTTGCAGATTTTTATTTTTCTCTCTATTTGTTTTCGCCAGATTTCTCTTTAGATTAGTTTTCTCACTATTCGACAATCGCCATAAAAAGCACATTTTTATGAAAGCAAAACGGGTGTTGTGGTGTCAGAAGCTGTCACCGTTTACTTAGCTATCGGAAAAATCTTTGATTCCAATTTCTTGCTAAAATACATCTCTTAGTATAAATATTCCCTTTTTCCCGCGACTATTCAACCTACAAAGCTGAATGGTTTGGAAATAATTCCTCGTTATTTGTGTTATATTCTAACAGAGCCGTTTTTCAAAATTTATTTCAGTTTAATTTAGCCAGATGGAAATGTTCATGAAAATGCTGTTAAAATTAAGCCATTTTTGAAACATTCCATGAAAAATCAGGCAGCCAATGGTCTTAGCAGGGTGTTTCAATTGAACGCCCGTAGGCTCTTAACAAGTTCTGTTTCAAGTAGTTTCAACTTTGGCTACCAGATCCCACTGTGTCTGACACCTAGTGGTGAACGTTTGAACTTGATAGAGTGTTTCTACCCAACCAAATATAGGCTAACCTACAAATTTGACTACATACTACCAATTGTAGTGGTAGGTTCTTTTACATGCCATAAATCTATGACATGCTACCTATTACGATGCCACTGAAGCCAAGTCTTCGGGTCTACATGAGAATTGTTCTCGTACGAAACTGCCGCTTTCAGTGACATCGGGCAAGAGTGAAAACTCTCAAAGATAGATCGCCCCTTAAGGGGAAAATGAAGCACATTAATGTGGTTCTCATCAGGAGGGAAAATCAATTATTCTCTGATGATAAAGTAAGGCGAAAGCATCAAAGGACATGCCTGAATAACTAAAATTTTACATTGACAACATAGAACATTCCGGCTGCCCTTAAAGTAAGGAGAGGGTCTTGATGAAATATCGATTATTTCCTGTTAATAATTTCTGAGAAAGGGGTAAAGGAAGACATGGGAGATTCCTCTGCCCTTTAACCCTTTGTAGGATAGTGTTCTATATATTGAGCACCTACTATAGAAAGGAGTTTGTAGGCTATTATCAAAGGTGCTAATACTGTAGTTGAAACTTTCAGCCTATTTGCAACAAAGTTTCTTGTAGATGTAATATTTCTGATAAGCAAATATTATATCTGTCTAGTTTTATGGTGCTGGATAAAATGTAAACTAGTAAATATAATCAAAAATATTACAATTAAACAATAAAATAAGACATAAATATACAAATTAAAATGAAACACACTAAAAATTAAAATAAAATTAAGATTATAAAATTAGAAAGTTAAAATTATAAAAATTAAAATAATAAATAAATATATAATTTTTAAAATTAAAAAAAAAACATTGAATATTTAAAATCAAAATACAAATTAGAGCTGAAATGAAAATTCGAATAAAAAATTAAAGTACAAATTAGAAAGAAATAGTCTGCCCTATAAAAGGCAGCAACACCACCCCCAGTTGTGTTTTAAACTAAGTATTTGTAGCATATTAGATTATTTTTGAGTTGAGAGTTTTACTTGAAGGTCATGAATATTAACGAATTTGCTGGCCGCTGTATCCAAGTGACAGGGCGTTGGCTCCACCGGAACTAACGTTAGGTTGCTGATCCGAACTATGGCCTTGGATATAGGTGTGTGTGTGTGTGTTTGTCTTGACACGTCTAATTCAGGGTGCTAGGGACTTGTTGTTTCTCATCAGCCCCGATTTAACTTGTTTGTTTTCATACGGTATACGAGGGCTGGTTTTTTTCAAGTTCCGATGGACTGTATAAAAATAACAGATTGGCATACCAAACTGAATTTACTACTAAATGGTTGCTTGTTTTATTCCTATGTCTCTACATAATCGCCAATACTATTGAAACATTTGTCGTATCGTTACACCAGCTTTCCAATGCCCTCGGCAAAATATTCTGCCGCCACTGAGGTGGGTTCGTCTGGACAGCTTCCTGAAGTGTTTCCTTTTTGACGAGGCGTTGCCGCCCAACCATACCGTCAATTCTCGAAAAATGTGAAAATCGTTCAGTGCTGGTTTGGTATAAACGGCAGATGGTCCAAAACTTCACACTTGAATTCTTTGAAAATGTCTATCGTAACGTTGGTACAGTGCGGTCGTGAATGATTTCCACCTTTTTCGAGAATTGAAGGTATGGTTGGGCGGCAACGCCGCGCCAAAAATGAAAAACGTCAGGAGACTGTCCAGACGAACCCACCTCAGTGGCGGCAGAATATTTTGCCGAGGGCATTGGAAAACTGGTGTAACGATACGACGAATGTTTCAATCGTTTTGGCGATTATGTTGAGACATATGAATAAAACAAGCAAACATTTAGTAGTAAAATCAGTTTGGTATGTCAATCTGTTATTTTTATACAGTCCATCGGAACTTGAAAATACCTAGCCCTCGTATAATAAGCAAAGACATTCAACATGATAGTTTAATGTACTTGAGATAATTTGTTCGTATTGACTTCTCATAAATATTAGTTAAAACGCATAGTCAACATCTATCTAATCCATTGTATTAATTAAAATACGTTGAAATCGTTTCTTGTATCTGCATGAACAATGATGCCTTCATCAGGGAGAAAATAAAATGAAACTGCCTTTTACCATAGACAACAACAAAAAAATATTTAGTCAATCAAATTTATTACTTTTTATGTAAATCAATACAACGGTTTCGGCTCAAACATTCATGAGCAAATGTTGTTCAACTTAATTTTTCAAATTAGCAATTTCACAGTCACCTCCGTGGTGTAGTGGTAAGCGTGCTTAGCTGCCACCCCGGAGGTCCGTGGTTCGATTCCCGGCTCTGCCACGAAATTTGAAAAGTGTTATGAAGACTGGAACGGGGTCTACTCAGCCTATGGACCACCTCAGTTATCCTTGAAATGATTTTCCGTGGTTTCCCCACCTGGTCTTCAGGCAAATGCCGGTTAAGCTAAACCACTGGTTTATGTTTCAAATTTACAATTATTATCGTGAAGAAATGAAATAATAAATTAATGGACATTTGTTGCTATCTATCAGTGGTGGTCATATCGGATGAGTTAGCCGTGGTCGTTACGGCATGGCTGCTGGCAGTCGCTCACATCCGGGAGGCGAAGAGGTTCGAATCCCCCCGCCGGCAACCTTGAAGAATGTCTTCTGTGGTTTCCCATCTTCCTTCCAGGAAAATGCCGGGGTTGGTCCCTAACTATAGGCCACAGCCGCTACCTTCCAACTCCTCGTCCTTACATTCCAACTTTCCTCCCCAACGGTATTTGTAGCTCACCATTGGGTGTCCGCCTAGAAGCAGCTACAAACTGGCGAGCCGAACATGTCCTTGGACACTCCCGGCACTAAAAGCCATACGCTAAAAAAGGAAAAAAGTGGCGGTCATTGTAGTTTTCAGGGGAAAAACATCTACGTCAACTGCCCCAAATAATAAGTGTGAGAGTGAAGATGAAATGAAATGTGAATTACTACTACTGGTATACATCTAACTTACATACTAGTGGGTAATGAGGTAAACGGCAGACAGGAGAAGGCAGTGCACTAAATCCTCGAGGAATTGCCCGGTTCTGCCAAGAAATTTAATTCTGGTCTGAGGGCTGGAACGGGGTACACTCAGCCTCGTAGGGCAAAGCTGAGAAATGGAGGATTCGATTCTCACCTCTGACATTCTAGAAGTGGTTTCCCGTGGTTTCCCACTTCTACTCCAGGCAAATTCCGGGATGGTTCATGACATAAGGCCACAGCCGTCTCCTTCCAAATCATAGTCTTAATTGCAGACACACATACACTACTACAGCCACCACAATAACAAACGTTATCTGACAGATTGAGCGCACACCCAAGTACACAGGTCTATATTACCATGCGACCATCTCGTGGTGTAGTGGCTAGCATTCTTGGATGCTGCCTCTGAGGTCCGGGTTCGATTACCGGCTCTGCCACAAAATGTTAATACTGGTCTGAGGGTTAAAACGGGGTCCACTCAGCCTCGTGAGGTAAAAGTGAGAAGAGGAGGATTCGATTCCCATATCAGCCAACTTGGAAGTGATTTTCCGTGGTTTCCCACTTCTATTCCAAGCAAATGCTAGGATGATTTCTAACTTAAGGCCATGGCCACTTCCTTCCCAATCGTCATCTCAATTACAAATGTTGTTGTTGCTTGAGTCTTCAGTCTTTTGACTCGTTTGACGCAGCACTCCATAACTCTCTGTCCTGAGCTAATCGTTTCATCTCTACATAGCTACCACAGCCTTCATGTGAGGCAATCTGTTTAACATATTCTAACCTTGGTCTACCCCTACAATTCTTGTCCTCAACCCTTCCTTCCATAACTAACTTTGCTATTCCTGGGTGTCCTAGTAAGTGTCCTATCAACCTATCTCTTCTGTTCATTAGCAGTCGCCAGAAACATCTCTCCTCTCCCAATCGTCCTAATACCTCTTCATTTGTTACCCTATCTACCCATCTGATCATCATTCTCCTGTAACACCACATTTCAAACGCTTTATTTCTCCTCTTATTACAAATACACAGACACCGAAGCAAATGGAGCTTTATGACCAGAATGTCGCAAAGCCCCTAAATAAATCAACAACAACAACAACAACAACAACAACGAAACTCACTGAGTTAGAGGATCGTTCATCGGCCTCCTCTCGAAAGTTTTTATTAGTCTCTTCTAGTCTATAGAGTCCAATAAAAGATCCTTGGCTGATTATTTTGAATCCGTGCGGAATATCTCCTGTTCATTGTTTTTTTTTGTTACTGTGGAGAATGTAAGTAAGACATCTCAACATGTTCTCGGTTAAGGAATGCATGTTAAATATAATGAGATCACGGACTTAGCAATGAGAAGCAGATGGCGAGGTATAATTTGTGAGTTCCGTGTGATCCCACCTATCATACTCGGGCGGTGACTCCTGCCATGGGAGGTTCAACTTTTCAAGGACGAGGAGCAGTTTTTGGTGGGTATAAATACTGGCTGAATATCCACCAGGGACTATCAGTTGCTTCCAGTAGCTAACGCACACACATCCCTCGCATCATGAAGGCTATCGTAAGTACCAACTTATTTTATTAAGCTGTGGCTGAGATGTAACCTCTCTCTTGCTAATACAGACCAGCTCTACTGGTATGGCTCCATAGTTAAGTTGTTAGCAGCCGGGTTCGATTGCCAACCGACCATTAGTGATTTTAATCTTCTATGTTTAAGTCCCCTGGCTCGGGAGCTGAGTATTTTCCTCGCCTTCATGTCATTTTCATTATGACCTAACGACTCCATGGCTCAGCGGTAACGTTCTCGCCTGCTTTTCTAAGGTTTCAGGATCGAATCCTGGCGCAGTCAGCTGGCATTTGAGGGTGCAAAAATGTGAGGGAGCCTTGCTAGTAGATTTACTGGCACGTTAAAGATCCCCTATAGGGCATAATAATAATATTGTCACCCCGGCGTCTCTAAAAGCCGCAGTAGTTAAAAGGGACGTAAAACCAATAACATTTATTATTATTATTATTATTATTATTATTATTATTATTATTATTATTATTATTAATATCATTTTATGACCTACACGTCATCACTAGCTCTGCTGGTTGTAGCTTTGATTTCGTGGAGACTCAGAACGTACGAGATATGGACGGTGATCTTGGGGCTCTGAGCTGAGATCAGCATTGCATTTATGCACTATTACCAGGGTTCCTGTTTATCATCATTTCCATCCAACCTCCCTTAATACACAGTCGGAGTGGTGTGCAGTGCTGCTCCGGAACTTCAAGCTTACTTTTCTCAGTTTCACATTTCAAACTTTTAGTCGAAAAATAACCTGAAAATAATTACACGTGTTAATAATAATGATAATAATACTACTACTACTACTAATAATAATAATTTCGTATGGCCTTGGCAGCCGGGTGCAAGCTTTGTTATTTGACACCCAAAGGGTAGCTTGTATGTCGAATTTCGTTGTTCCTTTGAGCACTATGAAAGTCGAGGAGGTTAGATATCTAAGCTCCTTGAACACTATAGCGCTTTCTAGTAGAGGAATGAGGAACTTTGTGTTGGCGGAAAGTCCCAAGATTAATTTTGCCATTATGAACACGACCTATTGAATTCAAATGGATTCTTTAACATGCCAAAAACGTATGACATGCCTGTAGTGATTTTGTCGGCTTTCAAAAATCACTTGCCACGGCCAGGAGCGAACCTGCAAGCTTGGGGTTAGTAGACCGACACGTTGATCACTCATCCACCGTGGCAAGATATTACACGTGGTTAAAATATAATTATATATACCGGGTGAACCAGTTGCCCCTAATAATATTGTTTTATGCAGCTCAACTAGCATTGTTGTCAGGAAGGTCGATGTTTCTTTACCTGCATCCCGTATGATAGGCCTACTAATGCGCTGGAAGCATATCCTGCAAACGAAACTGAACCCTATTATTTATCCCTTGATGTGACTACAGATTTATACCAGGGAAAAACAATAATGTTCAGTATCGTTTACAATATATGCTTTCAGTGCATTAGTACCATACGGGTTGCAAGCAGAGAAATACCGACCTTCCTTACAACACAAGTTAGTTGGGCTGCATATAACAATATTATCAGGGTCAGCTCATTCACCAGGTGTTTGTTGTGGACTACAGACGAGAGAGAAAACTAAGGAATGAGATGTTTCACTTCGATGAACCAAAACAATAGTATGATTTCCATACGAGTGTCTTAATTACCATTATAGGCGAGTGGCATACGACTGTTCAACGATAATTATTATAACTATTTTATGGTCGAACATAAATATTCATAAATATCTGACGAGATTTCGCCAGTTTTATGTACTGAACAGAGCGCATGAGACGCAGATAATGCCTTGTATTTGATCACGGCCTCCTCGATTACCCTACTATGACAGTAGTCCACGCTAAATTAGAAGGCCGTGGAACTCAGTGCAGGTGCGATGCTATCCTGGTCCAATTGGTCAAACAACTGTTTCTTGAGCTCTGATTGGGGGGAGAAACTCTTTCACAATGAAAAATAGTGTTATAATGAGCCTCATTATAGTACAGTTTTCTGACAAATAATAGTCAGGGTCGAACATAATAGTACATTATGCAACGAGCCTATAATGGCTATAATTAAGACACGAGTATTTTTTATAAAACGAGCGTATAAGAGTTTTATAATTTCCATACGAGTGTCTTAATTACCATTATAGGCGAGTTGCATACGACTGTTTATGTTCGACGATAATTATAACTTTATTATATGTTTTAACATAAATATTCATAAATATCTGTTGAGAGTCAGCTACTGGAATTTTGTGATCGCAGAGCGAGCGTTGGGTGTTATATCTCTGCCTTTCAAGAGCTTTGAACGACCGACGCATGCGCTCTGTGTGTTTGCAATGCCATATGCTAACCATATGTTTACATCTGCCGTCCCTCAGTAATATTGTCACCGGTGTCAGTTGAAGACAATGCGCTGTGTAGAAATTAGTGTTGGTGATTTTAAGGTACAGTGCAATTTCTTGTCTCATATTCGCCAGTTTATTTACGCGAACATATCGACGGTGGGTATTCCATGTCGGTAATTTATTATAGTTCGATGTTGTGTTTATGTCCGACATGTTGGATTTTGAGCGCATGCGCGAAGTTATCGTTACCTAATTGGTCAATGAACGAGCTCTGATTGGCTGGAGAAACTGTATCATAATGGAAAACAGTGTTATAATGACCATCATTATGATACAGTTTTCTGACACATAATAGTGAGGGTCGAACATAAATTATATTATATTATATATATTTTAATTACATGTAATTTTACAGGTTAATTTTCACATGTCCCAGTAATTGAAGTTACTTTGTGTTGAAAAGAAAATGGATTCAATGTTATTTGTGATCTATTTCTCAGCTTTATCAAATTGAGATCCCCTCACGGTGGAAGAATAATCTAACATCTATGCGCTGGACAAAACTTTATTTGAGCTTAACACATTAGACGAGGATATATGTTTTGATTGCATTCTAATAAAATAAAATAAAATAAATAATGATTTGTTTCTATAAGAGTCAAATTTGAAAATTTATCAATGATAAACCAATATTCACCGTCTAATGACAAACTAATAGGCTATATACTAATATATCCCTATCAGATTAAGTACAGACCTAAAATTTTACGATTATTGGGAAAGTAAAATCCAAAATTTTAATGTCAATTATAAAATTAAAATAAAAGCTTATAATTGTACGTGGCTATTAATCTCGCGATCTCACTGGCTGCGTGGCGCAGTGGTAACGTTCTCGTCTGCTGTGCCTAAGGTTGTAGGTTCGAATCCTGGCGCTGTCAGATTTACTCGCACGTTAAAGATCCCTTTCGGGGCAAAATTCCTGCACCTCGGCGTCTCTAAGAGCCACAGTAGTTAGATGGGACGTAAAACCAATAAATTATTATTATTTACTACATTATAATCTCCATTTTACATAAAATACGTATCACCAGACGGTCCATTTCACTCAGGTGTGGATCTAGGAGGGGGGTTGTGGGCTTACAGTCCCTTTTTCTTACAAAATTCCGAGGGGAGGGAACGAACAAAAATCAATGCATCAGTATACGTATTATTTTCCAGATGTAGCGTATGGATCATGTATCAATTAATTTGAGCACATGCTTCGTTTTCTGTCAAACAAGTCAACAAATCATCTTACATATCCTACTAATAACAATTTTTAAGTCTTACTTATTATACACTGACCAGAAAAAAACCGATCACATTGCTTTCATTCAAATCATAAATATGAGCGGTATAGGCCTAGTACAGTACATACTGTAATTATAGCATGGAAGTAAGGTTAAATGGTTTCCTGGATGCATTACCATTGTTCATGTCATTGTTTCACTTAACAATAGCGATTCTTTGACATGATGCTGTTTCCCGCGGAAAGATGTGCGCGCCATCGCTATCGTCAACAATGCAATGTTTTATTCTTTTTTCCTCTGCCACTTGTTGGCATAGGACAAGATCAATACAGCCACATCCTCGGTTGTTGTTGTGCAATTCAGAAACGAATATGCGCTTGAGGCCTGAAGATGTCGCCAGCGCAGAGGCTATGATCGAAAATGGTGGGGCGCACATCTTCCCGCGGGAAACAGCATCATGTCAAAGAATCGCTATTGTTAAGTGAAATAATGACATGACGAATGATAATACATCCTGGAAAACAATTAACCTTACTTGCATGTTCTAGGCATAGAGTATTCATATTTATGAATTAAGTGAAAGTAATGTTGAATTCTTTAAGTGATCGTTTTTTATTGCCGGCCAGGATGTTTGATTTCTGGAAAAAAATGTACAGTTTGTCCTTAAAATGTTGAATATTTGGTTCTTTAGTTTGTAAATGTGTTGTTTGCAGGTTGCTGTTCTCTTCGCCGTGCTGGCCGTGTTGGCAGTAGTGAATGCCCAGCAGCCCCAGGCTAAGGTGGCCCCCAAGGAGGCCCTGAAGCCCTCAGAGGCAGTCTACCTGGCATCTCCTTATGCAGCCTATGCCGCTGCTCCATACGCCTACCCATATGCTGCTGCTGCTGGATACCCCTACGCCGCATACCCATACGCTCATGGGGGTGCCTACATCTACGGCTGAACAACCCTTACCTGATAACAACCCGGCCTTTACAATCGTTATGTCTCATGTTCATCATATCAACTGTCATTAATAAACAGCATTCTTAAAAATATAAACTTGTTTTCTTTGAAGTATTTTACCAGTGGGCACTGCTGATCTTTATAATGTGTAAGATATAATAAGATAGGCTTAACTTAAGATAATTATTATAGCTGGGCTAAATTGAGATATTAGACTCAGTCTAATATTAATTATTCAGTCGCACAGCACCATTACAAGCACATTACACAATACAATACCACTACAAAGATGTGCACACGCTGAACACAGACTATCCATTCTTACCGCGCAAAATCGTAACCAATAAGCCCGCAGTGTTGGTTTAAATTCAACCAATAGCGAGACTTAAGGATCTCAGAGCGCCATTAAACAGACCAAACCTGCCCCTTCCCTCTCAAGGACTCCCATAAATTTCTGAAGCTATAAACACAAATTTTGCATTCACACGAGTCTAGTTAGTGGAAGGTTCCCTGTCATGCCATAAATCTATGGCAGGCTGTTCCAAACCCATGAGTTTCAGTATGCGTACACGCGAGTACTCAGCAGTAATGCTTGGAGCACGGTTGGAGAGGGACTGTGGGTGAGAGCCAATACGTCACTGGGCGAAGGTCATACCACAAGTTCATGCGCTTCCTGCCAGTCATGATGTATCCTCATTCCCATGGTTCTGTATCATACGTGAGTTTACTTTCAATTTTACTTCCAACCACATCGCGTGGTTCTCTTTCTCAACAGGTATTCATCCCCTCAACTGGCGACTGGGTGAAGAGCTCTCTCAGCCCAAAAAATCTAACAAAAGAAGAAGAAGAACAACAATGATGTATCCACCGCGATGTGACGGCAGCCCCCCACAGCAGAGCTGTATTGCATGTTGCAGGTTTACTCACGGAAGGCGGCGAGTACTCCGCTGCTCACGGGGGAGTTGCTCGGCTGGAACAGCCTGATCTATGGCATGGGACCACCGGCATTGCTTCCCCTCGGAAGGAAGGCATACTGAGGGATTCATAACGCTCTTGAAAAATCCGACGACTTTGGCCGGGTTTAAATCCACTATCTTGGGCACAGCAGCTTAGCTTGCTACCAAATAGGCCACCTAATCCGCTTACACAGCAGTATGGTACTGATACACATTGCTGTTCAAGCTCTTGTTGCAAGGGTACACCAAGACATCGATGCCAGAAAGGAAAACATCTGCGACTCTTTGAGGATGCAAGGCTTCCTTCCTCAGCTTTCTACTCCGGGTGAAGAAGGTCACACTTCACCCGTCTGGCGGTGAAATGTAGAACTAGTTAAAAGTACTGACAGTGACAGTGAGGCAGAGCTTATGGAGAGGGCGCGCAAGGTGGCCCCAAAGACTACTTTACAAAACAATTTAATTTTTTAAAAGAGTTTCAGCTGAGAGCTGACTGTAGGATGATCCTCATGTCGTACATGGGGGATTGCCACAGCATTTTACAGTGTTGCCATACTGACAAAATTGATGTTGCAACTTTTCAGTCGGTCAACATAATCGCCGTTACTGGGATATGCGAGAAATTACATGGGAATGAAATATATTTTGAATTCAGTAAATTTGCCAATTGTTGTGTACCTACAAAAGAACCTTCCACTAACTACAATTGTGTGAAGCGAAAATTTGTAGTTTAGATTATTTGATAACGCTATATTAGTTCCAACGTTCGCCGTCAGGTGCTGGCGGCGATGGCAACTAGTACCCAAGCCCGCAGCTATAATAATAATATCGTATTGCCTCAGGTGCTGGGTGCAAGTTGTATTATTTGACGCCCAGAGGGCAGCTTGTATGTCGAATTTTGTTTTTCCTTGAAGCGCTATGAAAGTCCAGGAGCTAAGCTTCTTGACACAATAGCGCTTTCTAGCAGAGAAAGGAGGAACTTTTGTGTTGGCGGAAAATCCCGAGATTAATTTTGCCGCTATGAACACGGCCTACTGAATGGGTCCTTTAACATGTCAACAACGTATGACATGCGTATCGTGATTTTTGTCGCCTTTCAAAAAATCACTTATCATGGCCAGGAGCGAACCAGCAAGCTTGGGGTTGGTAGTCCGACACGATAACCACTCACCCCCCGTGGCAAGCAGTCCGCAGCTAGGTGTCGTGAACGTTAGCATTTAGTAGTAAAAGTATGAACTTCTTGAAAAATTGATCGTCTGCAGTCCTTCTACCAGAATTACAGATAACACACACTAATACAGTCATCACAATTAATACCGGTTATCAGACAGATTCTACTCACACCCAAAGTACATGGAGCTACATGACCGCGTTGTCACAGCCCCTAAACTGAGGAACCAACCAAACCCCATCTTATAATTCCGAAAATATTTCGCTCATCCCTTGGCGTAATTGTGGGTCATATCAAAAAAAAAAAAAAATTCACACAAAATGTTTAGGTAATGTTTAGATGACTTGTGACGATTCTAAACGGTTCTTATATTGTGCCTATTAAGGGAGATAGGTGATTTTCTTTCTCTCATAAATTCCAAGTTTCTCACCCCTTTGGTGAATGGTTAGTGCTATCAAAAATCTTTTCTGAGATAAGATTTTGGCTCTTATTCAAAAATAGTACGAACTTTGAATTGATTTCATTTTTCACTTACTAATAAAGTTTGTTATCCCCCCCCTAGGTTCGATTTTGCCCAGTAACGAATTCGAGCGAGATGTTGAACGGTTGTATATATGGACTAAATTTGAAAGTAGTTGGTGCAAAAGGACGGTAGTTATCGTGCCCACAAGAAAGCCATATATATATATATATATATATATATATATATACAGTGTGGTCCACCCGCCCCTTATTATTTAGTTTTATGAAACCCAACTAACAGCGCATTTCTCCCGATGGTCAATAATGCTCTGCGCTCAGACTGTGTGACAGCAATGTAATTGGGTCATGGGTCTAGCAAAGAAAAACCGACCTTAAACTTTTCCCCACCAAATACTATGGCCAATTCTACTAACATATGCCTTACTGCTCCTTGAAATAACACACGAACACGTAATGCGATCGAATTAATAGCTTACGCCACGTCATCTGTAATAGTAGAAAGATAAATCAACACCATAAACCGTGATTGAAAACTTTGAGATTGACTTAAACGTTTGAGGTGGGACGGCTACAGTAACTACATGCAGAATCTACCATGTGTTGGTGGCTGAGAGGGTTAAAGCCTGACCGTACGTGGTGGGCGCGAATGGGTGGGACGGTGCTTCGAATCCAGTAGTAGGCAATTTTTTTTTGAACGAAAGCCCACATTCCATTTTAGTCGGGATGTAACTACATGCCACATTTATTGCCTTAAGACGTATTTTTGTGAAGAGTACGTTGAATTTGATGATTTATGAAAAGAATACGATCGAATTGGTACGTTATGCCACTTGACCTGTAATGGCAGAAAATTAAAAAACTGACATGAATATTAACATAACATATCGAAGGTCCGGGTTCGATTCCCAGCTCTGCCAAGAAATGTAATACATGTCTGAGGGCTGAAATTGGGTACACATAGCCTCGTGAAGCAAATATGGGAAGAAATGTGTTCGATTCCCAGCTCAGCCACCCTGGAAATGGTTTTCCGTGGTTTCCCACTTCTACCCCGGCCAAATTCCGGGACGGATTCTATCTTAAGGCCACGGCCGCCCCCTTCCCAATCCTTAATTGCAAATATACACATCATTACAAGCCCGCAATAACTCAGGTTATCAGAAGAATTCCACACACACACCCAAGTAAACGGGGCTAAATGACCGCGATGTTCTAGCCCCTCAAATGAAACAAAACAACAACATATCGAAGGATATTCTGATCGCCAGTGCTTGCATCGAAGTATACGTATTCCTTAGAAATTCCCATGGTATTATTAGCATACTTTCGATTTTTGCAAAAAATGAAAGTAGACTTATGAGATCTGCACAGGGCCAAAAATTGTGTGTCTGTCTGTGTGTGTGACTGTGTGTGTCTGTGTGTGTGTGAGTGTGTGAGTTAAGTTTGTCGCTTAACAGTCTTCTTTAGTGATGTACTAAGAAGTCGTTGCTACTGCTAAGTCAGTAGGTCTCGTGGTTCTTACTTCTGATGAGTAGTATCTGCTTTCTATGAATGAGAACTCGTTGGTTAGTTTGTAGAAGTATTTATTAATCTTTGACGATCCAATATATACAAGTTAACACCAGTCAGACAACCTGTTTAGTTGCTGCTGTTGGAAGAGGACCTTTGCTTCTCAGCCCAGGTCTTTTATACAAAATCCCTTCATAACAAAGTGCGTCACAGTGGAGGGGCGTACTAGATAACATGTATGTGGGAATATATATCTTACAGGATATGGACTCATGTCTTTGATAACAGTTCCGTGAATTTGATCACTCATAGCTGTTGCTGTTAATACATCTGGAAATAACAGATTAAGTAATCATATGAGGAAATGTGCAGGGCCATTTCCTTAGTCCTTCTAGGAAGTATTTGATAAATAATAATCTACAGATAGTAAACCACATGTGTTGACGATAACATGTTTGTGAAGGAATCATTTCCTTGTTTCCTAGAATGAGCATTGTTCCAGTTAACACGTTGATAATAGCATTACATTGGGCAATGGTGTTCCTTCTATAGGAAGAATGACCATAACCTTTAGTTTAGAATGGAGTCTGGGGTTCGACCCTGGACGGGATACATAACTCCTCCACCCTTTGTTGCTCGTTATCGTCCTCGATAACAATTTTCTTAAATCTATTCTTTGCAGATTTAATACCTTGATATATTCTTGTTCTAAATATTAACATAATAACACAGAAAATAAGTATTATAATACTTGTGTTCACAGACACAAAAGTTTTCATTTTAGTATTGTATTCTGGAATGGGTTTTAAATCTAACTTCATTCCTTTCACATCGAGGTGGGATGAATGGAAATTTATTTCGGTTTCAACGTATGGATCATTTGGAGTTGACAGGAGTGGAAACAGGTGCACATAATTTGTAGGTTGCTGTTGCAAAGTTATGCCCATACTTGTAATAGGGCAAGACTCATTTGAGTAGATAACATATGATCCTGCTAATTTTATAGTTCTCTGAGATTCTGGGCAGGTTTGCAAGATTATTTGAGGATTTTTACTAGAGAAAAGGCTATGCTTCTTATTTAGTGGTTGAAATAGTTGTACCTCGTTTTTGACAGTGGCAAATTGACATCTGGTAGTGTCCGTTAAATTACATGAAGTCATTCTAGTATTAAAGAGTATACATGCGTAATATTGAGTAATTTTTATACAAGGTGCGTTAGACCATCTTAAGGTAGGTCCTTGCAAGTAATATTTTTCCGGAGGGATTAATATTAGATTATTGCTAGGTACAGGAGACATTTTATACAATGTATAAGTTTTAGCATCAGTGATTGGCATATATAATATTACAACCATTTCTTCGTTCATCATGAGAACTTGCGTTTTTGACAGTTTAAGGTTCTCAAATTGATGATACTGGTCAGTATGAATTATAGTTTTTGTTGGGTAGATTAGTTGTAAATGTTTTACAACATTTGTTAAATCTTTTTGGGAGAACATCTTGATATTTGTCATTTCATTAAATGACAAGCTAATAGTATCTTGCATCACTTGTATGATTTTATCTAATTTGTTCGTACACAAGAGCACATATTGTTGATGTTCCAGAAGGTTAATCTTGAAGTCTTCTTCTTGTAAAATACCTTTAATTACCTTCATATTATAGTTTACATGGTTCATTTCATTATAGAACTTTTGAGCAATGGAGTTACTGAATGATATTAATTTATTAATATGTTTAATTTCTTTGGCGTTACTTTGTTTTAATGCTTCTAATTGTTCTTGTAGGTTGTCTAGGTCATCTTGGTCTAGATTACCTGATATGAATTTAATTATACTACCTAAACCATTTATAAGACCTCTCTTACTTCTAGGTGTAGCAGGTAGTAACTTATTTAATTCCTTTTTTGTTTCTTTAATTGATTCTCTTAATTCTGATATTAGATAAGGAAATGTATTATTGCTTCGTGACATGAGACTTGAGATAGTGTCTTGAATATTATTATAAGATTCTTTTAAACTCGTTAAATTGAAATGAAACATGAACCGGTGATAATCGTTAATTATTAAGGCTGGTCCTAATGAGTCGGCATAGAATCCTTGTGTCTGGATGGGCTGTGTGATGATGGTGCCATATCCAGGGAGGAATCTGGAATAAGAAATTTTCTTTTTGGTTTAATGTCCCGAAAATTCCTTACATGAGTTTTACCGTTTCTCATTTTACAGTATACCCTGTTTTCTTCAATTTTGGTAATGATACCTTCGTTGTACAGGTTTTTTGATTTCTTGTTTCTGGTGAGGGGATCTAATACGTAGACGGTTTCATTAATTTGGTAATTATGATTGAAAGTGTCGGTGTTTGGTTTAGTATGACTCTCTTTTACAATTTTCAACTGATTTCCTTGTCTTTCAATGTATTCATTGATTTTGGGACATGGCGAGAAGACGTGGTCTAAAGCCTTATAGTAGGGTCCGTATAGAACGTTTAAAGGAGGTTGTTTAGTAGTGGAATGGATTGAAGAATTGTAATTCGTGATTATGGTGGTCACGAGCTCTGAGAGCGGAGTGAACTTATCGTGATCTCTGGAGATACGAAGTTTCTCTAGAAGGGTCGAATTCAGTCTTTCTACTGGAGAATTAGATGAAGAATTCAAAGGGGTAGTAGCGTGATATTCGATGTTCGTGGCTTTACAATATTCTTTTATGACATTGTTTTCGAACTCTCCTCCTTGGTCATGTGTGATTTTCCTTGGGAATCCATGGTGGGAAAAGTAAACTTGTAATTGGCTTAGTGTGGCCAGACCTGTACCATTTGGTAAAATGTAGGCTTGTCCATACTTTGAGAAAATGTCAATTATAGTTAATATGCGACTTTGCTCGAAGTGAAACGTGTCGATGTGAATTTGAGAGAAAGGGTGATCGGCGGTGATGGGACCATGGTTCGATACCTCGTTAGGGTATCTCTCGTATTTGTTTCTTTGACAGAGGTTACATTGATTGATGATTGTCCTAATTTGTTCTCTTAAATGAGGCCAGTAATATTTGGTCTTAAGATGTTCGTAAGTTTCTACTATACCATTGTGGTTTTCAGAATGATAGTGTGAAATCAGCTGTCTCTGAGTTTCGGGGCTTTCAATGTCTTCCAAGAATTTGGATGACCTGATAATTATTAGTTCAGAAGTAAATAGCTTCTGGCATGCCCTGATGAATGGGATCTCGAGAGTGATATCGTCAAAATAAGTAGCGTACTTGTTTGAGGTTACTATTATTTTGAGGAGGTGATTTGCTAAATCTTCCTGAAGATTCTTCTTTGTGACAATCATTATGTGTCTGGTACATTTTTTAAACAGGTTTTGTTTAAGTACCTTGGGATAATTACCATATTTTAAAATAATCTGATTGCGGTTTTGGTTTAAGTTCCGTTCAGATATTTTCAATGTGAATATGGGGTCTGCCCGATTTGAGTGGACAGTTTCATTATCCATATCATTTTGGTTGGTGTCATCTTCGGGGATGGCAATGATTGAAGCTGTTTCATCAGCCATGTTAATCTCTACTCTAGAGGGTGCGTCTGCGACATAGTTAGTTTTGTCTATGACGTAATCAGGCTCTCCTAGTTTTGTGTGGGGATGTTCTTGAATATTACCGTACCTAATGGAATTTATTTCCAGTGGCTCAACTAAATTTGGTTCCTTAAACTCTTGTTTTAGTTGTCTCGCTGTGGGCTGTATGGCTTGGTGAGTTTTGGCATCTAAGAGATACATTTCACCATATTTAAAATTCAGAACATACTCTTCTTCTTTTTCGATATTGACGGGAATCGCAGTGTTAGCTGTATCTACCGTGGGTTGAAAATGATTCACTTGATTATGTGAAGAATGAAAGTGAAACGGTATGTCTGTGCTGTTGAGAGTGACTAGGTTCGAGGCGTAGTCAATCTTTGCGTCTAATTGAGCGAAATCTGCGCTACCTAAATTATTTAAGTCTTCGATTTTGATGGCTGGGCCAAGCGATAATCCTGAGATTGTTCCTCTGTATCGTACTCATATTCATAGTACTGAGTGTCGTACTCTTTCGGGTAGTTTTGTATGTTGTACTCATCTACATACTCTAGTGATTGCTGTATGGGACCTAAAGCTTCCTGTTCGATGTCTTCTGAAGGTTCTAAGTGAGCATTCAGATTACCTCTAATGGTTGAAACACCTGACATCGGCTGTGGAAATCTTTGCTGGTTAGTGGGTGTGAAACGTCGGCCAATATTATTTGGAGTTGGGTAAGGACGATTCATGGAGTTAGGTGGCTTGAAAGGCTGAGTGTTCGGAGCTTGAGCGTGTCCGAAAATTGGTTGTGGTTTATCTTTAAAGAAGGGTCTGTGGGTTTGATTTTGCATGAAAGGTTGGTTAAATGGGTTCCTTGGTGGAACTGGGTTAAAATTCGAGAATGGATTGTGTGCTGAGTGGCCTAGTGGTCGAGCTGTTGGAAACTTGATAGGAGGTAGTTTTCCTCTTAGTTGGTCCATGTAATCTTCATGGGCGCGATCGTTATCATAAGACCTGCATAACCTGAGGCAATGATTCAGGTCTGTAATCTGTGCATATCTTAAGTATGAGCTGTAGGGTTCCAAAACTCCTGCTTTAAATGTATTTAGGCTTAACTCTTCAAGTTCTCTTAGTTTCAATTCCAAAATTTGATTTTGGTAATTGAGTTTGCATAAGCTTTTGCATTGCAAAGTCAATCCTTATAATTTATCATGGTAGTCATTGTATGATTCGTTTCTTTTCTGGAAGCAATTAGAGATCTCCTGGATGAGAAGTCTCTCGTCTTTGACGTTACCGTATTTTCTTATGAGTTTATCTTTACATTTTTCATAAGTACTGTTGGCTTCTAAGTCAAGAATGCTACATGCTTCACCTTTTAGTTTTGACTTTATGACGTTAAATAGGAAGTCATTTATTAATACTGAGTTTGTAGCTGACGCTATTCTCTTGTGAGTGTTTAGAAACGATTCTGTTCTTGCTAAGAAATAGTCAAGACTGCAAGAATTAGTGCCGTTAAATTCAGGCAAAAGCTGTATCTGAGCATATTCGAATTTTGAAAGTAACTCGGTTTCAGGCATTTTGTTTGAATTTATAAAGACGGTTTTCAAAATTGTTTATAATAAATATTTAATTTGCTAGATTAAATTTTGTAACAGTGGTTACTTTTAAAAGTTAATTACTTACTTATAAGTGTTAATATTAATCAAAATATATGAGAAAGAGCCCCGGTTAGGTTTTCACAATAAAGTAAATAACTTATTATTATTAATGATCAAAATATATGTGAAAGAGCCCCGGTTAGGTTTTCACAATAAAAGAAATAACTTATTATTATTATTATTATTATTATTAATCAAAATATATGTGAAAGAGCCCCGGTTAGGTTTTCACAATAAAAGAAATAAGTTATTATTATTATTAATCTAAAATTAATGATATGTGGATATCTCGTTTAGATTCTCCACAATATGAACTAGTAAAATGATGAAATTAATTATATGTCTTCTGAAATGAGGATGATGATTGATGATGATAATAAATATTTAATTATTTTATTAATTCCTTTAATAGTGACAAGCGAAAGACCAGTATGGGCTGCACTAACTCACTTTTGCTAGGAAATGATATAACTTTATTATTATTTTTTGTTTTAATTGTTTAGTTACAATATTAATTGAAAAGTAAATAAAGAGTGTAAGGTCTGCTAATTAGAACCCACTAAATTATTTCCTCTTGAAAGTCATGAATATTTATTATTAAGTATTTATTGTTTGTTTTAAGTTTATTAAGTTTAATTCAAATCGAAATGACAAGGCAAACTCTACTAGTTAAAGTTTACTGTAATTTGTTTTCGTTTGAAAGGGAAAGAATGTATTATTTAGGTTTTATTATTATTATTGTTGTTGCTCTCCCAATTTGTCACTTGAAATATTGAACCATGCTTTACTAATAATACTCTAGTTCACAAATAAGGTATTATTTGGAGTTTGACTTACAGACAAGAAAAGATGATCAGTGCTGGCTGCATCCTCTTGGAACTGCGGAGTAGGTTGGTTCTCTCGTGTCGTCGTGTGGTCGGAAAGCGCTTCTGGAGCGTTGTCGGCACGTACGGCGATGGCGGTCGGTTGTTGCGAAAGGCGTTGCTTGGAACGTTGTCAGCTAACTTCCTTCCTTCCGTTAAGTTAGCAAAGTTGGTTGTGGATGAAAGGCGTCTCTTGGTACGTTGTCAGTTCCACTTCTAACTTGCTTCCTTCAAGCTGGCGAAGTCGTTTGTGGACGAAAGGCCTCCGTGTGAGGTTGTCAGTACCACTCCTGGCTTGCTGGCTGATTCATAGAAACGATGACTGCATCTAGTACTGAAGATAGGTACCTTGGTGTCGCTAGCATAGTGGCGAAAGGCCTCCTTGTGAGGTTTGTCAGAACACTGTACTAACTTACTCGTAGATTATCTGGCAAGGATAATCGTTACCTATCCCGGACTGGGCCCCCAGTTAAGTTTGTCGCTTAACAGTCTTCTTTAGTGATGTACTAAGAAGTCGTTGCTACTGCTAAGTCAGTAGGTCTCGTGGTTCTTACTTCTGATGAGTAGTATCTGCTTTCTATGAATGAGAACTCGTTGGTTAGTTTGTAGAAGTATTTATTAATCTTTGACGATCCAATATATACAAGTTAACACCAGTCAGACAACCTGTTTAGTTGCTGCTGTTGGAAGAGGACCTTTGCTTCTCAGCCCAGGTCTTTTATACAAAATCCCTTCATAACAAAGTGCGTCACAGTGGAGGGGCGTACTAGATAACATGTATGTGGAAATATATATCTTACAGGATATGGACTCATGTCTTTGATAACAGTTCCGTGAATTTGATCACTCATAGCTGTTGCTGTTAATACATCTGGAAATAACAGATTAAGTAATCATATGAGGAAATGTGCAGGGCCATTTCCTTAGTCCTTCTAGGAAGTATTTGATAAATAATAATCTACAGATAATAAACCACATGTGTTGAAGATAACATGTTTGTGAAGGAATCATTTCCTTGTTTCCTAGAATGAGCATTGTTCCAGTTAACACGTTGATAATAGCATTACATTGGGCAATGGTGTTCCTTCTATAGGAAGAATGACCATAACCTTTAGTTTAGAATGGAGTCTGGGGTTCGACCCTGGACGGGATACATAACTTGTGTACCCTGAATGTCTGCCCCCTCCCCCTATCAATTCAAACACGGTGAAACCGAATTGAACGAAATTTGGTACAGAGGTAGAACTAGCAAAGGGCACCTCAGTGTCATGTTTTATATCGCCGCCATCTTGACGGAAACGTAATGGCGGCCACCCAAATGTTCAAAGCTTAAATCAAATTACGAATAACCTTATCATCCGATCTCAACCAAATTTTGCAGCAACATATATTTAAATAGCGAGCGTCGTTTGACTGAACTACAAGGTCATCAGCCCTTTAGTTTGCAGATGGCGGCCATGTATGTGTGCAAATTGATTCCCCCTATCAATTCAAACACGGTGAAACTGAATTGAACGAAATTTGGTACAGAGGTAGCACTAGCAAAGGGCACTCCAGTGTCATGTTTTATATCGCCGCCATCTTGACGAAAACGTAATGGCGGCCATCCAAATGTTAAAAGCATGAATCAAATTACGACCAACCTAATAATCGTATCTCTACCAAATTCTGCAACAACATACCTTTATGTATAGAGAATCTTTTGACCACACTACAAGGTCATCAGGCCGATAATGAGCGGATAGCGCCATGTATATGTGCAAATCGATTCCCCCTATCTTTCCAAACACGGTGAAACCGAATGGAACGAAGTTTGGTACAGAGGTAGCACTAGCAAAAGCCACCTCAGTGTCATGTTTTATATCGCCGCCATCTTGACGGAAACGGAATGGTGGCCACCCAAATGTTAAAAGCTTAAATCAAATTACGACCAACCTAATCATTTGATCTCTACCAAATTTTTCAACAACTTACCTTTTTGTGGGAAGCATCTTTTGACTGAACTACAAGGTCATCGGCCCAATAGCTTGCAGATAGCGGCCATGTATGTGTGCAAATCGATTCCCCATATCAATTCAAACACGGTAAAACCGATTTGAATGATTTTTTTTCAGAGGTAGCACTAACAAAGGGCACATCATATTCATGTATAATATCCGTATACCACGTTGTGTTTCAAGAAGCTACTACAACCAACATTCAATTATACTCCTTGAAAAGGACAAAGAGTTATTACAATACCCATGCATTTAGGAGAAAGTAGGCTATACGTTCTTTACCGTACATCTTGTCTTGTTATTAAATTTTAACAAAACGTCTTAGCATATCTTTAGGCCCGTATCACACGACACTCGCTGGCTAGGAAGCGGCTGTGATCGCTCGTACAAAATCCTGTATGTTTCTGTTCTCTTCGTCAGTACACCTGCTTGTATGACCGAAGTGTATCACACGCTAGCATTTTGTACGCTAAGTTGTATGAAATAAAACCGAAGGGCTGTCGTTTGAGGGCATTATTTGCAGTTATTTCGCCTTATTAACGCAAATGGGTCGCGAAACTTGCTTTAAGTAAATTAGAAAACATGCCAGGTACGGAATGAATGCATTCCAATTAATATTTAAAGATCTAGCTGTAATAATTGAATATTTTACCATACGCGTTAATAAGAAGCGCAACAAAAACCTCCAGAGTGTGTTGGAAATGTGTGCAAGTGTTATTGCGCCCGCTCGCTCTTTCGAAGATCCCGGGTTCAAGACTATCCAACGGCAGATTTTTAAAATTCTTTTTAACTATTTCATTATACCCTCCCTACCTCGTACAGCAAGATTTCAACTTGGTTTTGTTCACATTATCTGCGAAGACGATAGAGAAAGTTATTTTTTTGCCTCATTGAAATGGTTATTTTCCCTAAATACTGTTCAAAACCACGGATGGATACTATTCGTTATAATTATTATTATTTTTTGTCGATTTTACCCTCCAGGTTAGGTTTTCCCACGGACTCAGCGAGGGATCATTTCATTACCGCCTCTACGGGCAGTGTCCTGGAGCTTGAAACATCTCGTCTGCGGGATACAACTGGGGAGGTGGGATCAGCACCTCGCCCAGGCGGCCTCACCTGCAATGCGATCAGGGTCCTATTGAGGAATGGGAAGGGAGGGGATGATCGGGAGGGATAGGCAGGGAAGAGGGAAGGAGGCGGCCGTGGCCGTACGGTACGTAACATCCCGGCATTTGCCTGAAGGCGAGTTGGGAAACCACGGAAAACCACTTTGAGGATGGCTGAGGTGGGAATCAAACCCCCTCTACTCATTTGGACCACCCGAGGCTGAGTAGACCCCGTCCCAGTCCTCATACCACTTTTCAAATTTCGTGGCAGAGCCGGGAATCGAACCCAGGACGTCCGCGGTGGCAGCTAATCACGCTGACTTCTACGCAACGGAGTGATAATTAGAATGTTAATAGTTCAATATTTATAATAATATGACACGTTCTGTAATTACTGCCTTGCAGAGAGGCTCAGCGGTAACGTTCTCGCTTGCTGTGCCCAAGGTTGCAGGTTCGTATCCTGGCGCAGTCAGCTGGCATTTGAGGGTGCGCAAATGCGAGGGAGCCGTGTCAGTAGATTTACTGGCAAGTTGCAGATCACCCTTTTTTTAGTCGTTTACCCTCCAGGTTGGTGGAACCCACGGACTCAGCGAGGGAACTCACCTCTACCGCCTCTACGGGCAGTGTCCTAGAGCTGTGAACATCGAATCGGAAGGGATACAACTGGTGAGGTGGGATTGGCACCTCGCCCAGGCGGCCTCACCTGCAAAGCGAACAGGGGCCTCATGAGGGAAGGTGAGGGATGGTTAGGATCGATAGGCAAGGAAGAGGGAAGGAGGCGGGCGTGGCCTTGAAGAAGGTACCATCCCGGCATTAGTCCGAAGACGAAGTGGGAAACCATGGAAAACCACTTCGAGGATGGCTGAGGGGGAATTGAACCCCCTCTACTTATTTGGGCCACCTGAGGCTGAGTAGACCCCGTTCCAGTCCTCGTACCACTTTTCACATTTCGTGGCAGAGCCGGGAATCGAACCCAGGACCTCCAGGGCGGCAGCTAACCATGCTGACCGCTACGCTACGGAGGCGACGTGCAGATCCCCTTCGGAGCAAAATTCCGTCACCCCGGCGTATCTAAAAGCCAGAGCAGTTAAAAGGGACGTAAAACCGATAATGTTATAACTATCTGTATTTACTGTATGTGTGGGGCAGTTGACCTCGTAGTTCCGCCCCTTAAAACCTCACTAACTAACTATTACTGTAAGTGTATAGCAAGCGCTTTTCGCACAGACGCCGTTGAAAGAAATTTTAGTTTCGGTCTGACGTATTTATTCGTGAGCCTACCCACATAACAAATCTATTTGTTATGTGGGTCGTCTGAGTGAGTCGGAGTTTTCCTTTAAACAAAGGTGGTCAAAATTTCGAACACTTGCTACCTTGAATATACAGGATACCTTGCTTTCGTTCTACAGATCATTATGTCGTCGTCCAATCTGGCTGCGTACCATCGGATAAGTACGGTCCTTTTGAGGACCAAATAAAAAATCACTCGTTGGAACAGATAGATATGCGTCCATAATGCATCCACAATAAACGACATTAAGCAAAAAAAAAAATGTACTATTTCAAGATTCGAACCTACTACAATGCGACTTCGTTGACGCTACTCTTAATTTAGCCACCATAGCTACCGAGAACCATGATGTATTGCTGGCACGCATTGAATTTATTCGTAGACACTTCCTGTCAAAACGTAAGAATGTGTTATTCGCGAGGATGTACTCAACGGTAAAGTTGTACAATGGACGTAAAGGAACAGGTACTAATGTTTTTAGGATGACTGTGATATACGCGTTAGTTGGGTTGCCTTCCTCCAAAAAAAATATGGGGCTGGTGGACCACACTGCATATATATATAAACTTTTAAACTGACGGTGGTTTTGGGTTCTGGGCAGTGCCGGATTAAGGTAAAATGAGGCCCAAGTCCCTCAGATTTTTGGGGTCCCTTTATTTTTTCAAATAATTTTTATTTTTTAGCGCCTGTACATTTAATAAAGAATATACAAGAGTTATTTTTCTCAAGATGAATAATACACTTTTTATTAAATCATACATAGGCCTATACATACATTTCAATTGAAACGATTATCGTTAATTGAAAACATTTCAGGTGATTTGATGAACAATTTAACAAATCATATTATTTTTTACTTCTATAAAATGTAATCATTTTTTTTTTCGTTTTTTTTCGGTCAATGAAATCTTCTACAATGTCATCAAAATCAATTTCCCGCAGAACATCTGACTCGATGTACATTAAACTTAGCATGACTAATTGTTCCTGTGACATGATACTTCTTACCGCACTTTTGATCCGTTTCAATTTTTGAAGTCGCCTCCGTAGCGTAGCGGTCAGCACGGTTAGCTGCCGCCCCGGAGGTCCTGGTTCGATTCCCAGCTCTGCCACGAAATTTGAAAAGTGGTATGAGGACTGGAACGGGGTCTACTCAGCTTCGGGTGGTCCAAATGAGTAAAGGGGGTTCGATTCCCACCTCAGCCATCCTCGAAGTGGTTTTCCGTGGTTTCCCACTTCGTCTTATATCTTACACATTATAAAGATCAGCAGTGCCCACTGGTAAAACTGCTTCACAGAAAACAAGTTTATATTTTTAAGAATGCTGTTTATTAATGACAGTTGATATGATGAACATGAGTTATAACGATTGCAAATGCCGGGATGGTACCTACTGTAAGGCCACGGCCGCCTCCTTCCCTCTTCCTAGCCTATCCATCCCAATCTTCCATCCCTTCCCATCCCTCATGAGGCCCCTGTTCGCTTTGCCGGTGAGGCCGCCTGGGCGAAGTGCTGGTCACACCTCCCCAGTTGTATCCATCTTGACCAGATGTTCCAAGCTCCAGGACACTGCCCATAGAGGCGGTAGTGGTGAGTTCCCTCGCTGAGTCCGTGGGAACCACCAACCTAGAGGGAAAATTGACTAAATAAAAAAATAAAATAAATAATAATATATAAAATTCAATTTTGAAAACGAGCGCTCCGCAGAACAATTCGTTATCATGAGGGTGAGGAAAATGCGAAAAGCGATTTCAACGTTCGGAAAAACAGACTCAAGCTTGTCTCGAATAAGAATTTTGTCAAGTTCAGAATGAGTGAACACAGTTTTTAAAGGACATTGTAATTTAATAATAATGCTGGAACTCTCTCAGATTTTTCTAAATCTTCGGAATAAAATTGCACTAAATTAGAAATTGCTTGGGGGCCCCAGATAATTGGGGGCCCTAGGCCTGGGCCTAGTCGGGCCTAATGGGTAATCCAGCACTGGGTCTAGCGGATGTGAAACGTGAAGATATGCCGAAATTTCCCTGAAGTCGCAACATGGTATCCATTGCAATAGTTAGCTTTAAATGTAATCTACCTACACAAATATACAGTATGTTATGGATTACAGAACATTTCGGTCGTCAAGCGAGCATCATCTGATCTGATTCTCATTAATGTTCTGTAGTGAACCCATGTGTTGTTGGTTCAAGCGCCGAATCCATCATTTATTGGTAAAAGAAGGGAGGAAAAATACTGTCCTTAGAATGACATAGAAAGATTTTATGCAAGATGACTGGTACAACGTGGCGTAATAATAAGAGACCAGGTGGCCCCAGGAAATGATATCATGCGTGACGCACTGATAGGGAGCCGATCATGACTATTTATAGAACGATAAAAACTTTCCACTGTGTGTAAGCGAGAAGAGGTTTCGGAAATTGATCTTACGCAGCAATAAAATGGCATCCTCGCAGTTGTGCAAGAAGAGGAATAATTAGATTTAAGCCATTTGCGAGTATATAATTAACAAAAGAAATACATCATTGTGAATCATTTTGGAATAGAGATTTTTGTGTGGGGAAAAGGGTTATAATAATTGCACAGGAAAGAAGTGCAAACGCAGCATTACGTAGTAAAAAGTTTCCCGAGACCAGAGGTGGTAGGGATTGAAAATAAACCTCAACACCCACGTATCTGAAAAGCAAATTTTATTTAATATCTCGAAATTGTACGATCGATTTTTATGTGCAAAGAAGTCAGTTTACGTTTAGAAAACGAGCTTTCCAGAGATATAATTTTAAGAAGTATGCGACTATTGCTTCAAAAGTTAGTTATGAAAAAGACGAGGATTTTATCTTTTTGTCGCCGATTTGTATAAAAGCCCTGGCCGTGCCAGGCAAATCATGCAGTACTTACCAGACCTCGAGAGGTCGTGATACGCTGTATCATCAACGAGCGCCCCGTAGGGGAGTGGCCGAGAAGTATCATCATTAGTATCGCCGTGTGAAGACATAGTAAAATCCTAGTACAGGATTAATTTCAGTAAGCGTCAGTCTTTATAGTGAAAGTTCATCATTACAGTCAAAATTAGGCTGCGAACTAAGAAGAACGAACAGGCGATTGGTCTTCGAATAATAGTTCAGTTAAAAGACATAAAGTATCGTAACGTTTCGAAGTACCAACGGAAGTGAAACAAACATTTCTATCAAAGTCAAGGAACCCGATCAGGGTCGGACGAAATAAGTAACGCCTAATGTGCCGAAAAGATAGGGATGAGAGCGCAGAACAATACGAATTGAGAATTTAATCCAAGGCGTTGTCTAAAGGAGACAAACGAACAGTAAAAAGCAATAAGCTACGAATTGAAGGAATAGCAGTGATGCTAGGGAATCATTAGGTCACCGATAAAGTATTGGAGAGGCCGTAAACAGGACAGATTTTAGCTAGACAAACTAAATAGTATCTAGGAAGAAACGACATCGAGCTAGTAAAAATAGAAGCCGATAGTCAGAAACCAGATCTGAAGAATACCGTTCCAGGGAGGGGTAGATTGATCGAGACTTTCATCATATTACCAGATTAGGGAGCCGACGTCTAAGAGTGTCACTCTTGGAAACGGGGAAGAAAGAAATCACGTGTGTAAGGCAAAAATCAAAGCCTAAGTGATTAAAAGCAGTGTAAAGTAAATATAGTGAAATTTGTTTTAGTGTAATAATTTTAGTGAATTTATTTGTGTATGATAAATGAATACAAAAATGGTATTCAATATGTTACCAGTGTTTAAGGTAAATAATGTGTATGTGTTTAAAGAAGTGTCATTGTGTGAAATGGTATCAATGAAGATGGCTTAAATGCAGTGAGTGGGCAAAATGAAACATCGCTGGAGAATTCGGTCGATGACCGTAAAATCATGTGAGTAACCATTTCATTATGTTATGTGTTGGGGAAGGTTTGCGTACAATCCACAGGAGGAAGAAAGATTAGGGATGTTTGAATAACAAATAAAAGAATATAGCGCGATCTGAACGATTAAATTTGAGAAAATATAAAATAATTATGAGAAATAAATAAATCCCTTGGGGGAAATGTATGAAATAAAATATCAGTGTAGTTGATAAATGATTTAAATATGTGAAAGCAAGCGTAATAAGTATAATAACAATTATATAAAAGAATGAAAATTATGATGAATTATATGAAAAGTAGTAGCTTCCGAGCTCCTTTAAATGAATTAATACATGTTATGAAAACATGTTCTTAAAGTAAAGCGATTATTGTCAAGGGAGAGGTGTAATATAGAATTGAGATGTACACTAAAACGTTGATGTTGAATTTATCAGTTCGTTGAAGGCAACTTGGCTCATAAATGTATAAGTGCCATGTAGAGCATTGAAGTAATTTGTCACGCTAGGAATGCGTTGAAAAACTCGGTAAAACTAATTATGATGGGCAGTTGGTCGTGGTAATTGGACTATGGTAAGTCCTCCAAATAGTGATGTGATCACGAGGCCGTGTGTATATTGTATTATAAAAGGGTGCAAATTATTGTATTATGAGCGCGGGTGTAAGGCAAAGAGGCCTGCTATAGGTCGCTAATGTTATTAGTCCTCCAGTGTGGGATATGGTTCCCGAGGCATTTGAAAGTATCGAACCCAGATTCGTCCATGTTTAAGCCCCTAAATATTGTTGTTGTATTGAATTATTCTTACCCGCCAATGAGGACACTTCATAATTAATAAATGCCGAGGTTAAGAGAATAGGTTTGTTGACCTGAAATATGTTGTTATAAAAAGTAGTATGAAAGCCTTGCCTGTTCAAAGAACTGCATTTAAGAACAGCTGTATAAAAGCTGAGGATGGCCCGTCTCTTGTGAGCGAGACCGTGAAGTTACTGCTCCCGGCAATAAATCACGCTAAGTAGCCAAGTCCAGACCCTTACCATTAACGTGTTGTGGTAGGTCTAAGAGCCGTCTGTTTGTAGTTATAGTACACCAGAGTGTTTAGAGTTTGTTTTAACGACCCGGTCTTCGAACCGAGGTTCTTTTAGATGAATGTTACCGATTGCAAAGTTCAGATCGTTGCTTTCTTATGATATAATGGTCTTTTAAGACAACTAATAATAAATCCCTAATGCCATGATTATATGAAGTAGTGATTAGGGAGTTTTAGTGAAGACAATTAGATTCCGTGAGTGATCTTAATTTTTGACTTGTTCAAGTAGTCTTCTGTAGCTCGGGAGTGCGCAAATGTTTCCCAATCACGGTAGTGAATTGTTGACTTGAGAGAGAGATGGTAACCTAAGAGCATTGTGGAAGCCCAAAATTTTAAGTAAATGAGTAACAGTACTTTGTTAAATTATATATTTTTGATTAGAAGTTATACTCATTTAATAGGAAGTGATGTGTTGTAAATGGATCACACAGTATGTGTAAAAAGTATCGAGCCTATTGGAGCTCTTGATTTTATTGAATTTGAAAAGGACACTATATGGAAGTGAAAATTAATAGAAGTTTGTTGGTTTATAGAATGCCATTTATTATGATTTTGTATTTGTTTAAATATGACTTCCTTGTTCACTTTGAATGAGTATGAAATAAAGGGTCAGTATTTTATTTGTTTAATTTTTGTAGCGCCATGTATTTGAGTAATTAAATGTTTTGATAGTAGGAGTTTATTTTGTTTATTTTTGTAAGTGTATCCTCTATTTAATCCAAAGTGTGTAAGTCACAGAGTGGGAGAACATACCATGAACCCCGATACTCCCGATTGAGCATTGCTGGCAAACTGTGATTTACATATTTCAGGCTGAATGGGCCCAGTAGTCCATAGTAAATACATATACACATGTATCTCTACATAGTATAAAGCAAAGTCTCTTATTCTTGGATGTAACCACTGGATGGATTTTGTTGCGGAATTCACCATTCTGTAAAGGATTTCTCGAGAAAGGCTTCCGCCGAAAACCTTTAATTTTTGTCTAGCGGAAGCCAAGCAGTAACGATTTCAGTGAATTGGATTGAAGAAAGACCTGCCATCCGTGCCCCTTTTAAGATTACTCTGCGTAAACCGTTCTAAATATCTATAAACTGTGAGTGTAGGAATTTTTCTGCATGAAAAGTTCTACAAAAAAGTCCGGGAAAGCATATCTCTATCTTTAATACATCGCTCACTATGTAAGTGTTCTTACGTTTTCATTCCTTCCATCAGTCTCCATTCAGTGGAAATTTAAATTACTAGCTTCGGAGTGAGTTTATGAGCTAGAGAGCGAGTCTATTACCCCAGCTTCGGCCAGCATCACACTGTCGAGTCGAGTTAAGACTTCAGAGAAGAGTATATGTGTTTGGAGTTTCGATGTTCACCTCCGCATTTTCTTTTAAAAGTCCGCTTTTTCTTCTGTAAATAAAAACCGTTTGAGGCAGAAATGTTTTGGTGGTTCAATAACTGCAGTATACTAAGAGGTAACACTATGTCAAATATGGTAATCATATCCGTAATAGTTTCGGAGATAATGGGTCAAACGTAAAAAGAAAAGTCATTTTTGGGAAATCAAGTTCAAGTTCAACTCACATATGGAGGCATGCCAGCTTCAAGAACAGTCAATCCTTTCTTTATGCACCTAATTCCGTAAAATAGTATAATATTACTAACAAACAAATCATTCTTGTATTTTCGAAAAGTCCAAAATGGCTTGCAAAGTTTGCAATTTCCACTGTATTACGCATTTGTTAGAAACTCCAGTCTTTGCAGAGATGCTAATTTGCGCACCACAAACATTACGCATCAACTTGTAAATCTCGTCTTATGACACTCAAATCTAATTGTTGTTAATTTAATAAAGGGGCTTGGGACATCTTGGTCATCAGCACCATGTAGTTGGGTGTGTGTTGAATTTGTCTGATAACCTGTATTTATGGGATGACTGTAGTTATGTGTGCAGCTGTATTAGCGACAGGGTGCACCGGGACTTGAAATAAGGTAATATTTCGGCATTTGCCTGGAGGGAGTGTGGCGAAATCCGGGGAAATACCTCACACAAGATAACTATTGTCAGCACCGGTATTCGAACCTATGATCTCCGGATGTGCTGCAGGTGCTCACGCGGTCGTGGTGCACGATATAACGGGCACCACTACTCCACGGGACTCAACTATAATAAAACCTAACCGAAACAATTTACGTGTTGTTCTTTGTGAATAAATAAGTCTCTGCTCTTCGAAGCACTAGTGGGCGTGTCCGTATCGTCTACCTGTAATAAAAAAAATCGTACGTTTTACGTTTGTTTCGGGATTATCATAGGATTCAAATCCAGGCACATGATTATTTCCATGGAAACGTCTTCTAGATTGAACATAACGGAAGTCACTGCACAACAACTGAATGTATTTACATTTGCACTAATAATTTTGAAATACTAAAATACACACTTCCAATTGGAATTTTTCGACAAATGCATTATATTATTCAGGAGAGATCGAATATTATTAAGAGATAATAATCGGAAAATGTAACGTTTTGACCTATTTGACATATATACTCCCCTTAAGACACATAGGTGATTTTCTTTCTCTCATAAATTCCATATTTTTCACGTCTGGGATCTGCCGTCTGAGCGCCTTTTAAGCTTACGCTGGGTAAATAGTTAAAGATACCGGGCGAAGCCGGGGAGAGTTGCTGGTATATTAATCACATATAATGTTTTTCAGATATTTTTTTCACAAATCGCAGTAATTTGGATTATATGTGTTCAACCTAAACAACAACAACAATAACATCAACAACAACAACAACAACAACAAACCGCTATTTATTTAACATGGGTGTGTTGAACTGAGGGTCTGGAATTAGTGCATTTAGCTGTTTTCAACACGTAGTTAGAGACTATTTCACTTCTGCAATGGCATTGTGCTTTTCTACTGCTGAATTTGCTTCCCCAGTCTGGTACAGGTCATCTCATGCCAGACAGGTAGATACAGCTGTGAACGAAACCTGCAGGTTGATAACAGATTGCTTAAAGCCTACCCCAACAGATGAGCTCTACTCCCTGGCTGGAATAGCACCATCTTGTGTACGCAGAGCGGTGGCTGCCAACAGGGAGAGGCTGAGAGTCGAAGAGAACAGCATGGATATAATCCTACTCAAGAACGGCTGAGGTCTCGAAAGATCTTCCTGAGGACATCTGAGATGCTTACCGTCTCACTGGAGAAGGCAAGGCTGGATTTATGGAAGAAGACGATCCCTCACCCCTGCGGTTAGATGCCAGTAGCTGAAGAACTACCACCCAGACAACGAAAGCTGGTGGTGTGGAAACCCTTGAACAGGTTGCGATCAGGAGTTGGAAGATCCCGAGACAATCTGAGGAGATGGGGCCTCAGTACTTGTGACACGTCTTGCGATGTGGACAAGAACAAACCACAAGACACATGCTTCATTGCCCTCTGTGCCCTTCATCTTGTGCAGAGGAAGATCTCCTGCTAGCCACTCCGAGCGCCTTGGATGTTGTTCACTATTGGGCACGTGTTGTATAAATAGACCATTTTACCCTTATATGTATAGCAACTGTACATTTGTATGTTTCCGCTACGATAAATAAAACAACCCGTAGTTACCATGGCAACAAGCGCAAGTGCACTTAGTTCCCGCTCGTTGTAGCGCACGCGATACTTATAATACGAACATACGAGTAAACACATATCCATAATGCTGTTTTGGTTCTGCTACGTTATTACTTTATCTTTTTGTTTCACAACTGTCAATAATTTAATGAAATGGGGCTGACTGATCTTAAAAAAAAAAGAAAAAATCATTTTTATTTATTCAAATTTTCATTCTAACACCAATTTTGATTTAATTTTAATTTTAATTATTTTATTTTTTCATCAATATTATTAATATAATTTTCAAATTTTTATTCATTTTTACAATTTGTAATTTTACAATTTTATAATCTCAACTTTTTAAATCTATTTCTTATTTTTAGCCTACTTTTCACATTTTGCAAAAATGAGGAAAAAGTAGACTTATGAGATCGGGCAAATGTGTGTCTGTCTGTCTGTCTGTCTGTCTGTCTGTCCTTCTGTCTGTCTGTCTGTCTGGCTGTGTGTGTGTCCCCCCCTATCAACTCCTAAACGGCTGCAGCAATCGAAACAAAATTTGGTAGGAGTAAATATCTCACGGCCATATTTGAAAATGATGTCAGTGCTACCAACTGCTAAAAAATCGCAATTGAAATTTGAGTTCCATGTTGGATATCTTGGAAAGTATGAATGGGAGCTATTTCAAAATCGGCACACGTACAGATCATAATATTTCAGTTTAATTTCCAGGAGGCCAAACATGGCAGTGTTGCCAAAATGATTATAAGCCTCCTGATAGGTCCAATTTTTAAATGCTTATAACTTCTACACTATCAAGCGGAATTCAACCAAATTTCGTATGTTGTATGTGTACATAACCAGATATGACTGAGCGTATTCTTAAGACCTACCAGAGCTGCCAACTGTTAATAAATGCTCCTAATTTATTTTATCCAAATACCAATATATCAGAAAGTATGCAAGCCGACAGCTTTAAACTATGTACACGTATAGTACCTGACATTCTATATTAATTTGGAGTAACTTACATACGTCAGTGCTACCAACATGATTCTAAGCCTGCTGACAGGTCCAACTTTAAATACATGTAACTTCCATACTATCATTTGGATTTCAACCAAATTTCGTATGTGCTATGTGTACCATAACAGATATGACTATGCGTATTCTAAGGAGCAACCAGGGCTGCCAACTGTTAATATGTGCTGTCCCTATTTTTGTTACCCTAATATCAATATATCAGAAAGTATGCAAGCCAATAGCTCTAAACTTTGCACACGTATAGTACCTGGCATTCTAGACGAATTTGGAGTAACTAATATACGTCAGTGCTGCCAACATGATTCTAAGCCTGCTGATAGGTCCAATTTTAAAATGCATGTAACTTCTATACTAACTAATGGATTTCATTCAAAATTGGCACAACAATACATCATATTATTTCAGATTATTTCTGACCAATACATGCATGACATTGTTGCCAACATGATTTTACGCGCGCTGTTAGATCCAATGTTTAACTGCATGTAACGTCCATGCTATCCAGTGGACTTCAACCAAATTTTGTATTTAGTACCGTAAGAGACGGAACTAAGAATATATTCAGTCATCAGGGCTGCCAACTGTAGTGCTCTATTAGGATACATTATGCCAGGTATACAGTATTTCGAACTAATTGGAAATTTCGATATTAGCAACTTAATTTCGTCATTATTCTAGATAGGTTCATATTCTGTAGAATAATCATTGGCATGAAAAGTAGGCTGTATAGTTCTTAGCGGAACTTCTTGTTATTAGTTTTCATTGTAATTTAATTTTTGTATTCATCCACACGTGTGATCAAGTCGGACTGTCATCTATGTTTTTTGTTGGTTATTTTTAAGAATTTTAAAATATATTTATTACTTAAATTTTATCCCGTTCAAAGAGACACAGATTTTTTTTCCAGAAATATTAACACTTTTAAAAGAAAAAATTGTTGTAATTTGTCTGAGAAATTGAACCATTGGAAATATAGGCTAAGCCCTTTTTATAATTAGTGGTTAATATACAGACCACGGACGTATAAATGGTTAAGTCAATAAATTGTAATTCTTGAGCACATTATAACGTTCTTCAGCAAACAGTACTTCATACAAATGAAGTTGCAAGGTTGACACAAATGTTTATGAAAAGGCTGATTTCAAAACTATTTCCAAAATACTAACTTTCTAAAATGATTAACAAGTAGATCCGTGAAGAACTAAAGCCTATTTTCATATACGGTATCCTATTTATGTTACGCAGCCCCTAAACTAAAGAATCAACTAAGGAACCAACTACTTATGTTAATTGCCACCATCAACATACAGACTTTCAGTTTGATTGCTGTAATAGATTCGTAGAGTAGGGGAGTGACACCGGTTCTATTACACTTGGCGTGGCTGTGGCAAAAAAAAAAAAAAAAGAAACATGGCGGCCTAGCGAATGTTAAATAATTAATAGCTCCCAAACGCATGGTCGGATTTTGACAAATGAGGTGTCGTTGGACTGGCGCTGACACCCCCTTTCCAAAGGACAACATATTTCCTCCCCAAAATAAAACCTACCCCTACTAGGGGGATAAATTGTATTTTTTTTGAAAATCTCGCTTTCCAAGTTAAACATGCATGCAATCCGATACCAGTATGATATTAAACGTTGTTCCATAGAAACAACATGCAAACGAGTAACGCCATAATGAATTAACATTTCTGTTTTTTGTTTTTACGCATGCGCATTTGGATTTTTTTTGTAGGAGGGCGGGCTTTTTGAACAATGATTTATAGATGAGTTATATTTTTTAAATTTAACCAAAAGATGGAAAACTAATTGGTCACGATTAACAAGTAGTTCCGTGAAGAATGTATTTTCAATTTTTGTCAAAAGGGCCTAACTGCACTCTTGCTAATATCTCGCAAACGAATAAGGCCAGGGACTTGCATGAGGGGTCATAGGACTAGGGGTAGCGCCCTGTTTTTTAATATATTTTTAATTTTTTGTTAAAAGGGTATAAATACACACTATTTTTGAACAGAGAGTGGGAGTGCTCTATTTTTTGGAAATAAATAAAAATAAAGAAAATATCATCCGGCGACGGTGGCCAAGCCATGAAAAAATCCATGGCTATTTCGATGGAACGGCGGGAGGTAATACGACGGTTCGTTTTTCGATGTGACTGACCACGGTGGCCATGCTTACCAATGCACTCATCGATATTTGATGAATCGCAGAGGCTTATGCGGTCGCCATGCTTGCCAATGCATTCATTGCTAGTTGATGAATCATGGATCGCAAAGGCTTATGCAAGGCACGACTGTGATGATTGAAAAAAAACAAAGTATAAGGATGGCCGCCGAGCTATAAGACATGACATTGACAGGGTGTGGGTGTGGAAATTGGAAATGTGAAATGCCAACCACAGGCCATGCATTAATCGGGATTACACTTCCTAGTTATCTGCTGCACTCCAATAAGAATAAATGTTGAAATATTTATGTATATTATATGCGTATGTCTATGATATTTCAGTCTCAACTCTCAACTACAAATGACTCACTGAATTCCCTTTGTGTTAACGTAAAAGTGCAGAGTGTGTAATACGCATTATATGACACTTCCGGTAAAACAACAAACAGCCTGCAGAATGGCGAGTGAGTGTACAGCCTCTATAGAATAACGCTAGCGACTTGAGGTTGAGAGGTACTATTCCAACATTTGATCAAAGACAAAGTGTGGAAACTACAGAAAACCACTTTCAAGAATGACTGAGGTGGGAACCGAACCTCTTCTACTCATTTGGGGTACCGGAGGCTGACTAGACCCTGTTTCAATCCTGAAACCAGAAATTAAATTTTGTGCTAGAGTCTGGATTCAAACCTGGGAAAGAGGGATGGGAAGAGTGATTGGTTTTGACAAGGAAGCGGAAAGGAGGCGGCTGTGGCCTTACAGTAGGTATCATTCTAACATTTTCCCAAAGACAAAGTGGAAAACCACTTGTAGGATAGTTGAGGTGGTAAAGGAATCCTTTTTACTCATATATACGGCTTGAGGCTAAGGTGACCCTGTTTTAATTTTTATACCACATTTTTAGCCTATTTTCATTTATGAAAAAAAAAAAAGGCTTATGAGATCACCTTTTGTCCGTGTGTCTGTCTCTGTGTACGTGTGTGTGATGTTGTGTGTCCCCCTAATAACTTCTAAACGGCTGGAGCGATTTCAATGAAACTCGGTAAGTTCATAGCACGATTCCGGGTGACCCCGACCGTGCCCTTAAAATTTTGTTACGTCTCACCAATCCAACATGGCGGCTGTGCGAAATATTTCACCAGCATTCAATATCTCCGAAACTATTACCGATATCACCCTGGAATATTTTACAACGATAAAGGAAACTACTAGAAGTTCACCTATGTGACTTTTGAAAACCTGGTAACTAAAGAAACAACATGGCGGTCAAGCGAATTTGCGACTTTTAAATAGACATTTCTCGCGATTTAACCAACCAAACGCTATAAAATTTGGTACAGTATATGTTTATACGCAGTGTAATGCACCGACATATAATTTTGTTCAATTGTTTACATAACCTCAAGATGGTGGACTTGCGAAATATTTCTCCGGGGTCTATATCTCTGAAACTAATAGCGGTATCATCCTGAAATTTTGTACGTAGATAAAGGGCACTAATGGAAGTTTATCTATAGGACTTTCAAAAACCGGTTAACTACAAAACGAATATGGCGGCCAAGCGAATTTGAAAATTATAAATAGACCTTTCTCGCGATTTTACGATCCAAACGCAATGAAACTTGATACAGGAAATTTTTATACACATTGAAATGCACTGGTATCTAATTTAGTTCAATTGTTTACATAACCTCAAGATGGTGGCTGTGCGAATTTTAAAATTAAGCTTTTATTTCTTGTGTCATAATCATCCGATCACAGTGAAAGTTTGAATAATGAACCTACGCAATAATTTTCCTTTAATGTGTACCCTTGGAAAAGAAGCACTACACGAGACAGACATTCGGGGGTGATCGGTCCATACAAAGTATAAAGAGAAGAACGTGCTTCTTACAAATTTCCAGGATTCATAAAGGAACATAAAGATATGAATGAAATATATTATAGGTTAAAACAAAAACAATTTAATACGGACTAAAAGAACATAACAAATAAAAATATCCACCCTTGTGTGGTGCCATGAGTCAATGGCCCATCACACGTGACGTGCGAGTGACCCAGTAACCCTCACTCGACCCCTAGATAGTGAACACAAAGTCAACAAGCCAGCTGGGACTCGGAAAGTCCCGCATGAGTCTGCTCACCAAGCATTTGCGGCCCACGATAGCCGTGAAAAATAAAAGAACTGGTTCAAACTCCAGCCCAAGAAAAGCTACCTCAAAAACAACTTAGACAGTTGTAAAACGAGGCGTACTAAAATGTCACCTCAAAGAATATTACAATTTAACAAACAAATCAAAGTACAAAATTAGTAAAAGAAACATGTTTATTGTGTTTGTGCGCGCGGTCGGACAAAGAAAGATTTGAGTACTTGACGGGAATTCACTTCCGATCGAACATACGATTAAGTCGTGAATCCCGTGCTGCGAGTTGGAAATCATGATAATTACGGGAATACACACTAAATGGCTAATATAAAATACAAATGCACTGACATAGTCTACCCTTACATAAAAAGTCAATCATACACGAATTTTATATTTACACTTATTTACCGCCGAGCAGTCGGTCTTACGTCACACAAAACAAAACAGAGCAACCACGTGACAACAAGGACATCGGTACGCCGTCTGCGACCTTTAAACTGTTACATTACAATGCTTGGCTGCAATCCAAGCAACAACAACAACAACATTACATGCCCCAGTGGGCTGAATACGAAAATTACAAGTAACACTTCGATTAATACGGTCTGAAGTACTTAGACAAGGGCATGGGCAGCTTCCCAATTAACTCAAAAATCAAGCTATAATTTGCCAGGCAAGCAATCAACACATTGGTGAAAGGAATGCATAGCGCGCACTTTGCACCTTTATCAATATTCAAAGATCTGAGTACATAGGTCTGTCAAGCACCAACGTGCCATATTGTGTGTCACCAGAATCTCCACGCCTCGGCCTGAATTCTGAGTAGCCTCCTGGCTCTGAAATCGCGTAATAAAATACACCTTAAAAACATCATATTCTTTACCAATCCCCCTTGGGTGTCAAGATTCACATATCAGCAATACTCCCCTCAGGTACGTATACTGAAGTATGGTAGCAACGGAAACTGGATCACCATGTCCAAATCCTGCTCACCAATCGAAGAAATTACCATATAAAGCACACACATCATAATGCCTGACCAACTGACCTCCAATTGTACTCCAGATCCAGAATATAATTAAAACAACAAAATCTAAGATATGACTACAGAAGGGCGGACGGCCTTCTGTGAAAACGAAGTGTTGCACAAAGCAAAACAATAAAAGCATTTGCCTGGGCAAAAATAAAACCAATAGACGGGAAAATCCCCCCATGTCTAACATAAAATTTAAATTCAGTCCCATTTATCACCCTGATCTAAGTTTTCAGCCGTAAATAACCTCGATAGTGCCTCGCATTCATGTGCGCTGCAACATGAAGGCAAGCACTCTATACACAAAGCAACGGGTTAAACCCAAGAAAAACACACAAGAAAATATAACTAATATTTACACAAAGTCCCGTGATGGTATTTAAATCATTATGTCAGTGAAACGAATTTACATGTACTCACAGCAATGCAAAGTTATGTACAACACACGATATCCCAATTAATTATTCATGATTCCTCCCCGTCAAAATTAAATAAATTTAATTCGTACTCATAACTTTCTGGACTGCCCGGTGCTGAGATAGCACCCAGCTATCTCCCTCCTGCATTATCTAGCCCATGATGCTAGACATTATATCTTGGGACACGACACTGTCCATTTCTGTTGTCATGGCGGCGATCATCTTGCTGTAGGAATAAAGTTATTGTTATTATTATTATTTTCAGGCTCCTAATTAGACTGCATAATTGAGCAACTCGGTTCACCCATAAGTTAATTGCAGTGCCGTAGACTTTCCCTACAATATGTGGACAGTTTTCCACCTAATACACAAACATTTATATAACATGTTGCCCGTCACGCAACACAATAAAAATTTTCAGAGTCCTTCGTGCTGCCTAGCACCCGCAAAAGTTAGTCTTCCAAAGTGCCTCGTCCACAGACAGAGTGACACCCTACTCGCTCAAAAGTATCTAAAATTGTGTCCGCGTCTATTCACAGACCGCTATATTTATATGTTTCATTCAAATTTCAAGTGGAAGGGGTAATTCGCTCCACAAAAAATAGTATTAATATTCGCACAAACTTCGGACACATCTCATTCGATTTGTAAAAATCAGCACAAACAAATGACACTCGCGTGCAGAAAATTGCATCGTGGGAACACCTTATTATCAGAATTGGCGCGCAAACAATCTGCGCGGTCAATGTTGGCGTCATGCTCTCATTGGCTATATTTCAAATAATACGGTGACACTAGGGACACTCTCATGTCTGGTCACAAACTCCTTCTTCAGTTGGCCTATGATCTTCCTTCTCTCGTGTTTAAGACCAGGAAAAATTTATACTTCTCGTTTGAAACAGGTCAACGGATGCTTCGCTTGCACCTGCCTTTCTATTATTCTAGGAATCGGCTATATTTAACCTGGCGTTGCTTCATTGGCGACATCGACAGCATTGCTTTGTTCACCCAGATAGACTGATATTTCAAACATGACCAAACTTTTTCTCAACTGAGCTGCATTGTAGCTGAAGAAATAAAAAATATTTGAGGACTTAAATGTAGGCATACATTCAAGGACTCAAATGGTACATGACTCTATGGCCTATACATATAGCATCCAACATGGCGACCATCCGAAATATTTAGATGGTTCTCAATATCTACGAATCTATTACAGCAATTAAACATAATTTTTAATGATCATAGGGGCTATGAACATAAGTTCACCTATCGGACTTTCAATAACCCAGTGATCACAAATCCAACATGGCGGTGACCCGAAATATAAATATTCACATGGTCGTTTCTCGTAATTTAACCATCCGAGTGCAGTGACACTTGGTACAGTAAATCCTTATACAAATGTTAATCCACTGGCATCTAATTCTTTCCATTGTTTCCATAACCACAAGATGGCAGCTGTGCGAAATTTTAAAATCTCGTTTTTACTTCTTGTGTCCTAATCATGCGATTGAAGTTTGAATACTACACGTACACAATATTCTTCATGTAACAGTACATAACTCTAAGACCTACATATATAAAAATCCAACATGGCGACCATCCGCAATATTAAGTTGATTCTCAATATCTACGAATCTATTACAGCAATCAAACTGAAATATTGTAGGTTGATGAGGAAAATAACATTAGTAGGATATATGAAAATAGGCTGTATAGTTCTTCACGGAACTACTTGTTAAATTTTGTGACAAGGCAAATACAAATGTGGACTGGGTTTGATATAGAGTTAATGGTGCCTATCGCACACTAGACTGTAAGGAAGCCAAAAGTGCAAACGGTGTAGGTAGAGCAGTTGTAAAATCGCTATGTGTAGACAACTACATGGGAGATGATAATAGAAAGACGGCTCCGAGAAGAAACAGTGATAGGGAATGAACAGTTGGGATTCATGCCGGGGAGAGGAACAACGGATGCTATTTATGCACTCCGGCAACTTATAGAGAAACATAGAGAGAAGAAGAAGGAATTGCACATGGACTTTATAGTCTTAGAAGAGGCCTATGACAGAGTGCCACGGCAAGAAATCTGGAGGTGTATGAGAGAGAGGGTAATGCCAGAGAAATATGTACGTCTTATTCAGGACATGTATAATGGTGCCAGAATGCAGGTGATAAGCAGTGTAGGACTAGCAGACTGGATACCAGCACAAGTTGGATTACATCAAGGGTCTGCGTTGAGCCCATATATCTTCAATCTAGTCATCGATGTAATATCAGAAGTGGATAGAGAGCAAGCTCCCTAGTGTATGATGTTCGCTGATGATATTGTGTTATGTAGCACCAACAAGGGTGAGCTGGAAATGAGATTGGAGAATTGGAGAAAAGCTTTGGAAGACAGAGGGATGAAAATCAATAGTAGAAAACGGAGTACATGTGCCTAGGAGGACAAGGAGAAGAAACAATCCAGCTGGATGGCCAAGACTTGAAGAAAGTCGATAACTTAAACTACTTAGGATCAGTAGTGTCCAGTGATGGCAATTCAGACATGGCAATAGCCGGTAGAGTGCAGGTAGGATGAATGAACTGGAAAAGGGCATCAGGTGTACTGTGTGATAGAAGAATAAATCTGAAGACTAAAGGAATGGTGTATAAGTCAGTAGTGAGGTCTGCAATGATTTATGGAGCAGAGACATGGGCACATTGTATGGCACTGGATGTGGCTGAAATGAAAATGTTAAGAATGATTTGTGGCTTCTCCAGAAAGGATAGCATCAGAAACGAGAGAATAAGAGGTAGTGTTAAAGTGACGGATATATCAAAGAAAGTTCAAGATGATGATGATGATGATAATTGTTGTTTTAAGGGGCCTAACATCGAGGTTATCGGCCCCTAAAGTTCAAGAGAGAAGCCTACAGTGGTATGGACATGTCCTGAGAAGGGACGACACAAGAATGACAGTAATGGTGGTGGAAGGTGACAGAGGAAGGGGAAGATGGAGGGACTGCATATGCGAAGACTTGAGAGAGAAACATCTAAGGGAAGAGGACGTATGGGAACGAGGGTAATGGAGAAGACTTGCCAAGAACGTCGACCCCACTTGAGTGGGAAAAGACGATGGAAAAGAAGAAGAAAAGAAGTAGACAACTACCTAGCGGTTTTATGAACAAGCTAAGATATGTCGCATAAACAGTGCAGGGTACAATCCAGCAACCATATTTTGTATCTTGTGTAACAGAGAAAACGCGCTCTTGCCTTGATGAATAACAAATGAGTGTAGACGAATGACCTACACATTAGCCTACCATGGGGTTATGACCATGAGGAGGAGGTGTGATTTTTTAGTATTTTATTGTTTAGAGACATGGCTTTTTGTAACTAGTAGATTTAGTAGATTTTGTATTTTGTAAATATTTGTTTTTGTAACTGTAAGAAAGTAGGCTATTCGTTAGGTCTATTTCCCTTGTTCTCAAAACGCAGTAGTTCAGGAACACATAGACATACTGCACTATTGCCATGGTCAAGCACTTGCATTAAGTTCATTTACAAAAGCTGAAAATGAAAAAAGGAAATCATGTTTCGCAAATATGAACTTTGGACACACACAAAATGAAAGAAATGTGTAAACAACAAAATGGAAAATCCATGTTTGTATATTAACAAATTAAAAAAAAAAACTTTAAAATAACATAAAAAAACAAGTAGTTCAGTGAAGAACTATACAGCCTATTTTCATATAACCTACTTATGTTAATTGCCTCTATCAACATACAAAATTTCAGTTTGATTGCTGTAATAGATTCGTAGATATTGAGAACCGACTAAATATTGCGGATGGTCGCCATGTTGGATTTTTAAATATGTAGGTCTTAGAGCTATGTACTGTTACATGAAGATTATTGTGTACGTGTAGTATTCAAACTTCAATCGCGTGATTAGCACACAAGAAGTGAAAACATGATTTAAAATGCCGCACAGCTGCCATCTTGTGGTTATGGAAACAATGGAAAAAATTAGATGCCAGTGGATTAACATTTGTATAATGATTTACTGTACCAAGTTTCACTGCACTCGGTTAAATTGCGAGAAACGACCATGTGAATATTTATAATTAACGTCGCCGCCATGTTGGATTTATGACCACCAGGTTATTGAAAGTCCGATAGGTGAACTTATGTTCATAGTCCCTATGATCATTAAAAAATTATGTTTGATTGCTGTAATAGATTCGTAGATATTGAGATCCATCTAAATATTTCGGATGGTCGCCATGTTGGAGTGTTATATGTACTGTATAGGCCATAGAGTCATGTACCATTAAAGGAAAATTATTGCGTAGGTTCATTATTCAAACTTTCACTTCGTTCGCATGATTACGACACAACAAATGAAACCTTAATTTTAAAATTCGCACAGCCGCCATTTGAGGTTATGTAAACAATAGTACTAAATTAAATACCAGTGCATTACAATGTGTATAAACATTTCCTGTACCAAGTATCATTGTGTTCGGATCATTAAATCGCAAGAAAGGTCTATTTAAAATTTTCAACTTCGCTTGGCCGCCATATTCGTTTTGTAGTTAACCGGGTTTTGAAAGTCTTATAGATGAAATTTCAGTAGTGTCCTTTATCTCCGTACAAAATTTCAGGGTGATACCGCTAATAATTACACAGATATAGAATGCCGGTGAAGTATTTTGCACAGCTGCCATCTTGAGGTTATGTAAACAATTGAACGAAGTTAGATGTCGGTGCATTACAATGTGTATAAACATATACTGTACCAAGTTGCATTGCGTTTGGTCGGTTAAATCGCGAAAAACGGCTATTTAAATGTCGCAATTTCGCTTGACTGCCATGTTGGTTTTGTAGTTACCAGGTTTTCAAAAGTCACATAGATGAACTTCTAGTAGTTCCCTTTATCACCGTAAAAAGTTCCAGAGTGATATCGGTAATAGTTTCGGAGATATTGAATGCTAGTTAAATATATCGCACAGACGCCATGTTGGATTGGTAAGACGTAACAAAATTTGAAGGGCACGTTCGGGGTTGTCCGGAATGGTGCTATGAATTTACCGAGTTTCATTGAAATCGCTCCAGCCGATTAGATGTTATTAATGGGACACACACCCACACACACATACGCTACACAGACACTCGGAATAAAGGTGATCTCATAAGCCTATTTTTTCATAAATGAAAATAGGCTAATAAATGGAATTGTATTGCGCCTTACAGCAATAGATGGACATGTGAGATTCTGTTGCCATGGTTACCGGCTTGCATTCTTTCGTTATTGTATTAAATGAAATTAGTTTTCTGGGAATATCTCAAAAACTGTTGGTTTTAGGGCCTTAAAATGTGGATTTCGGGTTTCGTTTCTCACATTGAGGGGCTGAAAATGAGCTTTGTCTCGCCCTTCTACGCCTATTTCAGGAAGTATTTTAAGGGGGTAGGCCCTCTTTTATGATAGGTACAGAGAAGAGTTACATCTATGATTAGTGTCGTGCCTCTGTACCAAATTTCACGTTGATTCATCCAGCCGTTTTCGAGTTATATGGGAACAAAGTTGGCCACAGACAAACAGACAGACGGACAAACAGACAGCCAGACAGACAGACAGACATACAAACAGACAGACAGACAGACAGACAGACAGACAGACAGGCAGACAGAGAGAGAGACAGGCAGATAGACGGACAAAAAAGAAATCACGCCCATCCGTCATAAAACAGTCTGAAACGCGTAAATAACGCAAATTTCCGTAGAAATTCAGAAAAAACAGACAAACTTTCATTTTTAGCCTACTTTCGATTTTTGCAAAAAATGAAAGTAGACTTATGAGATCAACACAGGGCGAAAAAAGTGTGTCTGTCTGTGTGTGTGTATGTATGTGTGTGAGTCTGTGTGTGTGTGTGTGTGTGTGTGAGTCTCTGTGTTTGTGTGTCTGTGTGTGTGTACTCTGAATGTCTGTCCCCCCCTATCAATTCGAACACGGTGAATGCGAATTGAACGAAATTTGGTACAAAGGTAGCACTAGCAAAGGACACCTCAGTGTCATGTTTTATATCGCCGCCATCTTGACGGAAACGTAATGGCGGCCACACAAATGTTCAAAGCTTAAATCAAATTACGACTAACCTAATCATCCGATCTCTACCAAATTTTGCAACAATATACCTTTATGGGGGGAGCATCCTTTGACCAAACTAACAGGTCATCAGCGTAATAGTTTGCGGATGGCGGCCATCTTTGTGTGAAAATCGATTCCCCCTCTTAATTCGAACACGGTGCAACCGAATGGAACGAAATTTGGTACAGAGGTAGTACTAACAAAAGGCACCTCAGTGTCATGTTTTATATCGCCGCCATCTTGACGGAAACGTAATGGCGGCCACACAAATGTTCAAAGCTTACATCAAATTACGACTAACCTTATCATCCGATCTCTACCAAATTCTGCAACAACATACCTTTATAGAGGAAGCATCCTTTGACCAAATGACTAGGTCATTAGCCTAATAGTTTGCGGATGGCGGCCATCTTTGTGTGAAAATCAATTCCCCCTATTAATTCAACCACGGTGAAACCGAATGGAACGAAATTTGGTACAGAGGTAGCACTAGCAAAGGGCATCTCAGTGTCATGTTTTATATCGCCGCCATATTGACAGAAACGTAATGGCGGCCACACAAATGTTCAAAGCTTAAGTTAAATTACGACTAACATAACCATCCGATCTCTACCAAACTTTGCAACAACATTCCTTTATGGAGGGAGCATCCTTTGACCAATCTAATAGGTTATTAGCCTAATAGTTTGCGGATGGCGGCCATCTTTATGTCAAAATTGATTCCCCCTATTAATTCGAACACGGTGGAACCGAATGAACGAAATTTGGTACAGAGGTAGCACTAGCAAAGGGTACCTCAGTGTCATGTTTTATATCGCCGCCATATTGACAGAAACGTAATGGCGGCCACACAAATGTTCAAAGCTTAAGTTAAATTACGACTAACATAACCATCCGATCTCTACCAAACTTTGCAACAACATTCCTTTATGGAGGGAGCATCCTTTGACCAATCTAATAGGTTATTAGCCTAATAGTTTGCGGATGGCGGCCATCTTTATGTCAAAATTGATTCCCCCTATTAATTCGAACACGGTGGAACCGAATGAACGAAATTTGGTACAGAGGTAGCACTAGCAAAGGGTACCTCAGTGTTATATCGCCGCCATCTTGACGGAAACGTAATGGCGGCCACACAAATGTTCAAAGCTTAAGTTAAATTACGACTAACACAACCATACGATCTCTACCAAACTTTGCAACAACATTCCTTTATGGAGGGAGCATCCTTTGACCAATCTAATAGGCCATTAGCCTAATAGTTTGCGGATGGCGGCCATCTTTATGTCAAAAGTGATTCCCCCTATTAATTCGAACACGGTGGAACCGAATGGAACGACATTTGGTACAGAGGTAGCACTAGCAAAGGGCACCTCAGTGTCATGTTTTATATCGCCGCCATCTTGACTGAAACGTAATGGTGGCCACACAAATGTTCAAAGCTTAAATCAAATTACGATTAACCTAATCATCCGATCTCTACCAAATTTTGCAACTACATACCTTTATGGAGGGAGCATCCTTTGACCAATCTAATAGGTCATTCGCCTAATAGTTTGCGGATGGCGGCCATCTTTGTGTCAAAATCGATTCCCCCTATTAATTCAAACACGGTGAAACCGAATTGAACTAAATTTGGTACAGAGATAGCACTAGCAAAGGGCACCTCAGTGTCATGTTTTATGTCGCCGCTATCTTGACAGAAACGTAATGGCGGCCACACAAATGTCTAAAGCTTAAATCAAATTACGACTAACATAACCATCCGATCTCTACCAAACTTTGCAACAACATACCTTTATGGAGGGAGCATCCTTTGACCAATATAATAGGTCATTAGCATAATAGTTTGCGGATGGCGGCCATCTTTATGTCAAAATTGATTCCCCCTATTAATTCGAACACGGTGGAACCGAATGAACGAAATTTGGTACAGAGGTAGCACTAGCAAAGGGTACCTCAGTGTCATGTTTTATATCGCCGCCATATTGACAGAAACGTAATGGCGGCCACACAAATGTTCAAAGCTTAAGTTAAATTACGACTAACATAACCATCCGATCTCTACCAAACTTTGCAACAACATTCCTTTATGGAGGGAGCATCCTTTGACCAATCTAATAGGTTATTAGCCTAATAGTTTGCGGATGGCGGCCATCTTTATGTCAAAATTGATTCCCCCTATTAATTCGAACACGGTGGAACCGAATGAACGAAATTTGGTACAGAGGTAGCACTAGCAAAGGGTACCTCAGTGTCATGTTTTATATCGCCGCCATATTGACAGAAACGTAATGGCGGCCACACAAATGTTCAAAGCTTAAGTTAAATTACGACTAACATAACCATCCGATCTCTACCAAACTTTGCAACAACATTCCTTTATGGAGGGAGCATCCTTTGACCAATCTAATAGGTTATTAGCCTAATAGTTTGCGGATGGCGGCCATCTTTATGTCAAAATTGATTCCCCCTATTAATTCGAACACGGTGGAACCGAATGAACGAAATTTGGTACAGAGGTAGCACTAGCAAAGGGTACCTCAGTGTTATATCGCCGCCATCTTGACGGAAACGTAATGGCGGCCACACAAATGTTCAAAGCTTAAGTTAAATTACGACTAACACAACCATCCGATCTCTACCAAACTTTGCAACAACATTCCTTTATGGAGGGAGCATCCTTTGACCAATCTAATAGGCCATTAGCCTAATAGTTTGCGGATGGCGGCCATCTTTATGTCAAAAGTGATTCCCCCTATTAATTCGAACACGGTGGAACCGAATGGAACGACATTTGGTACAGAGGTAGCACTAGCAAAGGGCACCTCAGTGTCATGTTTTATATCGCCGCCATCTTGACTGAAACGTAATGGCGGCCACACAAATGTTCAAAGCTTAAATCAAATTACGATTAACCTAATCATCCGATCTCTACCAAATTTTGCAACTACATACCTTTATGGAGGGAGCATCCTTTGACCAATCTAATAGGTCATTCGCCTAATAGTTTGCGGATGGCGGCCATCTTTGTGTCAAAATCGATTCCCCCTATTAATTCAAACACGGTGAAACCGAATTGAACTAAATTTGGTACAGAGATAGCACTAGCAAAGGGCACCTCAGTGTCATGTTTTATGTCGCCGCTATCTTGACAGAAACGTAATGGCGGCCACACAAATGTCTAAAGCTTAAATCAAATTACGACTAACATAACCATCCGATCTCTACCAAACTTTGCAACAACATACCTTTATGGAGGGAGCATCCTTTGACCAATATAATAGGTCATTAGCATAATAGTTTGCGGATGGCGGCCATTTTTATGTCAAAATTGATTCCCCCTATTAATTCGAACACGGTGGAACCGAATGAACGAAATTTGGTACAGAGATAGCACTAGCAAGGGGCACCTCAGTGTCATGTTTTATATCGCCGCCATCTTGACGGAAACGTAATGGCGGCCACACAAATGTTCAAAGCTTAAATCAAATTACGATTAGCCTAATCATCCGATCTCTAGCAAAATTAGCAACAACATACCTTTATGGAGGGAGCATCCTTTGACCAAACTAATAGGTCATTAGCCTAATATTTTGCGGATGGCGGCCATCTTTGTGTGAAAATCGATTCCCCCTATTAATTCAAACACGGTGAAACCGAATTGAACGAAATTTGGTACAGAGGTAGCACTAGCAAAGGGTACCTCAGTGTCATGTTTTATATCGCCGCCATATTGACAGAAACGTAATGGCGGCCACACAAATGTTCAAAGCTTAAGTTAAATTACGACTAACATAACCATCCGATCTCTACCAAACTTTGCAACAACATTCCTTTATGGAGGGAGCATCCTTTGACCAATCTAATAGGTTATTAGCCTAATAGTTTGCGGATGGCGGCCATCTTTATGTCAAAGTTGATTCCCCCTATTAATTCGAACACGGTGGAACCGAATGAACGAAATTTGGTACAGAGATAGCACTAGCAAAGGGCACCTCAGTGTCATGTTTTATATCGCCGCCATCTTGACGGAAACGTAATGGCGGCCACACAAATGTTCAAAGCTTAAATCAAATTACGATTAGCCTAATCATCCGATCTCTAGCAAAATTAGCAACAACATACCTTTATGGAGGGAGCATCCTTTGACCAAACTAATAGGTCATTAGCCTAATATTTTGCGGATGGCGGCCATCTTTGTGTGAAAATCGATTCTTCTTATCAATTCGAACACGGTGAAACCGAATGGTACGAAATTTGGTACAGAGGTAGCACTAGCAAAGGGCACCTCAGTGTCATGTTTTATATCACCGCTTTCTTGACGGAAACGTAATCGCGGCAACCCAAATGTTAAAAGCTAAAATGTAATTACGACCAACCTAATAATCTAGTCTCTACCAAATTTTGCAACACCATATCTTTATGTGGGAAACATATTCAGACCAAACTGCAAGAACATCAGCCCAATAGTTTGCAGATGGTGGCCAATTATGTGTGCAAATCGATTCCCCCTATCAATTCAAACACGGTGAAACCGATTAGAACGAAATTTGGTACAGAGGTAGCACTAGCAAAGGGCACCTCATATTCATGTTTAATATCCCTATAGCACGTTGTATTTCAACAAGCTACTACAACCAAAATTCAATCATACTCCTTGAAAAGGACAACGAGTTATAACAATACCCATGCATTTAGGAGAAAGTAGGCTATATGTTCTTTACTGAACATCTTGTTATTTAAAGAGATTTAACCAGATGAAGATGCTGTAAAAATGAAGCCATTTTTAAAACATTCCATGAAAAGTCACGCAGGGTATTGGTGCTCTTAATAATTCGACGACTTCGGTCGGGTTTGAACCCGCGATCTAGGGCATAGTAGTTCATCATGCTACCTATTACGACGCCTCTGAAGCCAAGTCTTGGGGTCTACCTGAGACTTGTTCTCGTACGAAACTGTTTGTTTCAGTGACATCGGGCAAGAGTGAAAACTCTCAAAGATTGATCGCCCCTTAAGTGGAAAATGCAGCGCATAAATGTGGTTCTCATCAGAAGGAAAACACGTTAAAGTCAGGCGAAAGCATCAAAGGACAACCCTGAAAGAAATGCAATTAGTTCCTAAAACACTGAAAATGTACCTGGACAACATAGAACATTCCGGCTGCCCTCAAAGTAGGGAGAGAGTCTGAAGAACATCCATGAGAAATATCGATTAGTTCCTCTTCTTAGTTTCTGAGAAATGGGTAAAAGGAGACATGGGAGATTCTTCAGCCCCTTAACCCTTTAGAGGATAGTGGTCTATATATTAACCACCTGCTATAGAAAGAGTCTGTATCTTATTATCAAAGGTGCTAATAGTTGAAACTTTCAACCTAATTACAACAACATTTCTTGTAGATGTAATACTTCTGATAAGCCAATATTATATCTGTCTAGTTTTATGGTGCTGGATAACATTTCAACTACAGTAGTAAATATAATCAAAAATATTAAAATTAAACAATGAAATAAGACATAAATATACAAATTAAAACAAAACACAGTAAAAATTCAAATAAAATTAAGATTCTAAAATTAAAAAGTTAATATTATAAAATTTAAAATATTAAAGAAATATATAATTTTAAAATTTATTTTAAAATAATAATAATAACATTGAATATTTAAAATCAAAATACAAATTAGAGCTGAAATGAAAATTCGAATAAAAAATTAAAGTAAAAATTAGAAAGAAATAGTCTGCCCTATAAAAGGCAGCAACACCACCCCCAGTTGTGTTTTAAACTAAGTATTTGTAGCATATTAGATTATTTTTGAGTTGAGAGTTTTACTTGAAGATCATGAATATTAACGAATTTGCTGGCCGCTGTATCTAAGTGACAGGGCGTTGGCTCCACCGGAACTAACGTTAGGTTGCTGATCCGAACTATGGCCTTGGATATAGGTGTGTGTGTGTGTTTGTCTTGACACGTCTAATTCAGGGTGCTAGGGACTTGTTGTTTCTCATCAGCCCCGATTTAACTTGTTTGTTTTCATACGGTATACGAGGGCTGGTTTTTTTCAAGTTCCGATGGACTGTATGAAAATAACAGATTGGCAAACCAAACTGAATTTACTACTAAATGGTTGCTTGTTTTATTCCTATGTCTCTACATAATCGCCAATACTATTGAAACATTTGTCGTATCGTTACACCAGCTTTCCAATGCCCTCGGCAAAAAATTCTGCCGCCACTTGACAGTCTCCTGGTTTATCCTGAAGTGTTTACCTTTTGGTGAGGCGTTGCCGCCCAACCATACCTTCAATACTCGAAAAAGGTGAAAATCATTCAGTGCTGGTTTGGTCTAAACGGCAGATGGTCCAAAACTTCACACTTGAATTCATTGAAATACTCTATCGTAACGTTGGCACAGTGCGGTCGTGAATGATTTTCACCTTTTTCGAGAATTGAAGGTATGGTTGGGCGGCAACGCCTCTCCTAGAAGGAAACACTTCAGGCGACTCTCCAGACGTACCAACCTCAGTGGGAGAAAATAAAATGAAAAAATAGAGAACAAAAAAAAAAACATTTAGTCAATCAAATATATTACTTTTTATGTAAATCAATAAATAATGGTTTCGGCTCAAATATTCATGAGCAATTGTTGAACTAAATTTCTTAAATTAACAATTTCACAGTCGCCTTCGTGCTGTAGTGGTCAACGTGCTTAGCTGCCACCCCGGAGGTGCGTGGTTCGATTCCCGGCTCTGCCACGAAATTTGAAAAGTGGTATGAGGACTGGAACGGGGTCTACTCAGCCTCGGGTGGTCCAAATGAGTAGAGGAGGTTCGATTCCCACCTCAGTTATCCTTGAAATGATTTTCCGTGGTTTCCCCACCTCGTCTTCAGGCAAATGCCGGTTAAGCTAAACCACTGGTTTATGTTTCAAATTTACAATTATTATCGTGAAGAAATGAAATAATGAATTAATGGACATTTGTTGCTATCTATCAGTGGTGGTCATATCGGATGAGTTAGCCGTGGTCGTTACGGCGTGGCTGCTGGCAGTCGCTCACATCCGGGAGGCGAGGAGGTTCGAATCCCCCCGCCGGCAACCTTGAAGAATGTCTTCTGTGGTTTCCCATCTTCCTTCCAGGCAAATGCCGGGATTGGTCCCTAACTATAGACCACAGCCGCTACCTTCCAACTCCTCGTCCTAACATTCCAACTTTCCTCCCCAGACAACACTCCACACGCGACGGTACTTGTAGCTCACCCATTGCGTGTCCGCGTAGAAGCAGCTACAAAGTGGTGAGCCGAACATATCCTCGGACACTCCCGGCACCAAAAGCCATACGCTAAAAAAAAGTGGTGGTCATTGTAGTTTTCAGGAGAAAAACATCTACGTCATCTGCCCCAAATAATAAGGGTGAGAGTAAAACTGAAATGAAATGTGAATTACTACTACTAGCATATATATAAATTACATACTAGTGGGTAATGAGGTAAACGGCAGACAGGGCACGGAAATGCCCTAAATCCTCAAGGAATTGGCCTGTTCTGCCAAGAATTTGAATTCTGGTCTGAGGGCTGGAACGGGGTACACTCAGCCTCGTAGGGCAAAGCAGAGAAGTGGAGGATTCGATTCCCACCTCTGACATTCTAGAAGGCAAATTCCAAATACTAGTCTTAATTGCAGACACACATACACTACTACAGCCACCACAATAACAAAGGTTATCAGACAGATTGAACGCACACCCAAGTACACAGACCTGCATTGCCATGCGACCATCTCGTGGTCTAGCGGCTAGCATTCTTGGATGCTGCCTCTGGGGTCAGGGTTTGATTCCCTGCTATGCAAAGAAATGTTAATACTGGTCTGAGGGTTAGAACGGGGTTCACTTAGCCTCGTGGGGCAAAACTGAGAAGAGGAGGGTTCGATTTCCATATCAGACAACTTGGTTTTCCGTGGTTTTCCACTTCTATTCCAGGCAAATGCTAGGATGGTTCCTAACTTAAGGCCATGGCCACTTCCTTCCCAATCCTCATCTTAATTACAAATGTTGTTGTTGCTTGTGTCTTCAGTCTTTTGACTGGTTTGTGCAGCACCCCTTGCCTCCCTGTCCTGAGCTAATCGTTTCATCTCTACATAGCTACCACACCCAACATCCGAGGCAATCTGTTTAACATATTCTAACCATGGTCTACCCCTACAGTTCTTGTCCTCAACCCTTCCTTACATAACTAACTTTGCTATTCCTGGGTGTCTTAGTATGTGTCCTACCAACCTATCCCTTCTCTTCATTAGCAGTCGCCAGAAACATCTCTCCTCTCCCAATCGTCTTAATACCTCTTCGTTTGTAACCCTATCTACCCACCTGATCTTCATCATTCTCCTGTAACACCACATTTCAAACGCTTCATTTCTCCTCTTATTACTAATATACACACTAATACAATCATTAAAATAACACAGGTTATCTGACGAATTCTACAGACACCGAAGCATATGGAGCTTTATGACCACAATGTCGCAAAGACCCAAAATAAATCAACAACGAAACTCACTGAGTTCATTGTCCTTCTCCCGAAAGTTTTTATTAGTCTCTCCTGGTCTATAACAACCAATAAAAGATCCTTGGCTGATTATTTCGAATCCGTGCGGAATATCTCCTTTTTTTTATTTTTATTTTTTTTTTACCGTGGAAAATGTAAGTAAGGCATCTCAACATGTTCTCGGTTAAGGAATGCAAGTTAAATATAATGAGATCACGGACTTAGAAATGAGAATCTCTCGTACTGAAGCAGATGGCGAGGTATAATTTGTGAGTTCCGTGTGATCCCACCTATCATACTCGGGCGGTGACTCCTGCCATGGGAGGTTCAACTTTTCAAGGACGAAGAGCAGTTTTTGGTGGGTATAAATACTGGCTGAATATCCACCAGGGACTATCAGTTGCTTCCAGTAGCTAACGCACACACATCCCTCGCATCATGAAGGCTATCGTAAGTACAACTTATTTTATTAAGCTGTGGCTGAGATGTAACCTCTCTCTTGCCAATACAGACCAGCTCTACTGGTATGGCTCCATAGTTAAGTAGTTAGCAGCTGGGTTCGATTCCCAACCGACCATTGGTGATTTTAGTCTGCTATGTTTAAGTCCCCTGGCTCGGGAGCTGAGTGTTTTGGTCATCATGTCAATTTCATTATGACCTAACGGCTCCGTGGCTCTGTGGTAACGTTCTCGCCTGCTGTGCCTCAGGTTGCAGGATCAAATGTTGGTATTTTAGGGTGCGCAAATGTGAGGTAGCCATGTCAGTAGATTTACTGGCACGTTAAAAATCCCTTACAGGGCATAATAATAATATTGTCTCCCTGGCGTCTCTAAAAGCCACAGTAGTTAAAAGGGACGTAAAATCAATAACATTATTATTTATTACATTATAATCTCGCGATCATAAGCATTGAAACCTCCCTTTTACATAAAATCCGTACCACCAGACGGTCATTTTCACTAAGGTGTGGATTTAGAAGGGGGGTTGTAGGCTTACAGCAAAGACAGCTTATACACACACCCAAGTACACGGGGCTATATGACTACTATGTCACAAAGCCCCTAAAGAATCAACATCGACAACAACATGGTATTCAAGTTGTTACCAAGTTATAAGAACACAAGTGTATATAAGACAGTGACTTCTAAAATAAATATTTAGGCTTGGGATTCTTAAGGTGGAACTACTTGGGAATGCCAACGGCCTAGCCTTGTTGAAACACCGGATCCCATGAGAACTCCGCAGTAAAGCGACATTGGGCGCAGTCGGAACTTGGATGATATGCCGGTTCTAGGTACTGCGCGCTGTTGGCCAACATAAGGAGGAGCGGAAAGGCCCTGGCCACCCTACCGCAAGTAAACTCCGGCTGAGGGTAGCCTCTTCGGAGGCTCGGACCTGCCTTCGGGCAGAATACCAATTAAAATTTTTAACTTGGGAATGTCTTTTGATGTAAGGAAAATACGATCTGAGATTGATTTCGAAAGCCAAGACCAGATAATGCAGATTCGTTTTGAGTTGCCAGTTGTTATAAAAAACCAGTTTTGAGGGGTTTGAGTTTACTGTTGCTGCAGTTTCATTTTGAGAATCGGACATGCCAACCCTGTGTAGCTGACCTTAAGTTAGGAATCTTCTCGGTATTTACAGTACCTTGAGTAGATGGATAAACTATTACTAGGATGACTCAGGTGGGAACTGAAACCACAACTTCAAAATTATCCTCACGAGGCTGAGTATACTTATTCTAGCCCTAGAAACAAAATTTGATTTTTGGTAGAGTACGTATTCAAGCTTCGAACGACAGAACGGCAGCAGCTCAATGTTAGGAAACTATTCTTGGTGTCAAGTTTATTTACTGGCAAATATGACCCACATAATACTGTAGTAACACAATAGTGTATCATGCTAGAGATGTATTGGAATAACATCCATGTGAGCTTGAATAATCTCAATTATTCTTGTAATAACTAGAATAATAATAATATCGTATGGCCTCGGGGCCGGGTAATTCTTTGTTAATTGACGCCCAGAGGGCAACATGCATTTCGAATTTTATCGCTCCTTGAACCGCTATGAAATTAAAGGAGGTTAGATAACTAAGCTTCTTTGTCACTATAGGGCTTTCTAGTAGAGAATGGAGGAACTTTGTTTTGGCGGAAAATCCCGAGATTAATTTCGCCATTATGAACTCTGCTTACTGAATTCAAATGGGTTCTTTAACTTGCCAACAACTTATGACATGCCTGTCGTGATTTTTGCCGCCTTTCACAAATCACTTACCACGACCAGGAGCGAAACTACAATTTTGGGGTGGGTAGTTCGATACGATAACCACTCACCCACCGTAGCAAGCCATAACATATTAATAATAATAATAATAATAATAATAATAATAATAATAATAATAATAATAATAATGATAATTATGTTATTGGTTTTACGTCCCTTTTAACTACTGCGGCTTTTGGAAACGCCGGGGTGCCGGAAATTTGCCCCGAAGGGGATCTTTAACGAGCCAGTAAATTTACTGACACGGATCCCTTGCATTTGCGCACCCTCAAATGCCAGCTGACTGCGCAGGATTCGATCCAGCAACCTCGGGAACAGCAGGCGGGAACGTTACCACTGAGCCACGCAAGTCATTATATTGTAATGTAGACCTAATGATACACAAGAAAGAATAGATTTGTTCTTAAAGAAATTTGATCCATGTAAAGTGACATTTTAACATTGAAATGTGTCTATCGGTTCGTTAAATATTGATTTGCATTTAATTTACGGGGTTTATTTGGTATTCGACCCCCTCCCACCCAGTTTACTTCTGACTTCCTGAATGCTCTGCTTAAGAGTTGTTCTATTTGCTGCTCGAACAAAACAAATGATTTGAAACTCAGCAATATTTCTAGGTTTATGCCGTGTCTTATGCGGGGTTTCGCAAGGAATGGATAGGCTCATCAGCGGGATTTTAGTGTCCATGCCCGGACACCCGCGGGAGTAGTGAACTGTGCACTACCTCCATTAATATGAAGCGTACCTCCGCTTCTTTACTGCGAGAGATAAAAGATCGAGCAGCCTTTAACCTCCCTATAAAGGCTTCCAAAAAGATGTTATATTGGTTTAAACGGTCCGGGCATGGACACCAAGAGCCCGCTGTTGAGCCTATCTTAGTGTTCTTAGGCGAAACCCCGCACAAGACACGGCATTAACTTAGAAACATTGCTGAGTTTTGATTCCTTGGCCGTGTAAGCCAATATACAAATTAATTGATTCGGCCGGAACTCAAAGGCATTAAGTCAGTTTTCAGTACTTTTCAGGAGACAGATAAAACGTCACTGAGAGAACAGAAATTAACAAACACACTATATTAGTCATGTATGTTGTGAAGCAACTATTCAGGTTATATTTGTGTTAGCGGAATATCAATTTTTAATTCAATAAACATATTTTTCTAATCAATTTTGGAAACGTGACCTTTCAGCTCCGTGGTCAGTTTAGTGCGGCCTAAAGCCATCCAGAATGAATTTTTAACATGATATTTTATTTTAAAATGGATTTGTAACATAAAAACAACCTGAACCCTGTACAAATGTAATTTAGAATACCACTATGTTGTTGTTGTTGTTGTTTGAGTCTTCAGTCTTTTGACTGGTTTGTTCGCTTCATCTCTACATAGCTACCACACCCTACATCCGAGGCAATCTGTTTAACATATTCTAACTTTGGTCTACCCCTACAGTTCTTGTCCTCGACCCTTCCTTCCATAACTAAGCTTGCTATTCCTGGGTGTCTTAGTATGTGTCCTACCAACCTATCTCTTCTCTTCATAAGCATTCGCCAGAAACATCTCTCCTCTACCACTCGTCTTAATACCTCTTCGTTTGTAACCCTTTCTACCCATCTGATCTTCATCATTCTCCTGTAACACCACATTTCAAACGCTTCAATTCTCCTCTTTTCTGCTACACCAATAGTCCAAGTTTCACTTCCATAGAGCGCCACGCTCCAGATAAAGGTTTTCAAAAATATCTTCCTAATACCTAAATCTATATTCGATGTCAACAGATTCCTTTTCTGTAGAAAGCTTTCTTTGCCTGAGCCAACCTACTTTGTATATCCTCTTTGCTTCGTCCATCACTGGTTATTTTGCTTCCTAAGTAACAGAAGTCTCCTACTTCCTTTAGTTTCTCCCCGACCAATTTGATGTCCATGCTTTTCAGTATTAACCGGTTCAATTGGTTTCGAATATCGACCTCATTCTCATTTTTAAGTCTTACTTATTATAGCCTATTTGATTTGTGATAAAAAAATGTACAGTTTGTCCTTAAAAAGTTGAATATTTGGTTCTTTAGTTGGAAAATGTGTTGCTTGCAGGTTGCTGTTCTCTTCGCCGTGCTGGCCGTGTTGGCAGTAGTGAATGCCCAGCAGCCCCAGGCTAAGGTGGCCCCCAAGGAGGCCCTGAAGCCCTCAGAGGCAGTCTACCTGGCATCTCCTTATGCAGCCTATGCCGCTGCTCCATACGCCTACCCATATGCTGCTGCTGCTGGATACCCCTACGCCGCATACCCATACGCTCATGGGGGTGCCTACATCTACGGCTGAACAACCCTTACCTGATAACAACCCGGCCTTTACAATCGTTATGTCTCATGTTCATCATATCAACTGCCATTAATAAACAGCATTCTTAAAAAATATAAACTTGTTTTCTTTGAAGCTATTTTACCAGTGGCCACTGCTGGTTAGCCTACTTTTCACATTTTGCAAAAATGAGGAAAAAGTAGCCTTAGGAGATCGATCCGGGCAAATGTGTGCCTGTCTGTCCTTTTGTCTGTCTGTGTGTGTGTGTGTGTGTGTGTCCACCCCCTCCCCCTATCAACTCCTAAATGGCTGCAGCAATCGAATCAAAATTTAGTATGTGTAAAGATCTATACCTGAATTTCTCAAGCCGATATTTGAAAATAATGTCAGTGCTACCACCTGCTGAAAAACCGCAATTGAAATTTGAGGTCCATGTTGGATATCTTGGAACGTATGCAAGGGAGCTATTCCAAAATTGGCACACATATAGATAATAATATGTCAGTTTAATTTCCAGGAGGCCATACATGGCAGTGTTGCCAACATGACTCTAAGCCTGCTGATATGTCCAATTTTAAAATACTTGTTACTTCTGTACTAACAAATGGATTTCATCCAAAATTGGCACAACAAGAGATCTTAATATTTCAGATTATTTCTGACCAACACATGCATGGCATTGTTGCCAACATGATTTTACGCGCGCTGATGTATCCAATGTCTAACTGCATGTAACGTCCATGCTATCCATTGGACTTGCACCAAATTAATTATTCTGTACCTTAAGAGATGGAACTTACAATATATTCAGTCACCAGGGCTGCCAACTGTAGTGCTCTATTAGGCTACATTATACCAGGGTATATTTCGAAATAATTAGAAATTTCGATATTACCAACTTAATTTCGTCATTATTCTAGATATGTCTATATAGATTGGCATGAATCTTTAATTTTAAGAAAAGTAGGCTTTTTAGTTCGTCACGGAATTTCTTGTTTTTATAATGTGTAGGACGTAATATGATATAGTAGGCTTAACTTAAGGCTTAAATTGAGATATTAAACTCAGTCTAATATTAATTATTTACTCGCACAGCACTATTACGAGCACATTACACAGTACAATACAATCGAATACCACTCCAAAGATGTGCATACGCTGAAAACAAACTATCCATTTTGACCGCGCGAAATCGTAACCAATAAGCCCGTAGTGTTGGTTTAAATTCAACCAATAGTGAGACTTGAGGTTCCCAGTCGACGTCCTCAGAGCGCCATTAAACAGACCAAACTTGCGCCTTCCTCCTCAAGGGCTCCCTTACATTTCTAAAGCTATAAATACGTGCTTGGAGGATGCAAGGCTTCCGTCCTCAGTTTTCTACTCCCTGCGGTGATGGTTACACTTCACCCATCTAGGGGTGAAATGTAGAACTAGTTACAAGTACTGGCAGTGACAGAGCTTATCGAGAGGGCGCGCAAGGTGGCCCCAAAGACTATTTTACAAAACAATCAATGTAATGGTTTAAAACAGTTACAGCTGAGAGCTGACTGTAGGATGATCCTCACGTCCTACATGGAGGAATCACCACTGCATTTTACAGTGTTGCCATACCAACATATTGACATTGCAACTTTACAGTCGATCAACATAATCGCCGTTATACCTTGAAAGTTTACATGGCAATGAAATATATTTCGAATTCATAATTTTGCCTACAAAAGTTCCACATGTTTAGTGGATTCGGTGGCGTAGTTGGTAGCATGCCCAAGGACGCGGGTTTAAACCCGGCCGAATTCGTCGGTTTTTTTTAAGACCGTTATAATTCCACAGTATGCCTTCCTTCGGAAGGGAAGTAAACCCATGTCATAGATTTATGGCATGAAAGAGAACCTTCCAATAACTACAATTGTTCGAAGCCAAATTTTGTAGATTAGATTATTTTATACCGCTATATTAGTTCCAACGTTCTCCGCCAGGTGCTGGCTGCGATGGCATCTAGTAGCCAAGTCCGCAGATAGGTGTCGTAGATGGTAGCATTTGGTAGCAAAAGTAGGAACTACTTGAACAATTGATCATCTGCAGTCCTTACTTGAATTAAAACAGATAACACACACTAATACAGCCATCACAATTAACACCGGTTATCAGACAGATTCTACACATACCCAAAGTACACGAGGCTACATGGACACGTTGTCGCAGCCCCTAAACTAAGGAACCAACCAACCAACCAACCAACCAAACCACATCTCATAATTTAAAGATATTTTGCTCATCCCTTGGCGTAAGGGTGGGTCATATCAAACATTTTTTCACACAAAATGTTTAGGTAATGTTTAGTAGACTAGTGACCATTCTAAACGGGTTTTATATTCTGCCTATTAAGGGAGATAGATGATTTTGTCTCTCATAAATTCCATATTTGTCACCCCTTTGGTGAATAGTTAGTGCTATCAAAGAACTTTTCTGAGATATATTTAACCCTATTCGAAAATAGTACGAACTTTGAATTGATTTGAATTTTCACTTACTAAAAAGATATACTGATATTTCCACCCCTTGGTCGGATTTTGCACAGTAACGAACTCGACCGAGATGTTGTATGGTTGTGTTTAGGGTATACATTAGAAAGTGGTTGGTGCAAAAGGGCGGTAGTTATCGGGTCCATAAGAAAGAGATGTATCTCTACTTAGTATAAAGCAAAGTCCCCGATTCTTGGATGTTACGGGTAAACTCGAGAACCACTGGATGGATTTTGATGCGGTTTTCACCATTCTGTAAAGTATATCTCGAGGATGATTTCTGTAGAAAGTAATTTATTTATGATCAAAGGAGACCGAGCAGTAACGATTTCAGTGGACAATTCGAAAGAAAAACCCGGTGTCCGAGCACTTTGTAAGCTTACATTGGACAAACCGTTAAAAATATCTAAATACTATGAGTGTAAGAATTGTTCGGCATGAAAAGTTCTACAAAAAAGTCCGCGAGACCATATGTCTATCTTCAATACATCGCCCACTATAAGAGTTTTTACGTTTTAATTTCTTTCAACCATGTCCATTCAATTACTGAGGCGACAGTTTACGAGCTAGCTAAGGGCGAGTCTATCATCCCTGTTACAGCCTAGCTAGCGGGAGAACCTATTGCCCCAGATACAGCCCGCAGCAAACCGTTAAGTCGTGTCGAGTTAAGACTTCTGAGAAGGGTGGTTGGGTTTGGAGTTTCCCTGGAAGTGCAACTCGGGTTTTCTTCATTTCGCCTGTGAAACACAATCAAGTTAAGATTGGACAGAAGGGGGATTTGAGTTTCATTCACTTCGCCATTCCCTGGAAGTGCAACTCTCATTTCGCCTGTGAACTTTTCGTTCCGCAAAATTCACAGACAATTTAAGATTGGACGGAAGGGGGATTATATTATATTAAATTATACTGCTTGGCGTATAATATCTACTAACAAGGGGAGGATACGATGTATGAGTCACCGATTCGAACCATCTTTAGTACACGTGTAGGGTATGACTAGGTGTATACCAGGTGCAAGTAGTAAGGTGCGCTTCTCAGCCGATTCCGAGAAGTTAATTATTAATTATTCGTAATTGCTGTAGCGCGTTCATGTGCGCTGTGCGTTAACTTGAAGCTAAGGAGCACATGGTTCAGCGGTAAGAGCCCTGCTTCGTAAGCGCGAGACACTGGTTCGAATCCAACCGGTGGGCCTCTTTTTTTTTTTTTGTAAACATAGGCAATTCGTACAACTGTAGGTGTCATGAATAATGTTAATTTTGCAGTCAATTGTAATAACGTGTTCTGTGAGCGGGAAAAGGGATTCTGAAATCATCGTATGGGGTTGAACGTTTTTTTTATTTAGTCGATTTACCCTCTAGGTTGGTGGTTCCCACGGACTCAGCGAGGGAACTCACCACTACCACCTCTATGGGCAGTGTCCTGGAGCTTGGAACATCTGGTCGGGGTGGATACAACTGGGGAGGTGTTTTCATTTCTTCCAACAATCTCCATTCAGTTACTGAGGCGACAGTTTACGAGCTAGCTAGAGGCGAGTCTATCACCCCAGTTACAGGTTAGCTAGCGGACGAGCTTATTCCCACAGATACAGCCAGCAGCAAACTGTCGAGTCGTGTTGAGCTAAAAACTTTAAAGAAGACTGGTTGTGTTTGGAGTTTCCTAGAAGTGTAACTCGGCTTTCCTTCATTTTGCCTGTGAAATTTTCGTTCCGCAAAATGCACAGTCAAGTTAAGATTGGACGGAAGGGGGATTTGTGTTTCATGCACCTCGCCATTCTTAAATTACGTCTGACAAGAATTTGTTGCACATGCATCTCCATGATAATATAATTAATAGTCCAGTCAGTGATTTTTACCCATCATTACGAGACGTAAAACAGATATTGGTCGTTGTCAATGACATTGGAAATAAAAAGCGCTTATCACGTTATGCATGAATAACTGTTCCCGGGCGAAGACGGGTCGGGTTGCTAGTCTATAACACGCTCAGGTGTATGTTTCACAAAACTCATGATTTCAAAATTATTTCCAAAATACGAACTATCTAAAATGATTAACAAGTAGTTCCGTGATGAACTAAATAGCCTTCTTTTCTTAAAATTATAGAGACCATGTGTCAACAGTTGGCAGAACTGGCGACTCTAAATATATTCTTACATGTTAGTTCTATCTCTTAAGGTACACAATGCACATACAAAATTTGGTTGAAATAGTAAGCACGTTACATGTATTTAAATATTGAATTTATCAGCATGCGTAAAATCAGGTTGGCGACACTGCCATAAATTGGATGCTCAAACTTAAATTGAAATATTATGATCTATATATGGGCCAATTTTGAACGAGCTTCATTTATTACTACGGAAGTTCCATGTGATTCAACATAAAACCTATCAGCACACGTAGAATCATGTTGGCAGCACTCTTGTCTATCGGTCACTGAAAATTAACCTACATTATTTGCCGGTACTATATGTATGCAAAGTTTAGAACTGTTGTCCTGCATACTTTCTGATATATTGAGATTAGGATAAAAATAGAGTGCATTTTTCAACAGTTGGCAGCCCTGTTGACACTAAAAAAATACAAATTCATATCTGCTCTGGTGCGCAAATCACTTACCTAATTTGGTTGAAATCCAATAGATAGTATGGAAGTTACATGCATTTGAAGATTGGACCTATCAGCAGGCATAGAATCATGTTGGCAACACTCTCATGTATGGGCTCCTGTAAATTAGTCCGATGTAATGTTATCTATATGAGTGTCAATTGTGGAACAATTCCTATGCATATCTTCCGAGAAATCCAACATAGACCTCAATTTTCAATTGTGATTTTTCAGCAGTTGGTTGCACTGACGTCATTTTCAAATATGGCCTTGCGATATTCAGGCATAGCACTTTATTCATACCAAATTTGGTTTTGATATCTGCAGCCGTTTAGGAGTTGATAGGTGGGACACACACACAGACAGACAGACAGGATAGACTAATAGACAGACAGACATACACACTATTGCCCGGATCAATCTCATAAGTCTACTTTTTCCTCATTTTACAAAATGTGAAAAGTAGGCTAAAAATACTCGTAAAGATAAAAAATCAGATCTATTACAACTTTTAGATTAACGATGAAAGATAAGTCTCTTGAAAAGACTGCTCAGTGGAAATGTTAATGAAGCGGTACTGATGTAATGGTTCATTGAATCTTTTTGGTTGGGATGATTTGTAATTGAGATCATATGTTTACGTTGTAAAAAAAAAGTTTATGATATGTTACTGGGGGCTGCATGGCGCAGTCGGTAGAGGCGCTGAGCTTCTAATTGAAAGGGAGTGGGTTAGATCCCCGCCCAGGTAGTGGATTTTAGAAACAAAACTGTCACTTTCGGAAACGCAAATAGCCCTGGGGTTCACTCAGCCTACACCAGAAATGAGTACCAGGGTAATTCCTGGGAGCAAAGTCGGCCGAGCATCTAGTGCCGATGTCACAGAAAGTGGAAATCTCTACCACTACTCCCAGAGCCTCCATGGCCTGTACGGAGTTGGCTTAGAATTTCTATTATACTGTATGTTTCTGTGAAAATGAACTTGTTTACCATCTCTTGAAGGATGCAGTATTTTTGCATTTGTCTGTTGGCACAGGCTAGAGTAAAATGTGGATTTCCACCGATGTCTCAGTCTCATTCATGGCTGTGATTATGTGGAAGCTATTCGGGTATGGGTGGTGCTTAGTAATGACCTTCAGGGCACAACTAGTGTCGGTGGATGCTGTGGAAGGTTCTACTCGTAGGGTTGGTATTACTGTACCGACTCAGTCCGGAAAGCAATGGCGAACTGTTTCACTCCTCATCTTCCTTAGTACGCTAATTATTGTGCTCCCTTTGTTTTTTGTTGGTTTCAACGCACATAAACGATAGTGGCACTTTTTGAGGATCCACCCATCATTCGGACTGACTACCGAACAGACAACTGTGAAAATAGTTAGTCCTATAAAAGAGAGTAGTTATAAATTAATTTTGGGCAGACTTGGTCTTTTTCATGTCTCTTCGTGTGAATAATTTCTTACAAAACTAGTTTGGCAATAAGGCTTATAACTCCTTATGTTACATTACAAAAACTTGGCTTCCAATGAATGTACAGTAATGCCTTGTTAAGTGTACTTGTAGGGTTCTTTCTAGAAGTAGTTGAGAAATATTAACGATACATTTTCACGTACAGTATGTTAGCAAGCAATACCATAATATAACTTTTCTGAGCTATTGAAACCATAATTACATCGCGTTGAACATTATCGTAAGTAAATACGCAAGGAAACATTGGTCCCTCGTACTCAGTTGCTATAAGAACGCGCCAATCGAGGAGTTCACCAAGTACGGTATGTCAACCATTCCTTAGTAAATTCTGTGGTGCTGGGGGAAATTGGAAGTATCTTCAGTATCATAATACAGTTTAACTTGTATATCTCGAAGTAATTTCAATTTCCCGGCGAAGTTCTACAAAATTTATATTTCATGTTATTCTACAATGCAGAGTAATAATAATAATAATGATAATAATAATAATAATAATAATTTAATTTTTAATGATTTTCAACTGCGTTCTCGAAAAAGTCATTCGGACCTGGCGAACAAAATTATTAGAAACTGAGTATAGCCCTCTGAGAATGGGAGCAAAATCCAAGGGGATCATAGTCGACTGTCTAGCATTCGCTGATGACATCGCCATTCTGTCGAACGACGTAGAAACTGCTAGGATGCAAATCGACCTTTTAAAAGAAGTCGCCGAACAAACTGGCTTGCAGATATCATTCGAAAAAACAGAAGTAATGACTAACATCAAAGACGCCCCAGCAAAACTGCAGACAAAGTATGGAAATATCAACAGAGTGGAAACGTTTAAGTACTTGGGAGAGATGATTATGAAAAGTGGACTGGACAAAGAAGCACTCATGGAACGAGTACGCAAACTCGGAATAGCCTATCACACATCGCGCTCAATATACAACAAAAAATGCCTATTGGGGGCGTCCCTGCAGGATGCAATTATCTGTCAGGGGATGAATGTCCAAGTGCCGGCTGCTAAACTAGCTTGCCAGCTGAGTAGGATGAGCAATTCAATGAATGTGCAGAGTCAGTGACTCGACGCTCTGCAGTCGAGTCGCGTGCTCGAGCACAATAAAATCTGACGATGCAATTACTGGCCGCTACGGTCAGGGGCAATTATGACTAAGGTCAGGTTGGGTATGAGGACGTACAGTGGAGTGTGATTAGTAATAAGCGTGTAGTTTACTGACCATGTATTTATTGGTCAGTAGATGTAATGTGATGTCCCTCTTGGGGAGTTTAAACAAATATGAAATACAATTTGTGAAGTGTACAAATGTTTGGGGTGGGTGTTTACAAGAATAAGGAGTCTGAGCACCGCTAGATCTCACCTGGTGAAGAGCTGGAACGGAACCTCATCGGGCAGGGCCGCTGGCGAAGAACAGAATAGAACAGAACAGATAATCCCTCCTGTCCGGGTTCCATTCTTATATGTTTCGGCGCTGCTTGGTCAGCATTGCATCAGTGTAGCTGCCCCAGATAGTTGTTAGTGTAAATGTTTATGTGAGTTTTGCAAGCCGTTGGCTAACCTCCTAGGCTTAGGTGGTCGCCACTTGCTGTGTAGAGATATGTCCTGGAATTATACTATTTCCAGTTGGGGTGGTTTTGGTAGAAGATGGCGGGGTGGTTCTCAGGGGGTACTGCCCCCGGGCTGTACAAGACCCCTTCGTCGTTAGTTCGCGTCCTCGCGAACGGGAAGTAGAGTGGGCGTGTCGTTGCGATGATGTTTCGTCGTTTTCTGCTTGTCCCTCTTCTTCTATTTCTTCAGTGTCGGTGTCGTGTTGTCCTGGTGGTGATGTGAGTTTAGCGTGTGCTCAGAGGGGGTGGGTTTTGGGTTTACTTATTTAATTGTTCTTCTAAAATTAATCACTATGAAATTTGACATTGGAAATAATAAAAATATAAAATACAAAAAAAATACATGTTCTTGAAGTTATATGCATGTTGGTATTATGCAGGAAGGAAAAAAACCATGGTTGGACGGGTGGTTGTGCCGTCCGACGCTGTGTGGAGAAAAAAATTGCTCCCTGCAAGGTATTGTATAAAAGATGGAAGAAAATAGAAAAACAGATGCCTCAGGGTATACGTTAAAGGTATATCAGAATGATTTATTGTTGGGATGAAACGGGACACCTTTACAAATTTGGCGTTAGTAGAATAGAAAGGAAAAAGGCAAAAGTGTGTAGAAACGTGTTTGGTGTTAGAATGCTGCAGTGCTTAATGTGTATTCTTCATATTTCTTGTGCTTTGACGGTTTTACAATTTCTTACAATTTTCGATTACAATTCTTACATGCTACGCTTAATTATAGTACTATTACTACTAAATCTTTTCTACTCATGAGTACCTTTCTCCTTTCTCCTATGCATATGGCCATAGCGCTTTTCTTTCTTGGCCACCTTTACCTTGTGCCATTCATCTGTGGCGTTTGACCTGCCTCTGTGGTTTAGTGGTTAAACCGTTGTTGTGAATTTTCCTCCGTGGGTGGAAGAATTCACCTTGATGTGCTCCAGCACGCGACTCGACTGCAGAGCGTCATATGTTTTATCCCTTGGTTGGGGAATGGGATAAACACGGTAGTGTTAATGTGCTAATTTAGAAGACTGCATCCGGATTAGAGTAGTGTCCCGTAATTGGGAGAGACTACTAGTGTAGTGTGTTGGTGTAAGTACTTAATCTATTGGGGGCGTCCCCGCAGGATGCAATTATCTGTCAGGGTATGAATGTCTAAGTGCCGGCTGCTAAACTAGCTTGCCAGCTGAGTGGGATGAGCAATTCAATGAATGTGCAGAGTCAGTGACTCGACGCTCTGCAGTCGAGTCGCGTGCTCGAGCACAATAGAATCTGACTATGCAATTACTGGCCGCTACGGTCAGGGGCAATTATGACTAAGGTCAGGTTGGGTGGGTTGATTAAAATTTCCCTTGTGTTTCTAGAGTGAAGGGAAAAAATAATGCTTTGTCCCCCCAAATTTATTTTTTAACTTTTGCTTGGCTGTTGCGGTACGGATCGCTCTACCATGGGGGCTCGTTGTTTGAGTCCCTTTACCCTTATTTGCGTGGTAGTGGCGCCTCCACCAAATATGTTTTATCCCTTGGTTGGGGGTTGGGATAAACACGGTAGTGTTAATGTGCTAGTTTTGAAGGCTGCTTCCGGATGAGAGTAGTGTCCCGTAATTGGGAGAGACTACTAGTGTAGTGTGTTGGTGTAGGTACTTAATCTATTGAGGGCGTCCCTGCAGGATGCAATTATCTGTCAGGGGATGAATGTCCAAGTGCCGGCTGCTAAACTAGCTTGCCAGCTGAGTAGGATGAGCAATTCAATGAATGTGCAGAGTCAGTGACTCGACGCTCTGCAGTCGAGTCGCGTGCTCGAGCACAATGAAATCTGACGATGCAATTGCTGGCCGCTACGGTCAGGGGCAATTATGACTAAGGTCAGGTTGGGTATGAGGACGTACAGTGGAGTGTGATTAGTAATAAGCGTGTAGTTTACTGACCATGTATTTATTGGTCAGTAGATGTAATGTGATGTCCCTCTTGGGGAGTTTAAACAAATATGAAATACAATTTGTGAAGTGTACAAATGTTTGGGGTGGGTGTTTACAAGAATAAGGAGTCTGAGCACCGCTAGATCTCACCTGGTGAAGAGCTGGAACGGAACCTCGTCGGGCAGGGCCGCTGGCGAAGAACAGAACAGAACAGAACAGATAATCCCTCCTGCCCGGGTTCCATTCTTATATGTTTCGGCGCTGCTTGGTCAGCATTGCATCAGTGTAGCTGCCCCATATAGTTGTTAGTGTAAATGTTTATGTGAGTTTTGCAAGCCGTTGGCTAACCTCCTAGGCTTAGGTGGTCGCCGCTTGCTGTGTAGAGATATGTTCTGGAATTATAATGTTTCCAGTTGGGGTGGTTTTGGTAGAAGATGGCGGGGTGTTTCTCAGGGGGTACTGCCCCCGGGCTGTACAGTATGCAGCCGAAACCTTATCCCTAAATGCTAGTAAAGGACTCCTGGGAGAACTGGAGAAAAAAGAGCGCAAAATCGTCAGAGGTATAATGGAATCAAATTACAAGAATGGCATCCAATATAAAAAATCCAACATAGAAGTCTACAGTGAAATACTGTAGAGAACATATCAGAATCGATCCGTTAAAGGCGGGCACGGTATTACGGTCATCTCAAACGAATGGACGGAAACAGGCTGACTAAACAGGTTTTTCATTTCTTTGACTCCAAACCCAAAACCACAATGCCCTGGTTTATGAATACCAAAGACGACCTCAAAATGCTGCATCTAAAACCCAACGAAGCCTTCAATAGAGATCTCTTCAGCAAAAAGATACTGACTAATGGGCTAACCCGAGACGAGACACCGAACCCGAAAAGAAGACAAGGTACCACCTGACGGTGGAGCGCAAGATGGCCCACTCACAGAGAATGAGGGAATTCTGGGCTCAGAGGAAAACGGAACAAATTGCCAAGTGTAGCAAGATTTAACGTGGTCCTACATGGCCTCAACGAATTATATATATATATATTACATTATTGTGATATGTTTCACGAATCTGACGTCAGTGCAGATTATCTGTGAGACATATTAATTATTATTTAAAACATCTATACAGATTATATTTCAGTACAAGAGTGCTTTCAAATATTATTCTTGTGATAATGGTAATGAAAATGATAATGAATGGTGATAATGAGAAAAAATATTAATGTAAATAATTAAAGATACAAAAAGTTGCACTATAATAGTTATATTAATATATTAATAAATTTATGTCATGAGTTAATGTTTAGTTTTAATGCGACTTATAGCTAGTTGTTTGCTGTTAATGTTCGTCAATCCAGGTGGTAGTTCATTAAGTAGTGATGGTATAATATAATTTAGTCTCTTGAAACCATAGGTATTTATACTAAAAGGTTTTACATATTTAGTTCTTGTTATGGCTCTTGTTTGTATGTTGTGAGAGACCTTATGCCTGAACCTTGGATCATGGTCGTAGAGATTCAGTACAGTAATTTGAAACAACTCTTTAATATTAAAATGAGGGATATCAGTGAAATATATAAAGAACCTGTTTTGGCTATCTTGAAGATTATTAATTAAAGTTGTGTTTTGATTTCCCCAAGCTGCTATGGAATATCTTAATTTGCTTTCAATCAGAGCACTATAAATTGTTTTGTAAGAATTTTTATCTACATAGAATCGGAGATTGTAGGAGGTGTAGAGGTTTACTCAAAGTTTTTTTTATTATGTTTACTGTCTGTGTATTCATTTTAAAGTGTTCATCAAGGGTAATTCCTTGGTATTTTTTGTGTCGAAGTACTATTTATGAAGGGGTTACATTTGCAACCTGCCAGGATGTTTTGGTGTATGCATGATAAGCTGTGGTGCGTTAGTTTGTATTTTTAGCCTATTTTCATTTTATGAAAATATAGGCTCATGAGATCACCTTTTGTCCGTGTGTCTGTCTGTGTGTGCGTGTGTGTGTGTGTCCTAATAATCTCTAAACGGCAGGAGCGATTTCAATGAAACTCGGTAAGATCATTGCACCATTCTGGGCGACCCTTCAAATTTTATTCTGTCGCACCAATCTAACATGGCGGCTGTGCGAAATATTTCACCAGCATTCAGTATCTACGAAACTATTACCGATATCACCCTGAAATTCTGTACGGTGACAAAGGACACTACTAGAAGTTTACCTATGAGACGTTCAAAAACCTGATAACTACAAAACCAACATGGTGTTCAAGCGGAGTTGAGACTTTTAAATAGACATTTCTCGCGATTTAACTATCCAAACGTAATGAAACTTGGTACAGCAAATATTTATACACATTGTAATGCACTGGAGTCTAATTTAGTTCAATTGTTTACATAACCTCAAAACGGCGGCTGTGCGAAATATTTCACTGACATTCTATATCTCCGAAACTATTACAGATATCACCCTGAAATTTTGTACGGTGATAAAGGGCTCTCCTACAAGTTTATCTACGTAACTTTCAAAACCCTGTAAAGTACAAAACGAACATGGTGGTCAAGCGAATTGAAACATTTTAATAGACTTTTCTCTTGAATTAACCATCTGAGCGCAGTGAAATTGGGTACAGTAAATAATTATACAGATTGTAATGCAATGGCATCTAATTTAGCTCAATTGTTTACATAACCTCAAGTAGGCGGCTGTGCAAAATTTTAAAATTAAGTTTTTAATTATTGTGTCGTAATCATGCGATCGAAGTGAAAGATTGAAAAATGACGAGCATCCGAAATATTTTGATGGTTCTCAATATCTACGAATCTTTTACAGCAATCAAACTGAATTTTTTTTGTTCATAGAGGCTATGAACATAAGTTCACCTATAGGTCTTTCAGTAACCTGGTGGGCACAAATCCAACATGGCAGCGACGCGAAGTATAATTATTTAAATGGACGTTTCTCGCGATTTAACCATCCGAGTGCAGTGAAACGTTGCACGTTAATTGCTTATACAATTATTGATCAACTGGCATCTAATTTATTTCAATTGTTTTCATAACCACAAGATGGCAGCTGTGCAACATTTTAAAATCTCTTTTTTACTTGTTGTGTCCTAATCATGCGATTGAAGTTTGAATACCACACGTATACAATAATATACACACACGCACACACACACGGACAAATGGTGATCTCATAAGCCTATTTTTTTCAAAATTGAAAATAGGCTAAAAATCCAACCTGGCGACCATCTGAAATATTTAGACAGTTCTCAATATCTACGAATCTATCACAACAATCAAACTGAAATTTTGTATGTTGATAGAGGCAGTTAACATGAGTAGGATATATGAAATATGATAGGGTGCAAGGGGTAGATTCTCTCTATCCAAACGTCATCCTCACCTGCACGTGGTACACCCTGCTCCATACTGACGAGGCTCTGACGACCGAATAACTCCCGGGATAAGGAGTTCCCCTCTCTCCTGCCAACGGCTTATGTAAGGCGGATGAGCAGATTGAGGTTAGGGCACTCTCTTGCCCTTGAGATGGGAGATGGGAGGCGGATGAACCAATAATGGTCAACGGCATAGAAGACCTCAACGGTGGACCAAGCGCATGAGCAACTAGTATTGCCCGAACGTTTGGGAAGGCGGATGAAGGCTGCAACAGTCCAGGACCACCAGTCGTCATAGCTTCTATGCCACTGGATAAAGGCCCTGTATCTGTCAAGTACTGTGTGTCTGTTGATGTGCAACAACATGCCCACATTAAAAGATGTCACGCACAGGCGTCTTCTAAACAACGAAGGAAGGATACAAAATCTATTCGCCAATTAATCACAAGTCCTGCGGCGATCGGGGAGTTGTGACGGGAGCAGGATTGTGTTGTCTGGGAGCTCCTAGTGATGAACCGGCACGTAGGCGACGAATGTGTGATCTTCGCTTTGCTTGAGGATGGGCTGTAGAGCAATTCGTATGCTGCTTTCGTGACTAAGCAGGCCTGTTTAGGATCCACTCTGCTTACCCTGAATGGGGAGGGGGCTAAAAAAGGTACCCTAAAAATAGTCAGCTTAATATCACCCGACTGGATAACCGCGTTCAGAGGGTACACCACAAGCGGTCGAATCACAATGAAAATTAATTTTGCTACATGGAATGTCCGTACTTTGATGGACAATGACACACATAATCGACCACAAAGGCGAACGACAATTGTTGCCCGTGAGCTGAAAATATTCAACATTCATATTGCCGCACTCAGCGAAACAAGGTTAGCCAATGAAGGACAACTGAAAGAACATGGAGGTGGCTACACTTTCTTCTGGAAAGGGAAAGGCACTGAAGATCAACGCATTCATGGAGTTGGCTTTGCCATTAAGAACGAGCTTGTCAACCTTCTCGATGAACTTCCACATGGTATAAATTAAAGGCTTATGGCACTACGACTAAAGTTAAAAAACAGCCGACGAGCGACTGTAATTAGTGGATATGCTCCAACTCTCACCTCTGATGATGAACAGAAGGAAGTATTTTACTCTCAACTTGATGTGATCTTGAAGGATATACCGCAATCTGATAAAATCCTCCTCCTAGGAGACTTCAATGCTCGCGTTGGAAGAGACGCAGCATTATGGGCTGATGTTATTGGAAAATATGGTGTTGGGAAATGCAATTCTAATGGGGCACTCCTTTTATCCAAGTGTTCTGAACATAGCCTCGTAATCACAAACACACTATTCCGACAGAAGGACAAATTTAAGACTTCATGGCAGCATCCTAGATCAAAACACTGGCACCTAGTTGATTACGTGATTGTGCGAGCAAGAGACAAGCGTGACGTACTACTCACAAGGGCTCTGACAAGTGCTGATGACTGCTGGACGGATCATCGATTAATAAGATCTGTAATGACTCTACAAATTCTCCAAAAGCGCAGAAAACAGAGAAAGCACATCAGGCGCAGGGTGAACACCGAACGTTTACAAAACGTTTCTGCTAAAAGGAAGTTTCATGAACTTCTGAATGAAAAGTTACCAGATAATTACCCTGAAAAGGTTGAGGAACATTGGCAAACAGTCAAGTCTGCTATACTCTCAGCGTGTGAAGAATCGATTGGTTTCGTCAAGATGAGGCATGCTGACTGGTTTGATTAGAATGATGCAGAAATCCAGAATCTTATTGATAAGAAGAGGAAAGCATTCCATGCATGGCAAGCCAATCCAACTTCTATCTCCAAACAGCAACTGTATAAAGATGCAAAGGCTGAAGTGCAAAGGAAAACTCGGGTCTTGAAAAACCAATGGTGGATCTCCAAATCCCGTGAAATGCAGCATCTAGCCGAAACGAATAATACTCATGCTTTCTTCAAAGCAACAAGAACTATATATGGGCCACATTATCATGGTTTGAATCCTCTGCAGTCTAAAGATGGCACGGAACTTCTTAGAGACACAAACTCCATTAATTCCCGTTGGAAAGAACATTTTGAAGAGCTACTCAACAGGGACACACAGGTTGATAATAACATTTTCACCCGACTTCATCAGAGACCTCCTAAAGACCACATTGATGATCCTCCGCCTCTATCAGAAATTGAATCTGCCATCAATCAGCTCAAAAACAATAAAGCATCAGGTATGGATGGGATTCCTGCTGAGCTCTTAAAAGTAGGGAATACTACTCTAGTTCATCACATACACCAACTCATACTTAAAATATGGACTACCATTACCATACCTAAAGACCTAAGGGATGCCTTGATAATAACCATCTTTAAGAAAGGTGATAGGGCACAATGTGGTAATTATTGAGGTATATCGTTGCTTTCTGTTGCTGGTAAAATCCTGGCCAACGACTTATCCAACCGTTTGAAGCCTTTGGCCGAAGAAATACTGCCTCAAACTCAGTGTGGCTTTCGACCTAATCGAAGCACAACTGATATGATCTTCTGTGCTAGGCAGATGCAGGAGAAATCCAGAGAGCAAGGACGCCCTCTATATATGGCTTTCATAGATATTGTTAAAGCATTTGATTCGGTCAATCGAGAAATGCTATGGAGGATTCTTGCCACACTTGGCTGCCCCCCAAAATTCATTCAAATTCTTCGATTACTACATGACGATATGAATGGCACGGTCCTTAACAGCAATGGCCCTGGAGAGCCATTTAAGATTACAACGGGTGTCAAACAGGGATGTGTGATTGCCCCCACACTCTTTTCAATATATGTTAGTGTTGTACTAAATTTGGTCCAAGAAAAGATTCCAAAGGGTGTAGAAATTATATCCAGGACAGATGGAGGTTTATTCAATCTCAACAGATTACGTGCAAAAACTAAAGTGTCAGCTACATCCGTTCTTGATCTCCAGTATGCTGATGACAATGTCATCTTAGCAAATTCAGATGAAGATCTTCAAACCACCCTGAATGTGTTCAATGAGGCATACAGAAGCATTGGTATGGACATAAACACCAATAAAACACAGGTTCTTCATCAGCCTACATCACATGACAGGGCTACTGCTCCTGCTATCATGATTGATGGACATAAACTAAAGAATATAGATCATTTTCGCTATTTGGGTAGTCACCTATCAACAAATGCGAACATTGACGCTGAGATTCAACACCGCCTCCAATGTGCCAGTGCAGCCTTTGGTCATTTGCTCGTTCGCGTGTTTGACAACCACGACATTAGCATTCTAACAAAATTATACGTTTATCAAGCTGTTGTAGTTCCCACTCTGCTTTATGGCTGCGAAACCTGGGTTACTTACAGAAGGCACCTCGTATCTTTAGAAAAATACCATCAACGATGCCTTAGGAGAATTCTTGGTATTAAATGGCAAGACCGGCGCACTAACACAAGTGTTTTAGAGGAAGCTAGCACTATTAGTATAGAGGCTCTCATTATAAAACACCAACTTGGATGGACAGGACATGTAGTTCGCATGCCTGAGTCCCGCCTCCCAAAACAAATCTTATATTGCCAGCTGAATGTCGGTCAGAGAAAGCAGGGTGGGCAACAAAAACGCTACAAAGATGTTCTGAAGACCAACTTGAAGAAATGTCAAATTGATACAGGTAACTGGGAGGCTGTCGCATCCGACCGATCAGAGTGGCGCCGCAACGTCCATCAAGACCACTTGTACTTCGAACAAGAGAGAAGAAGGCTTCTGGCTGAAAAAAGAAATGCCAGGAAAGAGCGCATGATTCGCAGAATGATCAACCCCCAAGATCCATTGGCTGCTCAAGACCTTGTGTGCCAATATTGTGGAAGAGTCTGTGGTTCTCGGATCGGACTGTACAGTCACCAAAGAACTCACGCAATATGATTAGGCCTAATGTTGGATTACAGCGAAGATTTACATAAATGTAACTTGGAAGACAATCATACTCGTATCACGAGTGATAGCCTAAATAAAATAAATATGAGAATAGGCTGTATAGTTCTTCACGGAACTACTTGTTCTTGTGTGAAGTGATCAACTCTGCTGTGCATTATTTTAGATTAGGTTGTATTTGAATACAAATTGTTGTCATGACACCATCTTGTGATGTTATTGAAGTCTTCTTGAAGTCTATCAAAAGCTGTTTTAGTGTCTGGTTGGTCAGTTCCTCAGTTTAGGGGCTGCGACAACGCGGTCATGTAGCCCCGTGTACTTTGGGTGTGTGTAGAATCTGTCTGATAACCGGTGTTAATTGTGATGACTGTATTAGTGTGTATATCTGTTTTTAATTCAAGTAAGGACTGCAACTTTGAATTTTTCTAATAGTTCCTATTTTTGCCGCCAAGCGCCACCGTCAACGACTACTAAGCCTAGTTCAGAACTTAGCTACTAGACGCCACCTTAGTCGGCTCTTGGCAGCGAACGTAGCAACCTAAGAGAGTTGTTTACATTCCTAACCTTTACAATTTAGCTTCACACTGGTGTAATTAGTGGAAGGTTCTTTAACATGCCATAAATCTATGGCATGGGACCGCTGGCTTTACTTCCCTTCCGAAGGAAGGCATACTGAGGGATTTTTTGTTTTGGAGTCTGTGTATGGTAAATATAGTGGTGTCATCAACATAAATCAATATTTCACTGTGTTTAATGGCTTCATTCATGTCGTTTACGAACAGGTTATATAGTGTAGGTGAAATAATACTGCCTTGAGGAATACCCTGTGTTCCTTCTTCTGCGTCACTGATAGTGTTATTGATCATAACTGCCATTTCCCTGTTTTTCAGATAGCTTTCAAATAGTTTGTAAGTCGTGCCTCTTATTCCAATATCGTGTAATTTAGCAAGTAGTTTATTGTGATATATTGTGTCAAATGCTTTAGAAACGTCAGGAAAAAGTACCATTATGTGAGTGTTCTTATTTAAGGCATTATTTATTAATTTGGCAAATTCAGCCAGGAGTAGTTCAGTACTGTTTCCCTTCCTAAGACCGTATAGGTGTCCCTTTAAAATATCATATTTATTTATGAAATTGTTCAATCTCTTAATCCAGGCATTTTTCCATTATGTTGTGTAGGATTGATAAAATGCATGTGGTCTGTAGTTGCCGAAGTCTAAGAGATCGTCATTCTTATATATTGGTTTTATAATGGTGTATTTCAGATATTTGGTATTATGCCCGATTCGAATATCTTGTTTATGAGATGTGTTATATTTTCAGAAGTTGCCTTTATGTCATTCAAGCGTATATCGTCTGCACCGGGGGATTTGTCTGTTTTAATTCCTTTATTATGTTCTCTGTTTCATATTCATCAGTTTCCAGTAACGTAAAAGAATTCATTAATGTGTTTCTATTCGATTGCCATTACAGTTATGAGCTGGGCTGTTTATTTTTAAACTGAAGGTACTGTTCAATTTATTGACTGTCACTTCATTAGTACAATGTATTCTTAAATGTTTGTTTATGACTCATTGACAGTTTGTGTTTTCCGACCTATTGTATCATTAATGACTTTTCACATTCCTTTATTATCGTTTTCGCAATTATTTATCTTATTTTTATAATATTGATGTTTTGTTTTGTTTATTAGCTTATTTAATTTGTTTCTGAAAGCTAGAGCCCTGCGCGGATATACAACAAGTTATCCGCATCCGCCCCGCATCCACGTGACTTTTACCCACACGTTTGTTATCCGAATCTACTGGCATAACAATGCTATTTTCAATGTGTTGCTTTATACTTTATCTTTTAGACATTAGAGAAGAAAGTCGAACCCATAGGCTATGTACTGTATGTCATGTGATATGTCTCAAATGAATGTTATACAGCCAGAATTGCAACCCTTTTCAGTTGGGAGTGTTGATTGTGCTTAATGACATAATTTGAATGGGAATAGCGTAAATCATCATCTTACATTTGTCATGAAAAAACATAACGGAAAAATATGATATGCCATAAACAACCGGGCCCGAATAAGGGAGAGTAGGGGAATTGTGCGCACTTAAGCAAGAATCGGTCTTGTGATGATGAAATAATAGATAACACAACTGCAGTTACGAATAAGGGAGCCTGAGTAACTCTACTCTATATTCGATGTGCAGAAACAAATTTAACTCAAAAATAAATTTGGTGGACTATAATTCGAAATCTCGCAAGTATGCATTGCGCACGATTACCCACCCTGCAGGGCAATCATGCGCATGGGCTGGGAAATTATGCGCATGGGATGAGTGTTGGAAAGCCATACCAATACAATGTGAATTGGCTGAAACTTGCACTGAGCATTAATATTAGAATATTCAAATGCATTTTACAATAGCATAACAATGCAATGATACTAAAATATTGGATATTAGAATAAAATATCTTCGTTTCGTCAGCATTAAAGGAGGCAATCCTATTTAGGCTTGTTCCTTCAGGTTGTCTCAACGTTAATGCAGGATATCTCTTCAAGAACTCACACAACTAATCTTTGCCTTCTAGACTTTTAACTTTATGGAAATTATGGGGAATCTTATTCTCCTCTGCAAACTTGAACTCTAACCGTCTGACAAGCTTGGTGGGCGTTAGGCCGTAAAATAATTTTGCCAATGTCAAAAGGTATTCGGATAATTATGACTCCATTTCGTCGGTAAGAACAGCTTTACGCACCAGACGAGGTGGAGCAAGACAATTTTGCAGCAATTGCTTTCGTAGGATTGACTGGGGAATGTTGAAACTTCTCCCCACTTCCCTTATTTTCCTCCCATCATCCCTAATTGCACGTAAAGAATTCTGCACATTTTCTGCTGGGTAGGAGTTTTTCTATGTTTTCCGCGAATAATTTCTTGCCATCTGGAGAACAAACACGAAATATTTTGCCATTGATGTCGCGTTGTATTTACTTGTATCATATATGTTCTGCGCACCATTACCCCACTCTGCTTTTAAAACGTAACTCACTGAATCCCGGTAAACTAATCTACTGTATTATATTGAAAAATAAACACGTACAAAACCACTGTAAACACTGGCATTTAAAACTACATTTAATTTTAAATAATTGAATCACAACTGTAGGCTTACCTTCTTATTTGCTGGCTACAGAAAATAACATGCAACGTGTTAAGTTTCTTCATTCAAGCCTCTCGGTTATCACATAGCAACTGGCATCATGCTGACTGTCCCTTTCCCTATCTGATGTGATAGGTACGATGACAGCTTGAGGGTAGCAGTGAACTGAGTTGCTAGTTGTACTACCAACTCGAAAAACATAGATGCGCACGATTACCCACTGCGTACAATTGCCCAACTTTCCCCATGATATTCAACAAATTGGGATTGTATTCTAAAACCTATCCGCAAATTTACTCCAATCATTATCCGCGGCTTATCCGCTATCCGCAAAGCCATGCAAACTATATCCGCATGGCGAAAAATGTTGAGGATATCCGCATCCGCGCAGGGCTTTACTGAAAGCTTTGTATTAATTTTTATTGCAATATTATCCTTGTTTCTGAGCATTGTTTTGTAAAGTCTGTCTCTTTCCTTACATTGTATTTTCAGGTCATAAGTGAACCATTGTTTGCTTTTTCTGTGTTTACGTGTGGTTATGTGAGATGCTTTTTGGTAGATTTCCTTAAATTTGGTTGTTATATTGTTATATATGTCATTAGGATTTTTTTATTCAAGGCAATCTGTCCAGTCTGTGTTGTTAAAGCTTGTGTGTATTAGCGTAATGTAGGATTCATTATCTTGTGATTGTGTCTTATCATGTTTTGGCCAAATACCTGCATATATGCTGGGGTTCTCACTGGCAACAATTTTAAGCCAAATATCCAATGGAGAAATGAATGGAGCACCAACATCAACCTTAAAGCTTGGAGTGATTTAATTGGAAATAGCGCTATATCCGGTTTTGACCTGCCAAGAAGAACGTGGACTACCCTCAATAGGATCCTGACCAAACACGGAGTCTGTGCTAAATCACTCTTCATATGGGGTAAAATTCCTTCTCCCCAATGTGACTGCGGTGCTCCTTCACAGTCAGTTCACCACATTGTCCATGAATGCCATAGAAGAGCATATCAGGGTAATCGGTCTGACTTCCTGTTGGCAACACTTACAGCATTGCAATGGATAAGGAATTTAGATTTAAATATATAAGCCTGCCTTGTCATGTGTACCTGTAAATATGTATATATCAATGTATATGTGTGTATGTATTTATCTTGCTTTTTGTTTGTCTGTCATACGATAAATAACCTGCATATGTTAGTTAGTGGTCAGAGATGTCTGATTGCATGACTGCAGAAGTATAATGATCTAGTCTGCTACGATAGTATAAGTATGTGATCAATACATGTTCTCGAGTCTAAATTTGTATCATAACGAGTACATTGCGTGATGAGTGGTAGGAAACTATAAGTTGCCATAATATTTGTGTATTTGGTAGTTGAGAGACTGATGTCATTAGATAAAGTATCAATGTTGATATCTCCTAAAATGGCCCATTCGCTGTACTTACTGGTGTGTTGTGTTATATGTGTCTCCAGTTCGTCAAGAAAGTCATTTATGTTAGTGCTAGGTGGTCTGTAAATGCATGTTAATCCAATCTTTTTGTTCATGTAAAGTATTTCTATTACCATTGATTCATGAGTATTGGAAATGTATACATTGTGTGTTCTAATGGCAATGCTATTCTTTACGTATATGGCTATGCCTCCTCCTTTACGATTTGTTCTATTACAAAATACAACATTAAAATTATCCAAGGTAATTATTAGATTCAAGTATGATAATTTCTGTTAGGCAGATACTATCCAGATCATTAACTTTCTTACCTAATGTTATGGTTAAATAATCCCAGTTTTTTTATATAGATTGAATATTTAGAGAAAGGATATTGATTTCAGCATTATTTCTAGTCTTATTACCATTTTCGATCAAATCGGGTATATTGAGAAATATGAGTTCCTTATGAGTTCCAGAACCATTTATATTGCCATCCCAACTGTTCATAATATCAATTAACATAATAATAATTCTCTTTTTTGGGGGTGGGGAATACCTAATTTTGTTGATGTCTTCCTCACGGGAGGAATATACCAGATATACCAGATTCGTGTTTTTTTGCGCTAGAATTTTGCAGTTTTTAACCCAAATGAATTTCCAGTTAATTTTCTCTGGCCTGATTTTTAGTTTTCCATAGTAGCTCTCTGTAGAATGCCGTTAGACTTTCGTTAATCTTGCTTATCTTGTTTCAAATTACTTGCGAACGGCAAGTGCAAATCAAGGGCAAAGCAAGGTCAAGCGCGCGGGATGCCACACGCTCATCAGAGCGCGCGGGTGCGTGCCCCTTCCATCCAGTCTAAAAACACTTATAGTGGGCGATGTATTGAACTCGCGGACTTTTTTTTTAGAACTTTTCATGCTGACCAATTCTTATGCTCATAGTATATTGATATTTTTAACGGTTTTCCCAGCGTAAGCTTAAGAAGCGCACGGACGCCAAGTTTGTTTTCGACTTTTTCACTGAAATCGTTACTGCTTGGCTTCCTTTGATCATACATAAATTATTTTCTACAGAATTTTTCCTCGAGATATCCTTTACAGAATGGTGAAAACCGCATCCAAATCCATCCAGTGGTTCAAGAGATTACCCGTGACATCCAAGAATCGGGGATTTTTGTCTTATACTAACGAAGTAGAGAATGTCGGGGAACATATGCACCAAGCGGTACTATGACGTCACACACCTCAGTGCATCTGGGTACATTTCGTCCCGTCACTGTAACGTAACGCCAGACCCCAGCGTAACGACGAACTCGACAAGATCATTTAAAATGATAAAACCTAGATTTAGTGTTCCCATGAGTAAAGATATTTTGCGCTTTTCTGTAAAAATTCATTGTGTTTGGGTATAGAGTTGAATTTTACCACTATTTGGGGGATTTTTTCTTTCTTTGCAGGGAGTGGGGACTCTAAACTTCCTCTACATCAAATATGTTCAGGTCTACTTCTAGAGTGTCAGCAATTTTGTGGACGATTTCATCCGGGCATTCATCTTTCGCGCGTGGCACTTCACAAATTTCAATGTATTGTTGCCTACTGCACCGCTTGTGCTTTTACGTTAAACAAAATAGCAGAGGCGTGAGGAAATACAGTAGAAGTGAAAACAACACCTTAAACAGGATCGCTAAGGAGCGGGGAAAGGATGTCTCTTTCGATGCGTGCTGGGCCCAAGATTCCGGATCGAAAGAAAGAAACTTTCCAAAAAAGGAATCGAATGAATTGTTTAAAACAAATCAAAAGCGGAATTGAAATTATCTAATTGATCGAGGAACCCAGAAGCGTGAAGGTCGTGACTGCGTTACAGTACGAAGCCAAGACCGACGAAATCGGACGAGAGATGAGGGAACTTAAAATTACAAATGAAAGAGGACGAAACCAAGTGAACTATTTACTATTGTATTTAAAGTAAACTAAAACAGGTGCGCATAAGAGTAAGGATATATCTAAACACAAAATGAAAGGTAACGTGAAGAGGTATAAAATCGCTTAATAACAAATAAAATAAAATTAATGATTAAAGATGGTACCTAAGAAAGGAGCACACAAAAACAATCTCAAGAGAAAAGCGTATAAATGAACTTAAGCACTAACAAAGATGAAACAAGATTAATTAAAATGTACTTACAATCAATGTGCAACTAAACCGTAAGCGTGACTCGATAACTAAAATTTAAAATACAAAAACAAAAACAAAAAACGAAAAAGATAGAGAGTATGGATGAGTCGAATAAGAGAACACCTCTACTTACGAGGATGACCTGGACTAGAATGCCCTTGCCAAGAACAGACTTCCAAAAAGCTCATGATGTTGTGAAATCATGGGGTAAGGGGGGGGGGATGAGAAGGGTGCGTATGTAGGAAACGGGGGTGGGGGTGGGAGAGGGGGGGGGGGGATGACACGGAGTTACGTAATATAACGAAGCCAGAGGAAACAACACAAAATTAACACATAAAAATAAAGGAAAATGAGTATTACATTAAATTAATTGACATTACCGGGACAGTAAATGAAAGGAAAAATCGATCAGCTAAGAAATATGCTTTGTAGGAAAATATAGGCTTACGTAGAGGTAGTTATGTCTAAAATATAACGACATACGAAGAAACAAAGGAATTAAGGCATGACGAATGGACAGTGACTAACACAAAGACCATCGCTCACACACTTTTCCTAAAACAGAGGGAAGGATCAAATAGGAGGCGAAATGAGACATGGCTCCGTTACTCCAATGATACCTTGACCCAAAAAACAAACTCTGATACGACAATCAAATGAAAGATACCTCGAAAGAGTGCACATCAATTTGTGACGTAATACAGAGCGTTGGTAAGCCTCGCAGAAAAGTAGCATATATTTCAGACCTGAGAGATTTGAGTAAAAATAAAACCGATTACATGAAAGGTAGGGATGACAAATAAACACAGAGGCTTCGCTAAACTAACGTAAACAAAGGCGAAGGGACTTGGGTTCATGGATCGAATTCACATCATCATAAGAAAGGGAAATTGATAAACTGAAATTCAAAAATGATAGCATGCCAGATAAAACCAAGTGATCGAATCGTACTTACGTTTAGTTGCGTTGGGCACGGGCGAAAAGCCCGACACACCTAGGCTGTGACCGTTTCACATGATGGTCAGAAATGGAAGGAAGCCACCTTCTCTAAAAGGAACGCAGTAACGCCGCTCGGGAAAAATAAGTCGTAGAACTCCCCCTCTCCAGAACATAAAGGGGGCCAATGGGAGAAGCAAAGCTTAGTAACAAGTCATGCTTCAACCAATGGTAACACAGTGTCAGTAGGGGTGAAAAGTTTCACCATCTGACGAAACATTTACGCAGAATTACAAAGTTTGAACGCAGTAGGTGAGACAGAGAAACGTATGTCACAATAATGCGACATGAAGGAAATGATGATGATAATAATAATAATAATAATAATAATAATATGACAAAAAATAATGAACCTGATAAAAACGGTTCAAAATTCCCCTGCTCTCACAGAAAAAAAGGAATTTTCCTGGCCATGGAAATTTCTTTTTTCGTACAAAAAGAGAGGAAAAAAATGTAAAGGGGGAAAAAAATTGAATACTAAAAAAAATTGGGTACTAAGGACCTCTAGGAGAATACAAAAAAAAAATGAACAGTTGACTAATCTGACCGTGAAATGAAGGTGGTACCCCCTTCATTACTCGTCAACACTAGCCACTAACGTCAAAAGTACTGCGTTCAAAAAGAAATACAGTTAGTTCATATATTAAATAGTGATCATTGTTCTTGCTAGTTCATGATGATGCGGATGTCGAAATCTTCAAGATGGACGTTACCTCGGGACTGCAAATCTCTCCAGCCTCTGATGAGAAAAGATAGACAAAGTTAAATCGTGATCACATTTAAAAAAAAATACATTTGGGACACCCTGTATATAGGACCGTTCGTTGCGTCAACGAGGAATATGCAATAGTGTCATAATGTCTTCGAAAGGGAAAGTACTCTCCTTTTCAGCTGCTGAAAAATAAAGCCATGTATAGACCCAGTGAAGGGTGACTGGTCCGTTAACGAGTTCCGAGAAGACCCTCAGCTGTGTTAGCCCAGGTACACAAAGGTTGTTTGTTGTTACTCGCCAACCCTCTGGATGGTTGCTAGACAATACACGATATGCTGAGAACACTTGACAATTTAAAACCTAACAAAATATATGACTTCACAATAAATATCAAAATCAAGATGACACTAAGGTGCATGATATCTCAAAACCATGACACAAAAAGTCAATTACATGAATAAATGTAAAATAAATACCAAGTTCCTACAAGGTCAAACAGGAAGTGTTGAAGGGTCCTTGTCTGTCGCCGAACAATAGGAGTTAAGCCGAGGGGCAGTGCAAAAGAGGAGTAGGGGTGGTTTGCAAATAGTGACCGACCAGGTATATGCTGACGGCCTCAGGCAAAGATATAGTTTGACAGAGATGTCAAGTATACACGACACACTCGCGTACGAGAAAAAGGCCACGGGTGTCTCCTGTCTTGTCACAGGAATAAATGAAAAGGAAGCACACGAATTAAGATCAGAATAGGCTCACATGCTAGGTTGGCTATTAAGGAGCTCGGGCATCCAATTAGAATAAAAGGAAAACAAAAACACAACATTATAGCGAGGCGAAATTCACAAGATCATTTGACAAATTTTTTTAACTGCGTGACGTGGGCCGAAGTCACTGCATTATCGTGATCGTCCACCAACTCGACTGAGACAGGATTTAAAAAGCGTGAAATAGTCTTGGGAGTTGACCAACGTAAGCACAGCTTACTGGAAATTTGTTTGGTAGCGTCACTCAAAGGATGTAAACGACACAAAACTTTGTCCCCAATTTGGAATTTAACATCATGACGGCCTAAGTTGTAGCGCTTCGCTACTCTGGCTTTTGCTTTCTTGAGGTGACCGGTAGCGATGGCCCATTTTTGAGCAACAGAGGTAGCGCGAGAGGGTTCGGAAAGATATTCAATATTCCATTTGAGCAGCAAGGGGTCGACAAGCGACCGGCCTAGGAATAATTCCGCTGGAGTAGTTTGAACGGACGAATGGAAAGAGGTATTGAACCCGAGACTGAAATACTGTAGGTTCGTATCCCAGGAGGTTTGATCGGCATTGTGAAAAGCGGACATACAAGCCTTCAAGTTTTTGTGAAAACGCTCTACGTGATTTCCCTGCGGTCGATACGGTGACAAGAAAATATGTTGGATGCCCCAGTTAAATACCATAGTTTCAAAAGCTTTGGAACGGAATACAGAGGCGTTATCTGACACAAGGTACTTGGGAGGACCAAAAACTCCAAATATATATCTAGACAAGAAATGGATAGTAGTCTGAGAAGTGATATTCTTTACTGGGAATAACCAAACAAACTTCGAAAAACCATCAATGACAGTTAAAATGGCTTGATTGCCAGATTTTGATTTCACGACTGGACCAAAGTAATCAATGAAAAGGCGTTCGCCGGGACGAGTGACGATACCAGCTTGGTGGAAGCCTACACGAGTGTTCTGGGCAGGTTTAGAACGCTGGCAGGTTAAACATCTTCTGACATGAGCAAAAGCATCTACTTTAATTGAGGGCCAATAAAATTCACCGGATATCTTACGGAAAGTGCGCTGCATCCCTGCATGAGTTCCCAGTGCAGAATCATGATAATATGTCAAAAGCATATCACGTACTGCTAATGGAGCAAAAATTCTAAATTTAGAAGAGTTAGGAAGAACATAGCCAATAACATCATTTCGAACACAAAAGTTGCTTACTGCCGGATCTTTGTTTGCAATTTTTGCACGGAGGTCAGTGCAAAATGGATCCTCAGACTGGAATTTCCGGATATCCACAAAAGACCAAGGACAATGTTGCAATAGGAAAAGATTTTCTTGAAGTGGTGTACTGATAGAAACGCTCTCGATTGGAGTCCTAGGGGTCTCTTCAAACATGCGTGACAGGCAGTCTGCTACCGGGTTCTCGCTCCCTTTTACGTGGATGATATCAAACTTAAAAGATGACAACCTCAAAATCCACCTGTTGATGCGTCCAAGCTTTTTCACGTGAGAAAGACTCCATTTCAAAGCCTCATTGTCGGTAAAAACAGTAAAGTGACGGTGTTCCAGAAAGGTCCTGAATTTTTCACATCCAAATACCACAGCAAGACTTTCCTTCTCGAAAATTGAGTAACGTCGTTCATGTTGATTTAACATACGACTCGCGAAGGCCACTGGTGCAAATTTTCCATCCACACGCTGGCTCAAAACACTAGAAATGGCCAAATCACTGGCGTCACAATGTAAAAAGAAAGCTGATTCGAAATCAGGCGTGTGCAGTACTGGTGCAGACATAAGGGCTTCTTTCAAAACATTGAAAGCTTTGTCCTGTTCTGGCCCCCACACAAATTTCACATTCTTCTTTTTGAGAGCATTTAGAGGTGCCGAAATGTCAGAGAAGTTTTTTGATAAAACGAGAATAGAACGTGAACATACCCATTACTCTTCTCAAGGCCCTAACTGTGGTGGGTACAGGTAACTGCTGAATGCAATCTGCGCGCTCGGTATGACACGGATACCATCGGCTGACAGAATGTGACCCAGAAATTTAATTTGAGTGCAGCCCAAAGAGGTCTTTTTTGGATTGATAGTGATACCGGCCTTCCTGAGGCGGGAGAAAACTTCCCTTAGATGAACGACATGTTCCTCAAAAGATCTGCTGTACACGACTAAAATCGTCAAGATAATTAAATACAAAATTGAACTTCAGGTCTCCCAAGATGTCGTCTAGCACGCGACTGAGGACTTGCGCACCAACAGCTATACCCATCGGCAGACGTTTGAAATTATATAATCCGAAAGGGGTGTTAAAAGCAGTGAGTCGCGACTCTCAGCATCCAATGGAATCTGATAATAGGCACTATTTAGATCAATCATCGAATACACATTGGCCCCGTGGAAATGTTGAAAAGCACTCTCAATAGTAGGCAGTGGGAAATTGTCAAAGACTACCTTCTTGTTCAATTTTCGGTAGTCTACGACTAGCCGGTACTCGCCCTCTTCTTTCTTGGGAATTAAGAAAGCAGGAGACTCCATAAGCTGATTTGGAAGGAACCACTACTCCCCGATCTTGCAAATCATTGATATACTTTTTCATGGCCAAGAGCTTGGGTGGATTACAAGGAAACGGAGGACTTCGACAGGTACATTGTCACTCAAGTCAATGTGGCATTCGTGATTTACAGCAGAACCTAAATCTTCTGTGAGGACATCAGAAAATTCCTCAACTAAATCGTTCAGAGTATCACGTTGCTCGGACATCAAAGTTAATGGAAGATGTACGGAAAATACAGGAGACACATCAACGTAGTTAGAAGTACATTCTTCAAAGGGGAACATTTTATCTGAGCGAAATTTGAAACAAAATGAATCATTAATAAAATCCAACTGCATACCCGTTTTATGCATAAAGTCAATTCCTAGAATACATTGAGTGGAGAGATTGTTAACCACATGAAAAACATGTTTCCAAGAAAATCCGTGATTTTTAATGCGACATAAAATAGTTTCGGCAACGTCGATAACTGACGATACCGCAGAAAGGAACTGACATTTATTCTGTATGGGGTGTTTTTGCGAAGATCGAATGCTATCTGCCACTGAACGGTGGATGAAACTTCTGGTGGCGCCTGTATCCAAAATAGCAGGTGCCGAGACATTATCGAAATTTACTGAGACTCCTGGTTGTAACACAACATCGAAATTAGATCATTGTCAAGTTTGGATGGAGGACTGCTCCGGGAGTCGAACTCAGAACACCTCCCTATGAGTTTTCCTGGTTGGAATTACAATTTGGACAGGAACGAGTCGTGACCTCATTCATCCCACAGCCAAAACAGAATTTTCGGCGTTTTAAAGAACACATTTTTAAAATGATGTCCAAGTTCATTACAGTTCCAACAAGTTATGCGACCAGAAGAAACATTGCGTGTGATTGTTGTTGGGGTGTTTGTAGTCCTTTCACGGGAAACAGCAGAAGAATTACGAGCCACAGAAGGGCTTGGGTTAGAATTCCTAGAAAGGGACTCAGCACGGCGAGCAGACGGCTTAAACCGTAAGGTGTCGTCTTTTGTTCGGTCGACAGCTGGGCTAGACAGTGTTGTCTGGGGGGAGTAGGCTAACTCGGGGAAAATCGTATTATCGGCTCTTGGAGGTGGAGTATAGTTCGAACAGGCTCGTGCATTTAATTCATACTCACGGCCTTGCGATATGATGTCCTCGATGGAAAAAATGGATGTACGCCGAATGAAGTATTTATAAGTGGGATTTAAATTCCTGTATATAATTTCCAACAGATCCCTGGGATGAAAGGGTTGGGGGAGGTTCGCTGCTAACAGCCGAACTGAGGTTACATAATCGTCGATCATCTCCCCAGGAGCCTGAGTACGGGAGTATATTTCTTGTTTGAGAGCGAAATCGAAATCTTGTGGCGTGAAACGGTCCTTAATGCACCCAACAAATTCGTCCCATGACTTATAAAAATTCGGAGTAGTGCGATGCCACATCAGCGCTTTTCCAGACAAAAGAATAGGTAAGCAACGTACAATATTGTCGGGATTAATATCGTGACAATAACACAATTCCTCCACACGTTGGATAAAACAAAAAACTGATGAGGTATTGTTTTCTCCGGAAAAAGTCAAACCCCACCTACTCACTACTGATGCAACATTTTCGTTGTGGCGAGCACTATTAACAGTGCCTACAGGGGCGATGGAGCAATCTAAAAGGGGAGGGTCTATCATTAGCAGGTCCTGTGTCGTATCTTGCAATAGTGGCGTGGGCATTGTTAAAGATTCAAAGCCCATAAAATTTAACTCCTTTTTGACGGGTGGGAATTCTGACTTAGACATGACAATAGACAAGGAGAAAAGTAAAACACTTTAACTTAGTAAAATAAAGGTTACAATACCGTAATGTGTCCTATTCCAGCGTTGCGAAGTACTCACTAACTTGTTGCACTCTTCACCTCGGAACTAGATTCTTTGGATGTCTTGTTCACTCGAGAAATGCTTTCACACTCCACACTTTCTTCGGGGATGGGGGAACAATTCAGTACAGGTATCTTAAACTCAGAAAGACAACATTGTAATAATTGAAAAAAATATATATATATATAAGTTTGGTAACCTAAAGGGAACGATTTCGCGTTTAACCACGCTCTGATTTACCATTTGCACCGCTTGTGCTTTTACGTTAAACAAAATAGCAGAGGCGTGAGGAAATACAGTAGAAGTGAAAACAACACCTTAAACAGGATCGCTAAGGAGCGGGGAAAGGATGTCTCTTTCGATGCGTGCTGGGCCCAAGATTCCGGATCGAAAGAAAGAAACTTTCCAAAAAAGGAATCGAATGAATTGTTTAAAACAAATCAAAAGCGGAATTGAAATTATCTAATTGATCGAGGAACCCAGAAGCGTGAAGGTCGTGACTGCGTTACAGTACGAAGCCAAGACCGACGAAATCGGACGAGAGATGAGGGAACTTAAAATTACAAATGAAAGAGGACGAAACCAAGTGAACTATTTACTATTGTATTTAAAGTAAACTAAAACAGGTGCGCATAAGAGTAAGGATATATCTAAACACAAAATGAAAGGTAACGTGAAGAGGTATAAAATCGCTTAATAACAAATAAAATAAAATTAATGATTAAAGATGGTACCTAAGAAAGGAGCACACAAAAACAATCTCAAGAGAAAAGCGTATAAATGAACTTAAGCACTAACAAAGATGAAACAAGATTAATTAAAATGTACTTACAATCAATGTGCAACTAAACCGTAAGCGTGACTCGATAACTAAAATTTAAAATACAAAAACAAAAACAAAAAACGAAAAAGATAGAGAGTATGGATGAGTCGAATAAGAGAACACCTCTACTTACGAGGATGACCTGGACTAGAATGCCCTTGCCAAGAACAGACTTCCAAAAAGCTCATGATGTTGTGAAATCATGGGGTAAGGGGGGGGGGGGGATGAGAAGGGTGCGTATGTAGGAAACGGGGGTGGGGGTGGGAGAGGGGGGGGGGGATGACACGGAGTTACGTAATATAACGAAGCCAGAGGAAACAACACAAAATTAACACATAAAAATAAAGGAAAATGAGTATTACATTAAATTAATTGACATTACCGGGACAGTAAATGAAAGGAAAAATCGATCAGCTAAGAAATATGCTTTGTAGGAAAATATAGGCTTACGTAGAGGTAGTTATGTCTAAAATATAACGACATACGAAGAAACAAAGGAATTAAGGCATGACGAATGGACAGTGACTAACACAAAGACCATCGCTCACACACTTTTCCTAAAACAGAGGGAAGGATCAAATAGGAGGCGAAATGAGACATGGCTCCGTTACTCCAATGATACCTTGACCCAAAAAACAAACTCTGATACGACAATCAAATGAAAGATACCTCGAAAGAGTGCACATCAATTTGTGACGTAATACAGAGCGTTGGTAAGCCTCGCAGAAAAGTAGCATATATTTCAGACCTGAGAGATTTGAGTAAAAATAAAACCGATTACATGAAAGGTAGGGATGACAAATAAACACAGAGGCTTCGCTAAACTAACGTAAACAAAGGCGAAGGGACTTGGGTTCATGGATCGAATTCACATCATCATAAGAAAGGGAAATTGATAAACTGAAATTCAAAAATGATAGCATGCCAGATAAAACCAAGTGATCGAATCGTACTTACGTTTAGTTGCGTTGGGCACGGGCGAAAAGCCCGACACACCTAGGCTGTGACCGTTTCACATGATGGTCAGAAATGGAAGGAAGCCACCTTCTCTAAAAGGAACGCAGTAACGCCGCTCGGGAAAAATAAGTCGTAGAACTCCCCCTCTCCAGAACATAAAGGGGGCCAATGGGAGAAGCAAAGCTTAGTAACAAGTCATGCTTCAACCAATGGTAACACAGTGTCAGTAGGGGTGAAAAGTTTCACCATCTGACGAAACATTTACGCAGAATTACAAAGTTTGAACGCAGTAGGTGAGACAGAGAAACGTATGTCACAATAATGCGACATGAAGGAAATGATGATGATAATAATAATAATAATAATAATAATAATATGACAAAAAATAATGAACCTGATAAAAACGGTTCACTACCGTTCTGTTCCATTGTGTGCACTTTCTCGTTTAGATCTGATATTATTTTGTCTTGTAAGTTCTTTTCGTCTTTTAGGGTTTTTATTTCTGCTGTAAGTGATTTCAGAAGTGTCACATTTGACTTAGTTTCCTCAATCAACTCGTCATATTTTTGCGCAATAAAGTGGACACTTTTTTACACTTTCACTTTCACTTTACACTTCAGTTCACTAATCTATGTCTTTAATTCTAAAAACATACCTCTGATATCCGATGCGTGTATTATGTCCGTGTCCGGTGTTGCAGGTGGAGTTTCTGTGTCATCGGCGTTGGCAGCTGGTTGGGTCAATGTTCCACCGCTGACGACAACAGGTGCTGACGTTGTCTTCTCGTAGCTAAGGCACTGTGGGCACCGCCATGATTCCTTAGCTTGCTTGGCCAAACCTTTCCATGTACGAGTTGTTACAGTTGTACATTCATAGTGATATTTCCTTTTGCATCCCGTGCAGGATACATAGTCACCATCACTTGGAAGTCCTTCTTGACAACGGTCTCAAACAATTTCCTTGCTATACTTAACTTTTCTGCGGAGCACTCAGGTACACGTCTACTTCCTCCGGTTGATCCAATAATAATGATAATAATAATAATAATGATAATAATTTACAGAAGTTCTTTAATCGAGTGGATATTGCTTTGAAATCATACTTGGATGCAGGCAAGAAGGTTAAAGCCCTTAACACCTGGGCAGTACCTGTACTTACGTATTCGTTCGGGATCGTTTAGTGGTCTAAGACAGATTTGGAGCAGATAGAACGGAGAGTACGAGTGTCAATGACAAAATATCGGCTTCATCATCCAAAGGCAGCGATCGAGCGTATCACACTATCACGGAGCGAAGGCGGTCGAGGGGTCATTGATATCACAATCTCCCAAAGTAGGCAAGTGGAACGACTGCGACAGTACTTCTTTGGCGCAAGAAATACTCCTCTGTATGAATTCATTGTTGAAAGTGATAAGAGATTCACACCACTACGACTTGCAGACATGCAATATGACACAAAAGAGCACGTTACTTCGTTTGAACAGCGCCAGATGGCATGGTTAAGAAAAGAACTACATGGTGTACACCCTCACATGCTCAGCCAACATCATGTCGACCGATCATTGTCGAACTTATAGTTGAAGCATGGGTTGCTCTCCAGTGAAACTGAGGGCTTTATAATTGCGATACAGGATCGTGTCATTGCAACAAAAAATTAAAGAACGCACATCCTTAAAGAGAATGTAGCAGATGATCGATGTCGTATATGCACCTCAGTGCTGGAAACCATCGATCATATCATCGGTGGGTGCTCTACGCTGGCTGGTATAGAGTATACCAAGAGACACAATGATGTTGCTACAAGAGCTAGCTATAAAATCTGGACTTCTGGATACGAGCATGGTGTACTACAATTACCAGCCTGCCAACGTGCTTGAAAATGAGGATTATAAGATGTATTGGGATAGACCTATTTTAACCGACCAGAAAATCTTAGCCAATCGACCCGATATTGACTATCTCAACAAAAGGAACCAAAAGGCCTACTTGATAGACGTTGCTGTCCCACTTAGCCAAAATATGCAAACTACCCAAGCTTAAAAGACAAAAAGTACGCACCGTTGGCGGAAGAAATGCGAAAACTATGGGGGCTAAAATGCGTGAGAATTTTGCCAGTGCTGATCTCTTCCACGGGAGTTGTTCCAAAAGAGGGGCCGATAACCTAGATGTTAGGCCCCTTAAAACAACAATTATCATCATCATCATGTTCCAAAAGACGTTGGCAATGGCTTTGGAGGAACTACAAATGAAACACCTGATTGCCAGAATACAGAAGGCAGTGCTGCTGGATACGTGCCATATTGTCAGGTTATTTTTACCACAGTAATAAGTTTACAGGATACTTGATTCCAAATCCGTATATTGTAAACTGATTTGTCCCATAGGCTAATTATGAGAAATTAAAGATAATAATAATAATAATAATAATAATAATAATAATAATAATAATAATAATAATAATAATAATAATAATAATAATAATAATAATATCGTATGGCATCTGTGCCGGGTGCAAGTTTTGTTATTTGACACTCAGAGGGTAGAGTGCATGCCCAATTTTGTTGTTCCTTGGAGCGCTATGAAAGTCAAGGAGGTTAGATATCAAAGCTCCTTGACACTACAGCGCTTTCTAGTAGAGAAAAGAGGAACATTGGGTTGGCGGAAATACCTGAGATCAATTTTGCCATTATGAACACGGCCTACTGAATTCAAATGGATTCTTTGACATGCCAAAAACGTATGGCATGCATGTAGTGATTTTTGTCGGCTTTCAAAAATCACTTACCATGGCCAGGAGCGAACCTGCAAGCCTGGGTTTGGTAGTCCGACACGATAACCACTCACCCACCGTGGCAGGCTAGTGCAGAGTTCTACTGCTTGAATATTTCGATAACTCGAATGTTATTTTGTTCCCCAGACATAAAATATGTGTCTGTAACACGAAGTTGGGGTGAAAAAGCAGTTGGATTACGTTTTTCAGGTGTGACGTGGGAATTACAATATGGGCTCAGTTGTGTAGGGCACCTGTACTGTGCATTTCTGGCAGCAGCTTATTATGCTGCTAATACGCAGTCATCCACTATGAACAAGTAGTTCCGTGAAGAACTATACAGCCTATTTTCATATATCTTACTCATGTTCATTGCCTCTATCAACATACAAAATTTCAGTTTGATTGCTGTAATAGATTCGTAGATATTGAGAACCGACTAAATATTTCGGATGGTCGCCATGTTGGATTGTTAAATGTATAGGCCATAGTGTCATGTACCATTGAAGGAAAATTATTGCGTAGGTTCATTAATCAAACTTTCATTTCGATCGCATGATTACGACACAAGAAATAAAAACTTAATTTTAAAATTCGCACAGCCGTAATCTTGAGGTTATGTAAACAATTGAACTAAATTAGATACCAGTGCATTACAATGTATATAAACATTTCCTGTACCAAGTTTCATTGCGTCTGGAACATTAAATCGTGAGAAAGGTCTATTAAAAATTTTCAAATTTGCTTGGCCGCCATGTTCGTTTTGTAGTTAACCGGTTTTTGAAAGTCATATAGATGAACCTCCAGTAGTGCCCTTTATATCCGTACAAAATTTCAGGGTGATGCGGCTAATAGTTTCAGAGATATAGAATGCCGGTAAAATATTTCGCACAGCCGCCATCTTATGGTTATGTAAACAATTGAACGACGTTATATGACGGTGCATTACAATGTGAATAAACATACACTGTACCAAGTTTTATTGCGTTTGGTTGGTTAAATAGCGAGTAACGTCCATTTAAAAGTCGCAATTTCGCTTAGCCACCATGTTGGTTTGGTAGTTACCAGTTTTTCAAAAGACACATAAGTGAACTTCTAGTAGTTCCCTTTATCACCGTAAAAATTCCAGTTTGATGTCGGTAATAGTTTTGGAGATATTGAATGATGGGGAAATATTTCGCACAGCCGCCATATTGGATTGGTGAGACGTAACAAAATTTGAAGGGCACGGTCGGGGTCATCCGGAATAGTGCTATGAACTTACTGAGTTTCGTTGAAATCGCTCCAGCCGTTTTGAAGTTATTAGGGGGGACACACACACTCCATCACACACACACGCACACACACACACACACACACACGGACAAAAGGTGATCTCATAAGCCTATTTCTTCAAAATTGAAAATAGGCTAAAAATAAACACAAGATTTGTAGCGCTATGCATGAGTCATGTCTTTGAAAATAACAGAAAATACACACAGTAAGATTAATTAAAACTAGTGGTCCCGTGCGAGCTTTCGCAACGTGAATGTAGGTTTATGGGGCAGTAGGGAAGAATGTGGTAGAACGTAGTTTTAAATAGTGAAGAAATGTATTTATTGTTGTTAAACGGCATACGTACATGAGAAGAACACAAAGAATTATGTAGGACAGTGTTTTGTACTTGTCACAGCAGCTCTTTGTTGACAATATTCGATGTTACAACGAATTCATTGGTTATTGTTTGTTCGGGAGTTTCTTCTACAGCAATTTTTATATTTGCAAAGGATTGAAACCCGAGAGCAAGTCTTGGCGAGACCACACCGGAGCCGTCTGTTAAGAGACTCCTCAGCTAGCAGTACGCCGCGCTCCCGCCAGATGGCTGCCGCCGCCGCGCTGCCCTGCGCTATAGCGGCAGGCTCGCCAGGTGACGGTGCTCCCATTGTAAATGTACATTTATAAGGTATTTATTTAATCGTGAGGCATTTAAAGTGGAAGTGAGTGCGTTTCGGGCACACATGGGGTTATGCGGAACCTGTAGGTACCCTATATGTGTAGGTTGGTGTTAACAGGACCTTATTTTCGGTACAAAACCGGAATGGGATCTTAGCAGAATATTTATCTGAAATTTTTGCACAGCAACATTTAACCCTAGTTAATAGGCCTACTCCTGCATGAGTAGATCTAGTGACAATAACAGCATGACGTAGCAACAGTTCACTATTTATGCATTTATAATGATAGAACACACCATTTTTTCATGTCTTTCTTTAGGAGCCTATTTCCAAAAATCGACATCTGCATTTTCTGAGTTATTGAAGAAAAAAATAAATAAACAATAAAATAAAAAAAATAAAAACAACACCAAGTTTTAACGGCAAAAATCAGGAAATTTTATGTTATTCGACTTTTTATGTTTATGTTAGAGTTTGTCTCAAGAATAACATAACATTTCCTGAATCCCACCGTTCAAGCAGGTTTTTGATGTGTAACATCTTTCAACTCGGTTGCTGGATATTTTTGTGGGAGTGATTTTGAAAAATGGGACGGAAGTGGATCGGAACGATCCAGCTGGCAGTGGTCAGATCCAGGAAACAATGAGCGCGCGGTGTCGGAAATTGATACCAATTCTGACGGTAAACGATCAGGCGAACTCTGGTGTCAACTGATAGAAGCACATGTTATACGGGAACTAGGCAAGCCTTCATGAACTATTGCTGAACACAGTCTCTTTACTCACAAGAGGGTCTATTCATAAGGCATTCTAAATTCAATTTCACGCAGGAACATTATCGAAACAAGCAAAATATAAATGAAACTTAATTCCGTAATGCAGTATTATTGGAACATGGAAATAAGTCACCATTTTGTGCATTATATTTGCGTGCTCTTAATAGCCGTGGTGTTAGCGACCCTGACTGTGTATCTAGAGATCTCAGGTTCGAATCCCGGATGGGATAGATATTTTTGCTACCAGATTATCATTTTAAATGATATTTATCATATCAATATGAATCCATATGAAATTACGTGTTGGTCTGTGAATCAAGAGGTCCGGGAACTGGGCAAGCCTTTCATGATCTACTGCTGTGCACATTGCATTTACTCGCAAGTTGGCCTATTTATAGGGAATTTAAGGTTATGAGAGGTGTCGCGTCTATTAATCTAGTTGATCCATATCGTATTCTTTATTTAGGCTAGTGCTGGTAGAAGCTACAAATCATCTAATAAAATGAGTTCCGTATTATAAACTACAATATCTGTAAAACACTCCCTTTTACAATAGATTAATATTTGTGCCAATAATAATATAAAATACCGGTGTATCAACAACTTCACGTGAGGTTTCTTCTAGGTCAGATGTTACACATCATATGCGACTACTGTAAGGCTCGTCATTTTTTTAGGAACGAAGTGGAGATGTCGGATTTTGGAAACAACTTAACAAAGCAGATGTCGAGATTTGCAACTAAAGTCAAACTTTAATATTGATTTTTGTGTAGCGGATGATCCGTGCCCGTGAGGACCAAATCATGAAGCGGACTGGACCCTGGTAGGGAGGAACGACTCAGAATAGCTACTAGAGAAGTGGACTGTATTTTAGGTCAGTATAAGCATTACACATTCTCCCCAGTACTCCGTAATCCTAAATATCTGTGCTCTAGTTCAGGGATGATTATTTGTATGGTCAACTGTCAATGTTGATCTACCTCTTGTCACAACTGCTTACGGGAATTGAATTAACGAGTCGTTTTTATAGTAAGGAAGGATAGCTATTCACACTCATTTATTTTACTGGTTTCTACAATTATAAACTGTACCTGATAATTTCTATGAGTGCCATTAGTTATTTGAGCAGCTTGTCTTACTGCGTAGTTATCATTAAACAGCTGAGCAATGCCGTACACTTGTGTGTGAATGTATGATTGCCAGCTTACACACTTCCGTCCCATTTTTCAAAATCACTCCCACAAAAATATCCAGCAACTGAGTGGAAAGATGTTACGCATCAAAAAATTAGTATGTTCGTAAATGAAGCAAATAAAAAGTTGTATTTTGTCGGCTAGTGTTATTTGCACACGTGTGTATGATAATAATACTAATTCTTGTTTATATCTTCCGTCAGGTCATGATTGGCGAGATACTCTTCCTCGTCGTAGTCACTGAGTGTCAAGGTGCATTGAGCAACATGTTTGTATGGCCATCCAGTCAACTGGCTGCATGCGTGAACACCATACTTGAAGATAATCTGCCAGCCGGGGATACTATTGTCTTTGCCAACATGCATACAAGAGACACACTCATCACGGACTTAGATGTGACATTCAAACAAGTTTTTGCCGATGATCGATTCTCGAATGTCATTTTCCAATTCTCAGAGATACTTGATACGATTGAACAAGATTCACAGGTTAAACCAAATGCCTTTGTTATTTTCGTACATGTACATGACAATGTTTCTGAAATATCAGTTTTAATTACAAATCTACGACATTCATTTGCATGGAACCCGAGGGCGAAATTTATTATAATTCTGGACAGAAGCGAAGAGAGAACTGATGTGGAACACATACTGGGACGTTTTTGGGAATATCTCATAATAGACATTGTCGTACTGGTTCTGAAATCATCTTACACTGGCCAGGATAAGCCAGAACATTTCGAAGTGTATTCATGGTTTCCCTATCAGTCAAACAATAGCTGTGATCGTAAGATTCAAGATATTGTTCTCGTTGATAGGTGGACCACAGTCGATGGAGGCTGTTTTGAAGCTAATTCTACTTTGTTTCCCATGAAGGTACCCAAGGAATTTCATGGCTGTCCTGTAATAGTGTCGACTTTCGAATGGAAGCCTTTCATGATGAAAACGTCGAGGAATGATAGCATTTCGTACCATACTACAAATCAAAAATATAACGACGGGTTGGAATACTACTTGTTGAATATCTTGTCTCAAAAGATCGATTTCCAAATTGTGTATTGTCCCGAGCCCGACAATGACAAATTGTTTGGGCACTGGGGAGGCATGTATCAGAATGGAACGTGGGTGGGTGTATTGGCTAATTTAGCCAATAGAATGGCAGATATCGGTATTGGCTCATTCAAATGCACCGAGGAGAGATTGACGATGTTTGATCTCACTTCACCGTACTTCTTCGATAGTTACGTATGGTACGTGCCAAAGACTAAGCCATTGCCTCACTGGAAGGCACTCACGGTCATATTTAGTGGGAATGTGTGGCTGTTGGTAGCAATGTCTTATATTTTATCGGCGACAACATTTTACCTCATAACAAACAGCCTGATTGTGAAATACAGCGATGAAACCTCTAACTTCACATCTTTGTCCATTTCATTCATCAGCTGTTCAGGCATGCTTTTTGGGATTTCTATGACAAATAGACCAACCACATTGCGAGTGAGGGTTTTCTATGTGACTTGGGTGTATTTCTGCTTGGTAATAAACGCGGCTTATCAGTCTAGCCTCATCAGCGTTCTAACCAATCCCGGTCTAGAGACACCATTGAGAACTGTAGAGGACGTACTTAATTCTGGAATGGCATTGGGATCTGTACCTCGTTTACGACTGCATTTTTCCGATAGAATGAACTGGATGGATACAAAAGTATACAATGAAATTTCTCCATGCTATTCACTAGACGCTTGTTTTGATAGGATGGCATATGACAATGATATCGCAGTTCTAACCACTCATAGTAGTGCTAAATACCGTGTAATGCTCAAGTACATTGATTCCTCCGGGGAATGGCTTATCAATCCTCTAGAAAATGTGCATATGGATTATTTTGTTGTGATATATCTGGTTAAAGGAAGCCTCTTGTTGAATAGTTTCAATAATGTAATCAATCATATTGTTCAAGGAGGGTTAGTGCGGAAGTTCTGGAATGATATGAACATGCGAAATATGCTCGCTGCGGTGAAGATAATGCCCTCTGATAAGACAAACTTCATTGCCATCAATATCTCCCACTTGCAAGGAGCGTTTGAAATTATATTCATTGGATTGACACTCGCGTTTATTGTATTTCTGAGTGAAGTTGTGCGTTACCTGAGAACACAAACTAAATTAAGGCCAAAACCTTCATTTCACACCAGAGCTAGAAGACATGCTCATCAGAACTGAGTTACGATTTTCCGACCCTGACTGAAGAAAATTTCATGAAAAGCACACAGGCTGAGTCGTCGAACTTGTGATTGATTAGACCAGGGGTGCCCAACCTTTTTTAACTAAGTGCCACAATGTAAATAGTTGGGGGACCTTGCGGCCCAATAGCACTCCGGGGGGTTTGGTGGGTATGGAATATAGGTGCAATATCGTGAGTTTTGTGGCTATTTGAGCTTAATTTTCTTAGTATTGTTGCCGTGTTATATATTTGTTTATAGTGGATAAAAAATAAAATAATAAAATACTTTATGTAAAAACATATAATAAAGTTATAATTATTATCGTCGAACATAAACAGTCGTAACCTGAAATCAGCAGCAAAACGGGCAGTAGCTGCTGCAAAGGACAATTATTACCATGACCTGTGGTGTATTCTTGGAATACACGGTACGAGAGATTATAATTTTCAATGCTTTTGCATGTTCTTTCCTTCCTCTTTGTCAAACACCAACAGTGATCTTCTGTTTTCTCTTAGGGGTTCAGGTCGCTTATATCTTTTATGAGTCTGTTCCAGATATATATTCTATGACCCACCTAGCGTCATGTAGCAGCGAATATCTGAAGCTCTTCAACTCTTCCTCGCGCAAGAGGAATTCCTTCTCCATCTGGCCACCAGATTTTGCTGCCATCGCCAGCTATTATCTCCATGAGCAAAAGAACTACGTCTACTCTTTTACTCACCATGCTGTGCTAGTATCATCTGTTTTCAACTCTTTGAAGACCGGCTCAGCAAGAGAAGATCAATTTTTTGTTGTAACATTGGCAATGCTTATATGTTCTCCTTTTGTCTCCTACCCCCCACTCCTTTCCCCTTCCTTGGACCCTCCGTGCTCCGTTGAGCAGGTCTCACTTCTCAGTCGGCAGTTGACTCGATCAGTCAGGGCTCTACTAGGGCCAGTCTCCTCTAACCAAGAGACATTCTCTACGTTCTACGCCATGTTGGCGCATTAAGTATCGGTTAAGGGAACCTCACCTTCGCCATGCAACAAAGATAAGTACCTGCTTCAAGTTTTAACCTCATCTTCATGATTTTACCGACCACATGCTTTTAACTATCTTTTTTAGGCAGTGTGAAATTACTTATTTTGGGGTAAAATCATCCTCCGCGGGATCTTCCATGTTGAGCTTTTGTTTAATGAAGCTAATCTTAGTGAAAAGCAGCATTTCTTATGCTTGCTAAATGAGAAATCTTCTCACTACGTGGGATATTATCTAATACCCGCTGTTTATAATTTACAAAGCAAGTTCCTCCGCTGGATTTACATTGGCCACATTTTTCTACTAAGATCGTTCTGGAACCTTCTAGATCTTGTACTCTATCTGCGAGTCTTGCCATCAGGCATTTTTCACTCACATGTGAAAATAATATCCAAAATAAGGAATTTTCTTTACCAATTACTGCAATAGCTAACTTTCTTCCACCGCTGGAACCGTTGGAATGATCTATGGCGCATCTAATTGTAATTTCCAATATTTTCCAATAAATAGACTCTCGCCTGCCTAGTGCAACCGGTTCTTTTCAGCATTGTAAAAACTTTCTTTTTCATGAACTTTCGAGTTTCTACAGTGAACTTTGCATCAATCTTTACAGACTATAGTGATAATCAGTGCTTGCTCCACTTTTCTACCGCGTCGCGATCGTCCGTTTATATTAAATACGGCCATGAACATTTTCCTCCATCCCTATTTCTCTTTCCTAAACCTCTTACTAACAATCTGTAATAAACTTTTAAATTCAGGTCTGTTTCAATAAGGTGTCACTCTGTGAAGTGCCCTTCCATTTTGCTTGTTTATCATTAAGTAATTGCTGTATAATTACGTGTTTTATACACGTTTCAAACTTACATTGTTTCTCCCTTCAAATCAGGGAAAACAATTCTTTCAACTCTTGTGTGAGTTATTTTTAGGTCTCACTAAATGGAAACTGCCCCATTTGGCTCGTGATTCCTATCTAAAATATAGGAGGTCGAGAACCTTCCTTTTGATTATCTCTTCAGGTTTCACAGTAAGTGACCTGCCCTCTTTTGTATAATTCTCATATAGTAATTCTGTTTAAATATAAGAAGTTGTAGGAACTTCTATTTTATTCTTTATGTTTTCCTTATTGTTATTTTCGAAGTTGTTATACTCTCTAGAATATTCTTTCAGAAATTTCTTATAGTACACTCCTTGTACTCAATTTAATGTTTAAACTTTAATCATTCCATTGCCTTTTTAAAATCTTACAAAGATTTTAGTACCAGGTTTAAAACCTTAAGAATTATTATTTGCCTGGAGCAATTTCTAAATGTGAGGAGGTCTGCGACCCCATTTCTTAAAAAAGTTTAAATGAACTATGTTTGTCAAAATTATATTACATGCTTGTTAATTTCCTCAAACTTCTTTGCATTGTTAAATAAATTAAATATTTTTTTTGGATTCATCATTTCTCTGATACTACAGTTAGGCAAGATCCTGGCTTTCCTAGCTCTTCCTAGGTTTATGCCCTCGTTCATACTCAATAAAGCTTTTACTATTTGTCTGGCCAGACCATCACCCTTCCCTATAGTACTTTTATGCATGCTTGGGAGGAAATACACTAAAGCCTTTCTCTGGCAAACCGCCAAAGTCTTAGCTGCGGTTTCCGTCAGCTTCGACCAAGCTCGTACCCACTTTAGGTATCAGAAAGTTAATTTTCGGTGGCAACCACCTTTAAGTGTGTTTAAAGTTAAACTTATAAATTTTGTGGGACTCTCCTATTTTTCTATCCTTTTTCTCCAATCCAAAACCTACTTCCTTTTCTTAATCATCTTCCCTTGGTGGGTGGGTTATTCCTCAGCCAATAATCTACCCAACCTGTACGACCAGCTAGACACACCATCAGGAGAAAGCAATGACTATCGTCTTCCTAAGTCCCGTAAGCGTTCAACTCAGGACATTGGACATGTCATGCATATCAAGGATGCGAACGCTAAGCTACTACGAGAACAGCAATCTATCCTCCAACGTTGGGCAGACTACTTTTTTGGCAACTGCAACGAAGAATTTCCACTCCCACCAATTGCAAGTCCTGATCCTACCGTAGGACCCGTTCTTCCAATTACATCCGAGGAAGTAATGCTTGCCATTAGCAAGATGAAGAGTGGGAAAGCAACTGGCCCAGATGACTTACCGGCGGAAATATGGACAATTTTATGAAAGCCAGCCTCACAATTCCTTGCCACACAATTTAACCGGATCATTGCTGAGAACCAACTTCCCCATGCATGGACAACTAGCATAACAGTTCCAATCTGGAAGGGAAAAGGTGATGTGGGTGACTGCTCAACTTATCGCCCTATTCGACTCCTCTGTCATACGTTTAAAATATTTGAGCGTGTGCTTGATTGTAGACTCAGAAATATTGTCACTGTAACACCAAACCAGTGTGAGTTTATTAAGGGATGCAGTACCATCGATGCTGTCCATGCCACACGCCTTTTAATGGAAAAGCACAGAGAGAGGCAGCGGAGTGTACACCTGGCATTTCTTGATTTAGAGAAAGCTTTTGACCGTATCCCTCATGATCTTATTTGGCGAGCTCTTCGTTGTCATGGAGTCCCTGAGGAATATGTAAGCTGGGTGCAACTTCTGTATCGCAATGCCACTAATGTAGTTCAGAGTCCAGCTGGAGTCTCCCCACTTTTTGAAATCACTGTGGGTGTTCATCAGGGTTCTGCTCTATCACCACTGTTATTCATCCTCTGCATGGATACAGCAACGGCAGACATACAAACCTCACATCCCTAGACCCTCCTCTATGCGGATGATGTGGTACTTGCCCAAGAAACCCGCCCTGAACTCCAGCACCGGGTTCAAACGTGGAACGACAGACTGGCTGAAAATGGACTACACCTCAATATCCAGAAGACAGAATACCTGGAATGTGGCCCCGAAACCAGAGGTACTATCAGTATCAGCACAGAAAATCTGCAGAAGATCATGCCTTTTAAGTATTTAGGGTTCATTGTCACTTCAAATTGTGACGACACTCCTGATACTCGGATAAGGGTAAACGCAGCCTGGCTCAAGTGGAGACAAGTCACTGGAGTTCTTTGTGATGAAAAGATGCCTCTGCATTTAAAGGCAAAGGTCTATAAGTCTGTGGTACGTCCAGCAGCCATCTATGGGACTGAATGTCGCCCTATGACCAAGCAACAAGAGCAAATTTTGAATACAATGGAAATGAAGATGCTCCGATGGTCGATGGGGCTGACCCGATTTGACCACGCAAGGAACACAGACGTTCGGCGAAGATTTGGTGTTGCACCAATTGTTGATAAGGCGAGGGAGGCTCGTCTACGCTGGTACGGTCACGTCATGAGAAGACAGAACTCAGTTGCAAAAACTGCACTCCACATCAACCCAGGTGGAACAAGACCACGTGGAAGACCTGCAAAGCGGTGGACTGACAACATCAGGGTCAACATGCACGCTGTTGGTCTAACACCAGAAGATGTCAACGACCGAAAGAAGTGGAGGAGATATAGCAAAATAGCAGACCCCGCTAGGAAGAAGAAGAAGAAGAAGATAAACAGTCGTATGCAACTCTCCTATAATGGTAATTAAGACACTCGTATGGAAATTATAAAACTCACTTCGCTCGTTTTATAAACATAGTTATTTTTGTTTTAAGGGGCGGAACTACAAGGTCATCTGTCCCTTTTATAAACATAATCGTGTCTTAATTATTGCCATTATAGTCTCGTTGCATAATATACTATTATAAAACTATAAGTCAGTATATATTGTACTTTAATATCGTGCTGGTTACAGTCACATTGTGCCTTCCTTAGCGTAATGTAGGACATGTAAATGTGCAAGAACATATGCTTAATATAAATTTTCCATGACAGAGGATGATAACAAAATTTCTAAAAATAGTCTTCGTCCAAAAGCACACACATTAAAATTTAAAAAAGTAGATCTGATACAAAATGTGTTATGTTAGAAAAATATGAAACATATAAGTCTTGATAAAAACAGCGTGGAATAGAAAAGATGTGGATGTGAAACTATAGCCTATAAGTGGAAATAGCTAGGTTAGAACTGATATTACTACAAGAGGGACTCAGACCGGTGCACTAGTATTGATCTCTGGTGTTCTTCCCCCTTCCCCGGCCCTTGCTTTTTCCACTGTGTCACATTATAGGCGAGTTGCATACGACTGTTTATGTTCGACGATAATTATGACTTTATTATATGTTCTAACATAAATATTCATAAATATCTGTCGAGATTCTGTCGTTTGAATTCTTCTTCTTCCTGAGAATTGTGTGGGCTCAGCATTTGAACTCTATCCAATGACGAATCCCAAAGCTTTGAAACATTGTTTATTCTGAAGTAGCACCAACAGATAGCGCACAGGTACTATGTTGTATCATTTTGTTATTTTGGTCCAATAACATAAAATAGGCTGTTACAAACGCTTTAAAATTAAAATGTATCGTATTATCAACTAATTATTCTTCAATTTCGATGCGGCGGAAAAGTTTCGCATAAGAAATCCATTTACTGAAAGGAGAGCAGAATTATAATTTCCAAGGAACTAATGTAATACGCATGCTTCCTCCATGACGTTCTGGTGTGTTTATGTCAACAACAGCATTCACTAAAATTGTCGGCGAAATCTTAAGAATGTGTAGAAATTAGAGTTCCTGATATTAATATTAATATTGCCCAGTTTGTTTATGCATTGGATTTCGAGTGCCTGTGAGAAGCTATCCTTACCTAATTGGTCAATGAATGAAAATATTGAGCTCTGGTTGGTTGGAAAAACTGTGTTATAATGAATAATTGTAATTGAATTACCCCCATTATGATACAGTTTTCTGAAGAATAATATTTAAATATCGACATCTTCGAACATATATATTATTATTTTAGTGTTTAATCTCTTGTTTTGTGCCCTGGGCCCTAATGGCCTCTTAAATGCAATAAATGGTGATCATGATGATGATTTAAGTCTAATAATTTTCACACCTCTGTGTTTCCCGAATGTGACACAGTTTGCTACAAAGATTAAGAAACCCTGCCTTTACCTCTATGTTTGGTTCAGTTCGACTTGTGATGGAGTTCAAAGCCAACAGTGCGATACGTAATTATACTGTGTTCTTTATAGACTGAAACGTGCCTGTTTCCAGATTAAGATGGAAATATGACGTGTCATAATCATCCGGAACCTAACAATCAACCAGTGCTACAAACATTTAAAGACTCTACTTGCCAATTAACAGTGGTAACCCTGAGTTCTTCAACAGGCTGACATCACAAGGTCACTCGTGAATGGAGTGTTTTGTTTTCCTGACCACAGTCTCTCATTAAAAGGGCATATTGCGTGTTTTCCAGGTGATTTATCCCATCATTATATCAACGTTCTCCCTGGATTAGATCGTAAATACTGCAATGTCTCCGGGTAGGGGAGAGAGAAAGAGAGAGAGAGAGGATTGGTATACACACGGGCTCAATTCAGTTTTCGTTGCCCTCTGTAGTCTTTGTCTTCCGTGTCTGCAATTCATGGCCTTAATCTTCCAAGCTATTTATCTCTTATAATTCAAGAGTTGAGTAAAATTTTTCTCCCATGTTTATCTTCCTTAATATTAATTAACTAGCAGTAGTGCCCGGCTTCGCCCGGTGGATTTATTTGTTTTATGGATGATAATGAATACTACTAAAGAACTGACATATAATACTTAAACTAACAGAAAACAATACTGTATTTCAAAAAGTGTCTTTTTGTGGTGGTGGTGGGGGTGATAAGTAGTACAGTATAATGGACGTAACATTCAGGTCATTTTCCCGTATTGGTAATTATGACTAGGGAAACAGCTATTTACTAACTACAGCACTGACACATGTAATTTACAAACAAATTTACAACAACAAAGAATAGAAAGAGGAGCAAGTGAAATAAAAGACACTGCCTAGGGCCTATATCTCATTGGCTGTTAAAAATGTAGAGACCAATAGTGTCGTCTTTTGTCGCACAGCGCCGTAGGAAAATAATCAGAACTCTTTGGAAATCTTCGGCTGTCCCGGGCTACTGAGGTAGCAATAGTATCATTTATCGCCACAAAGCGCTTAACGATAAGTTTCGGAATAAATGAAAGTAAATTTGAAAGCAGCAACGCTTATTGCAGCTGATAACCTCAATGTACTGCACCAACACCATCGCACTTATACAGAGGCATACTATTTTCATGATGGTAACTGTTTAAAGGGGCCTAAGAAATCTTTTTGCAGTAATTACCCCCCGTGACTGCCATTTATAAACAGCGCAAGATGCAACTATTTTCGCAATTCTGCACCAGAACACTGGTAGGGGTGACGTGATGGAGCCCGAACTGCCCGTCAACAACAGACTTATTAAAATACTCTTACAGTTACACTACTACGGCCATGAATGGTTCTAGGGCCTTAATACGTTGTCTTCAAGTTCATTTTGTCTGTTATTCTAAATGTAAGGACTGGGGAGCACTGTCCAAAATATCAGGTGCACAGTGTTACCAGCAGGGCTTCAAAGTGTATTTAAAATTTGGTGCAATTAGGTGAAACGGTGTAGATTTGATATGAAGGGCCTAAATGCAGGGAATGGAGTGGTCTGTCCAAAATTTAAAGTGGACAGTGTCACCCGCAGGGTTCCAAAGTGTAAGTATACATAATGTGGTTCAGATCTGTGAAACAGTGTAGATTTGTTCCAAAGGACCTAAATACAGAGAATGGAAGGGTCTGTCCAAAATGTCATGCAGACAGCGTTACTCGCAGGGTTCCAAAGGGTAAGTATACAAATGTTGGTTCAGGTCGGTGAAACGGTGTACGTATCACTAACCATAACGCCAGCGCATGCGGATAGAGCTGTTTGGGAGCGCTTATTCTACCGACTTACTGAACAAAAATCAATCTTCAAGGTTACCTGAGAGGTGTAGATTAATGCTACATAGCCTAAACTATACCTCTTGAATCTGGCTATCATAAAAAATAGATTGTTTCGAATCGGACTGGTAGTTCCAGTGATTAGCGCGTTTAAACACACAAACAAACACACAAACTCTTCAGCTTTATTATATTCTAGCATAGATTACATTTTTATGTCTTCTTCTAGTAGCTTAAGTTAGAAATTAGTTCTTGTTATTCAGCGGCTTCGGTGTCGTAGTTGGTAGCATGCTGAGATTCTATGTCCAATATCACGGGTTCAAACCCGGACGAAGTCTTTGGATTTTTTAAGAGCGTTAAAAATCCCTCTGTATGCCTTCCTTCGGAGGGGAGTAAAGCCGGCGGTCCTATATCATAGATTTATGGCATGAAAAAGAACCTTCCACTAACTACACTTGTGGAAGATAAAATTTGTAGGTTAGTTTGATAACGCTATATTAGTTCCATCGTTCGCCGTCAGGTGCTGACTGCGATGGCATTTAGTAGCCAAGTCCGCAGATAGTTGTCGTGGATGATGACATTCGGTAGCGAAAGTAGGAACTACTTGAAAAAATTAATCGTCTGCAGTCCTTCTACCTGAATCACAGATAACACACACTAATACAGACATCACAATTAACACCGGTTATCAGACAGGTTCCACACACACCCAAAGTACACGGGGCTACATGACCGCGTTGTCGCAGCCCCTAAACTAAGGAACCAACCAACCAACTTTCTTGTTATTGATTTATACACATCAAAGGAAGACTTGTTTGCCATGATGCAGAGTGTATGTGGGATTGTGGGCGAGGTTATTACAAAAGACAAATCCTGCAGACTTTATTCATGTGTGAAAAGAAAATTATAAACAGGGACTAATATGTGTTGTAATCTTGCCATCCTGTGACGTTGCAATAAGGAACATGGCCACCACGGGCGTCCAGCAGGGTTCTTACTCGCTGTTGCATACCACAGATCAAGTTGTGCAGGTCCTCTTGACGCAGGCGATCCCACTCTTCGAAGGGGGCCTCCATGATCTCCTGGAGGGTTATGGGAGGGCGTGGACGCTGAGTTATAGCACGCTTCAGCATATCGCAGACATGTTCGATACAGTTTATGTCTGGCGAGATCTCAGGCCATTCCATTCGTGCAATGGTGGCCTCCTGGAGGAAGTTTTGAACCGTCGCCGCTCAATGTGTTAAGTATATGCAAAACTTTTTTGATGTGTATATTTTGGGACTTTACGACATTGTGGTGATATAACCCTGTGTACTTGGGTGTGCGAGTGGAATCTGCCTGATAAACTGTGTTATTGTGATGGCTGTATTTGTAATTGAGGGTAGATTTACAAGGAGGCGGCAGTGGCTAAACGAATTTGCCTGGAGTTGAAATAGGATAGCTTGGAAAACCACTTCAAGGACAGCTGCGGTGGGAATCGAACTCAATTCTTCTCAGCTTTTCTTCGCAAGCCTTATTGTGAGTGTACCCCGTTCCAATCCTAGGCCATAATTATATTTCTTGTGAGAGCCAGGAATCGAAACTAAACCTCCACGGTGACATTCAGGAATGCTAGTTACTACGCCACGATGCAGACAGAAATTAGTTAGCAGTCATAATCATTAAAATCAGCTAAGGTTCAGATGTTTAGAACCTATGGATACGAGAAATATGCAGGCAAATATGCCTTACATTACTAAAATATGATCTAAATAAAAGGTACAATATGACCTAATATACAGTGAGTGTCTCTTACGACTCGGCCGGCCGGCTTATCTGTCTCCCATTGACTCATCACTTCCCGCTCGGCATAACATAGCACTTCGCTAACGTTATCCGTGCATGACATGAGGTCATCATCATCATCATCATCATCTTCAGCAGTTTCCGACTGCTGGTCGGGTCTGCTTGGAACATAAGCCTCTCCATCGTTTCCTGTCCATCCACCATCTCTCGTCTTTGTGTCCCAGCACACTCCTCTTTATTCCACACTCTTCTTAACTCCTTTTGTCCATCTGTCCCTTGGTCTTCCCCTTGGCCTCCTTCCCGTCATTTCCATTCCAAACATCTTCTTCGGTATCGTCTCCTCTTGCATTCTCCTCACATGTCCATACCATTGCAGCCTAGATCGGTCTATTCTATTTTGCAATGATTCCTCTCTTACCATCTCTCTGACTCTCTCATTCCTTACTCGGTCCATTCTTGTTACTCCTACCCTACTCCTCTGGAACTTCATCTCCACTGCTCGTATTTTACTCTTGTCCCTTTCCTTCATCATCCATGTTTCTGAACCATACGTCAAAATTGGCACAAAGTAGGTATTTTAGATGATTCCTTTACATTTTTGTGGTACATTTTTATTCCATATCATCCCCCTAACACTCTTGAAAAATCCATCTGCGCACCTTCCCCTTTCATTTATTTCCATCCTATTGCCTCCCTTTTCTTCAATTATGCTTCCCAAGTACTTGAAGCATTCTACTTTCTGCAACTGCTGTCCTCCAAGTGTTATGCCCATATCCAGTCTGTTCTTCCTCCTCGTTGTGATGACCACTTCACTCTTTTGTGCTGAGAACTTCATCCCATATGATAACACTACCTTCTCCCACTCATCTAATTGATCTTGTACGTATTCCTCATCCTCTCCCCATACCAGAAGGTCATCAGCAAACAACATTGCCTTCATTTTCCTTTCCCCAATGCTATTTACCCCTTTTCGTATGATTTCATCCATCACCACTGATAAACTGTGTTATTGTGATGGCTCTATTTGTAATTGAGGGTAGATTTACAAGGAGGCAGCAGTGGCTATAAGAATTTACCTGGAGTTGAAATAGTTGGCGTAGTGACTACACCACATGAGATAACAATTACAATTAATAAAATAAGCTGCTACTACCTTATGACAGGAGATGTTCTAAATGTTCTCCTCCTACATCCACACATTTCCGGCATCGTCTGAGGAAACTCCGATACACACGCCTATATTCGTCTTTCCTAATTGAGGCTATTTCTCTCCTGATATGATAATATTTTTCTCGGACGAAGCTTGGTTCCATTTACACGGGTATTGTTCGACGACGCAGATGGAGTAGAGAAACCCCCATCGCTTATACGAAATTCCTCTACATAACGAATAAGGATCATGTCGTAAATTTATTTATTTATTTATTTATTTATTTATTTTATTTTACTCTATTTTATTTTGTTTTAAATTGTTTTGTTTAATTTAATTTAATTCTGTTTTTGTTTGATTTTGATTTCATTGTGTTTTGTTTTACTTTATTTCGTTTTATTTTGTTTTAAATTTTTTACATGTTATTTTGTTTTATTTTGATTTTGTTTTGTTTATTTTGTTTTATTTTATTTTGGTTTATTTTGATTTTGTTTTGTTTATTTTGTTTTATTTTATTTTGTTTTATTTTGATTTTCCAGAAAACAAACACAAAACCAAAAAACACGAAGCAAAAAGCAAAATAAAAAAAAGCAAAAGCAGAAAACAAACACAAAACAAAGAAAGAAAAGCAAAATGCAAAACTCAAAACCAAAAACACAAAGCAAAAAGAAATAAGTAGAAAACAACAAACACAAAAGATACAAGAGGCAAAGCCCAGAGAAAAGTTTCTCATGAAAATGATTCTTATTCACAAGTGGATTAAACGAGTTTTGCAACTGGACGACTCAATTAGGCCTAAGTTATGTTTTCTAAAAACACGCGTTAATAATATGATGAAATGTTATTTTTACAGGGCGCCCGAGAATGTTCTCCGCAGTGGGTACATGCAGCTGCAAGAGGTTGAGTTATAAGTTTAGTTGGCTGCACTATGTCCTTGAAAGCGGGACTCCCCCGTGTGAGCTGTCGGTGCGTATCGCGATAAGCGCGCGAGCCTGCATGTCTTCAGTGTGTATTACAGTCAGCGAGCGTTCAGATAGATTATTATTGGACGAGTGCAACTGTATACAGGCGGTAATGTTTTCTACTGAAGATAGAGTTTTTTTTGTTGAGGAATACGTTCTTCGCGAAGGCGATCGGTTTACAGAAAATGTAAAATTAAGATTTCAGGCGCGGTTTCCTAATACAAAGTGTCCAAACCGTGATACCGTTCGTGATTTGGTAAGTAAATTTCGTGTGACGATGTACCGGGAACAGGCAGGCCTACGCTCTTAACAGACGAAAAACTTGATGAAATCTCCGATATAATGCTGCATAGTCCAAGTAAATCAACACGAAAATTAGCTCAACAAACAGGAATCTCTAAGTCGACAGCACATAAAGCTGTAAGAGACAAGCTTCAGTTGTTCCCTTATAAAGTTACCGTGGTTCATGAATTAAAACGAACTGATTACGGAAAAAGAGTGATGTACTGTGAATGGTTCCTGCATCTGTTATGAATGGCTGTGGTGAGTACAAAGTTTACTGTTTATTTGTTATGATGCAAGCGGCAGCCGTGCTACCAACGTAACTGCTGTAGCTAGCTCTCGCAGACGCATGTAGGCGCTACGGAGAACATTCTAGGACTCACTGTATTATTCATTCTACATTTAAACCTAAAAAAATCGTTAAAATCTACGCACATATCATGAATAAGCATAATAAAAAGGTTTTTATCGCAGAATGTGTCAAGAGACTCGCGGAAAGGAACATATTCTTCACCTTTTCTCGCGTTTAAAACTGCGACACAAATCACATTTCCTGTAAAAAAGAAATAAAATTCCCTAAGTTAAAAATACTACCAAGTTTAATTACAGTTAAATATTTTCTGATAGTCTGCAACAATTGGCAAGTTTATAGATTTTTATCGCCGCTAGCGCACAGAAACCTTGCAGCGGCCAGTGGTACCACCACCTACCCCTAAAATATTACCAAAATACTATGTGACCTTAAGAGATTAATATTGGTGAAATATGACAGTAACTATGAAAATGACCCAAATATGCATTTATATGCTCAATATAATCAGGAACTTTGAACTCCTGCTTAATTACAGTTTTTAATGAAAATGTAGTCAAGGAAAAAAATATGACATTTCCTAAACACCCTCATCATTAGGAGACGATGACCTAGATGTTATAACCCTTGACGCAGCAATCAATGACCTTGATATTCATCATCATCATCATCATCTTGTACAGTTTCCAGCCCCAGGCTGGGCCTGTTTGGAACATAAGCCTCGCCACTTAGACCTTTCTTCCCACCAACTCTCCGCTGTCACTCTGGTCCAGTCCTCGCCTCTCTTCTTGACACATTCCTCCACTCCTTTCAGCCATCTATCTCTTGGTCTTCCCCTTGGTCGTTTCTTCTGCATCTGCATCTCATGTATCCTCTTGGGAATCTTCTTATCTTCCATTCTCTTTAAGTGTCCATACCACCTCAGTCTTGATGTCTCAATCCTACCCTGCATGGGTTCCTCTTTCACTATTTCCCTGACCTTTTCATTCCTCACCATGTCTTTTCTTGTTACTCCGATCCTACTTCGCAGGAACTTCATTTCACTTGCCTGTATTCTGCTTATGTCTCTTTTCTTCATTATCCACGTTTCTGATGCATAGGTCAGTATCGGGATATATTAGCTCATGTATAACACTTCCTTGCTTTTTAGTGGGACACCTTTATTCCACACTAAGCTCCTAATGCTTCTCAGAAATGCTTCTGCCTGTCTGCCACGTTCCGTAATCTCCTTGTCATTTCTCCCATTTTCCTCCACTATACTTCCCAAGTACTTGAGACTTTCCAACTTCTTCAGCTGTCCACCTCCAAGTGTTATCCCACTCATTGGTCTGTCCTTTTTCCTGGTCATTAACAGTACCTCACATTACTGATGTTGAACTTCCATCCGTACTCTCCCAGTGTTTCTTCCCAAGCCTTCAGTTGCTTCTGAATTTCCTCCTCCTTGTTTCCCCAGATCATGAGATCATCTGCAAACACCATTGCTTTCATCTTATCTTCTCCTATCATTCCTGCTACCCGTGTCATTACCTCGTCCATAACCACAATAAAGAGAAGGGGTGACAGTTCACTACCCTGTTTCAGGCCACTCATTTGTCTGAACCAGTCTGTTCTTTCCCCTCCAACTTTCACACAACTCACACTTCCACAATACATCTCCTTCACTCTGCCTACAGTCCCTTTTTCCACTCCCATGTTTTCCATTGCTTCCCAAACCTTCTCCCTACACACACTATCATAGGCCTTTTCGATGTCCAGGAAGGCCATCAGCAGATCCTCTCCAAATTCGTAGTGGTGTTCCTGGAGCTGTCTCACTGAAAATATGAGATCCACTGTTGATCTCCCACGTCTGAATCCATACTGCTCCTCTCTCAATTCTCTCTCCACTTTGGCTCGTATTCTACTTTCTAATATCTTTTCATAAATCTTGACACAGTGTGGTATGAGTGTGACTCCCCTGTAATTTTCGCACTCCTTTCTGCTTCCTTTCTTAAATATTGCGACAATTATTCCTTTCTTCCAATCTTCTGGGGTAATTTTCTCCTTCCATACCACCCTTATCACGCGGTACAGCCACTGTTTCCCAACCTCCCCTGCTGCCTTCACCATTTCAACAATCACTACGTCCACACCTGGTGCCCTTCCTCTTTTCAACTAGTCTATAGCCATTTCCAGTTCTCTCCAAGTCAGGTCCTTTTCCATTCCTGTGTTTTCTTCTCCATCTTCCAATACGTTGTCTTCCTCCCTACGACCATTTGGATTCAGCAAAATTTTCAAAGTACGCTTTCCACATTGTCTTGAGTGTCTCTTTGTTGTGTACCTCATTTCCGTTTTTGTCCACCATTACCACATCCTCTCGCAGACCTCTTCTCTTACTTGATATTGCATTTTATAATTGGGTCCAATTTTAGCTAATATAATGTTAAATGATATTGCCATTGAACAAGTAACGGAATTTTGTTATTTGGGAAGTGTGATTAATTATGACAACAGATGCATCTCAGAAATTAAGAAAAGAATAGTGTTGGCGAAGAATGCCTTTCAAAATAAGAAGAATTTGCTGCTCAGTGAGCACCTCAACTTGAAGATAAGGAAGTCATTTCTCATTTGGCGTGTTTTGACCAATGGTTGTGAACATGGACACTTGGGAAAAAAGAAGAATCAAAAATTGAGGCAGCTGAAATGTGGTTTTGGAGACGAATGACCCGAACAAGCTGGATGGAAAGAAATACAAATGAGCTTGTTCTGAACCAAATTCAGGAGAATCGATGCCTGTTGAACACCATCAAGAAAAGGAAAGCAATATTCAAGGGACACATACTCAAACATGACACTCTCCTCCAAGTAATTTTTGAAGGAAACATTTTGGGAAAGAAAACAAGGGGACGACCAAGACAATTGTATCTCATGAACATTGTCAATGAGATGGAATACGACTCGTATGTCAATATGAAGAGAACTGCTGAAGACCGTAAGAAATGGCTGCAACGACAAGGCTTTTAGCTGCTGATGATGATAAAATGAATGACATACGGCGCGATTTTGGAAATGATAACAATCAAAACAAGTGGTTTATAGACTGACCGCAACTTTCTTTCCATATAAAACATGTTCGTTAAGTCAAGTAAATTACACAAAGCTATCGATCAGTCGTAACTCGCATCAAATGCGGTGTTAGCAAACATGGAAAGAGTCTTGGAGTGTTCAGAAGTTTTGTGGACTTAAGGCAAGTCCATTTCTTGTATTACCAATGTTGCCTAAGCTCTAACAATAGTCAACTCAAAACGACTGCCTAGAAGTGTGAAGCCTTGATTTGTCTCGAAAACGGCGTTTTTAATACATTCCTTAATAACACAGATCCATTCCACCCCTGGGCAAAGTGATTAGCATTGATGGGGGACACAGCTAAGGTCTGGCTTCGGTGGCGTAGTCGGTAGCATGCTGAGCTTCTATGCTCAAGATCGTGGATTCAAACCCAGCTGAAGTCGTCGGATGTTTTAAGAGCGTTAAAAATCCCTCAGTATGCCTTCCTTCGCAGGGGAAGTAAAGCCAGCGGCCCCATGTCATAAATTTATGGCATGAAAAATAAACCGTCCACTAATTACACTCGTGTGAAGCTAAATTATAGGTTAGATTCGACTAAAGCTCTTAGATTCAAAAGTTTGTCGCCAGGAGCTGGATCCAGTGGCATCTAGTAACCAAGTTCAGATCGAGTGGTCGTTCACGGTGGCGTTTGGTAGCAAAAGTAGGAACTACTTGAAAATTGAATGTCTGCAGTCCTAACTTGAATTAGAAACTGATTCTACACACACCCAAAGTACACGGGGCTATATGTCCGGGTAGTTGCAGCCCCTAAATTGAGGAACCAACCAACCAAAGCCGGCGTACCCATGTCATAGATTTATGTCATGTAAAGAACCTTCCTCTAACTACAATTGTGTGAAGCCAAATTTTTAGGTTAGATTTGATTAAGGCTCTATTCGTTCCAAGGTTCGCCACCAGTTGCCAATCGCAGTGGCATCTAGTGGCCAAGTTCGCAGCTATGTGTCGTTGACGGCAGCATTTGGTAGCAAAAGCGGGAACTACTTGAAATTGGTCGTCTGCAATCCTTACTTGAATTAAGAAACAGATACCCACACTAATACAGCCATCACTATTAACACCGGTTATCAGACAGATTCTACACACATCCAAAGTACACGGGGCTACATGACCGCGTTGTCGTAGCCCCTAAATTGAGGAACCAACCAAATTTCTGAAGTCTTCATTTATCTCGAAAAGGACATTTTTAATACATTTCTTGATAACACAGACATCAAGATGCTAAATTCATTCCACCCCTTTGCAAAGTGGCTAGCGTTGATGGGGAACACAGCTATGGCCTGGGTTCAATTCCTGATTCTGCTCAGAAATTCAATTCTGATCTGAGACCTGAAACGGAGGTCGCTCAGCCTCGTCAGGCAGAACTGAGACGAAGTGGGTTTGATATCCACCTCTGCCAAGCTAGACGTGGTTTTCTGTGCTTCACCGTCCCAATTCTCCTTCATGTGAATGCTGGGATGGGACCGTATTTAATGCCACGGCCACCTCCTACCTAATTAATATCTCTAATAAAACACTCTAGTATTTATTTATTTATTTATTTATTTATTTATTTATTTATTTTGCCTATGGCTTTTAGTACCGGGAGTGTGAGGACATGTTCGTCTCACCAGAGGCTGTAGCTGCTTCAAGCGGACACCCATGGGGTGAGCTACAAGTTCCGTTCAATTTCAAGTAGTACCAACTTTCGCTACCAGATGTCACTGCTACCTAGTGGTGAACGTTGGAAATTTGATGGAGCGTTTCAACGAAATCTAACCTACAAATTTAGCTTTACGTAAGTTTAACTAGTGGAAGGTTTTTTACATGCCATAAATCTATGACATGGGACGGCCGGCTTTACTTCCCCTCCGAAGGAAGGCATACTGAAAGATTTTAACGCTCTTGAAAAATCCGTCGGCTTCGGCCAGGTTTGAACCCACGGTCTTGGGCACAGAAGCTCAGCAAGCAACCGACTACGCCACCAAAGCCATTAACACACTAGTACAGCCATCACAATGACACAGGCTATCAGACGAATTCAATACTACGGGCATGAATAATAGAATACATAATGTTAAGACCGACCGAGTTCAACCGCACCCCGCTCGGCGCAGATCCCCAACGCTACACAGTCAGCTCTTCAGAAGTGGGATACGCGCTGGGCTACGTAAACCTCTTTATGAAGGCTACGGTTACGCTGATTACAACTAATTGTTTGTTTAGACTTATGAATAATACTGTCAAAAAGTAATTATTAATATTCTCAGTCCCCATGTGGTAATATCATTTAAAACCCTCCATTAGTCGCGCATTGGTTTGACAGCTCCATGGTTCGTTTTAGTTTTAATATCAAGCCAACAGTTCAAGTTATGATCTTATCGTCTCGTGACATCTTACACCAAACTTTAGTAAGCATTTCCCTGGAGTTGTGAAACGATGTGCCTAAAAATAACTCTCCACGTGTAACATTTTGTCAGCGTGGGATTGATAGTACGAGCGCTCCCAATATCAGTAAGGAGATTGCGCCTTACGAAAACCTAAGGATGCAGATGAAGCGTGTCGCCTTCTGCTGAAAGATTCAGTAATTTCAAAGGAATTTGTGACTCTGATACTGAAGACAAAGTTGAAACAAGATCCGAAGATCAGGAGGACGGTAACGGAAGCGAAGAATTGGATGGCCGTTTATTTTATTGGCAGGTTGGCCATTATTATTATTATATGTCCGTCTCATTCTTGGCTATCACAGCGGAGGTCCGGGTTCGATTCCCAGCTCTGCCAATAAATTTAATACTGGTCTGAGGGCTGGAATGGTGTTCACTCAGCCTCGTGAGACAAAACTGATAGACGCGCGTTCGATTACTACCTCAGCTATCCTGGAAGTCGTTTTCCATGGTTTCCCACTTATCCTCCAGGCAAATGCCGGGATGGTACCCAACTGAAGGCCATGGCCGCTTCCTACCCAAATCCTACCTCAATTCCAAACACACACACTACTACAGACATCATAATGACACAGGTTATCAGACAAATTTTAAACACACCCAAGCACACGGGGCTACGTGACGACGATGTCGTTAAGTCCCTAAAGAATCATCAACTATTATTATTTTTAAGACGGATTATATATATTTTTTCGTTTTAGGTAAGGATGGCACGAAGTAAAACAAGTAACCATGGTAGGCTGCCTTCATTCCGTATCCTACTGGGCGCTTTTCATGATTTTACATCAGTGGATAGATATTTCGGTCAATTTTGAAAAATGTGAGGTACTGATCCTGGTTTAAATTTCCACTTCACGCGAGGAATTTCGACGTTCTCATAGTTCACTACGAAACAGTCGGCCTTTATAATAATTAAATCTTCCGAAAAAAGCACGTCACAGATTCTATTTTTGATCGACAATTTTATTGTTTATCTTTCCGCGGAACAAATCTCACCCATTTCGCAAACAGATTTGTTTCTTTTGGCGGTGTGAAAAAATGTCTACCATCAGATTTTCTTCCTAACCCGATTTACATCCAGAAACGAAACAGTACGATATTTTCCCGAAACAGCAGAAACTTTAGTTGTTTGCCCACACAAAGCACTGCACAGAAATTCGTAAACTATTACAAAGAAACAAATTTCCTCGCATAATATGACATCTCGCGCACAGGATATTACAGTACTAACCTCGTGGGTTACTTGTCACACCTCCTTCCGCGCCACACACTGGCTGGACCATGAACTACAATGCTTAAGTAGCGGAGTGATGACACTGTTTATTCTATTCGTCATGCTACGGGGATACATGACCGCGATGTCGCAAAGCTCCAAACTGAGTCAACAGCAACTACAACTGCCCAGTTTCATTCATCCACATTAATTTCATCTCATTAACTCCTCACAAGTAGCAGACTTCTGTTACTTAGGAAGCAAAATAACCAGTGATGGACGAAGCAAAGAGGATATAAAAGTAGTTATTTTCAGGCAAGGAAGTCATTTTTGAAGGCCTTGGTCTGGAGCGTAGCGCTCTATGGAAGTGAAACTTGGACTATTGGTGCAACAGAAAAGAGGAGAATTGAAGAGTTTGAAATGTGGTGTTACAGTAGAATGATGAAGATCAGATGGGTAGATAGGGTTAGAATTGAGGAGGTATTAAGACAAGTGGGAGAGGAGAAATGTTTCTGGCGACAGCTAATGAAGAGAAGAGATAGGTTGGTAGGACACGTATTAAGATACCCAGGAATAGCAAGTTTAGTTATGGAAGGAAGGGTCGAGGAGAAGAACTGTAGGGGTATAATATGTTAAACAGATTGCCTCGGATGTGCGGTGTGGTAGCTATGTAAAGATGTAACGATTAGCTCAGGACAGGGAGGCATGGATAGCTGAATCAAACCAATCAAAAGACTTAAGACTCTGACAACAACAACAACTCCTCTCAGGAGGTTGACGTCAGGAAGGGCATCTGACCGAAAACATCACCCGCTATTTTAATAATAACCATTGATTTGCTTGATCTAGGACGCACATGGAAGAATGCTGTGATGCATGTCCACTTATTTTCGACGCACTTTCTTCTGTTGATCTTTTCGTTACCAAATCATACATTGATCTCTTGCTATTTCATTCTTAGACGTGGCTTCCATTTTCATTCCATTTGTTCACCAGGCGAATGCCGGGATGATACCTACCACGCATGCCTTAGCAGCCTTCTTCCCAATACAAGAAATACGCCACAAAGGCCCAGCAATCTCGCAAAGCCAGAGCTACGTCACCTCTAGCCATTAAATGAAAAAAAAAAAAAAAAAATGACAGAGAAAAACCGGAGTACCCGGAAAAAAACCTGTCTGCCTCCGCTTTGTCCAGCACAAATCTGACATGGAGTGACCGGTATTTGAACCATGGACCGAGCGGTGAGAGGCCGGCGTGCTACCGCCTAAGCCACGAAGGCTTCCCATTAAATGAAATAACAAATACAAATCAAGTGATTTTCGAAATGAGCATAAATGTATTACTATTATTATTATTATTATTATATATGAATTGCTGCCAATGGCCATAGCAGGGTATTTTTGATTGAACGCCCCAGGGCTCCCAACAAGATCAATGTCAAGTAGTTCCAACTTTGACTACCAGATGCTACTATCACTAACACTAGCGACGAACGTTGGAACTTGATAGAGCGTTTATAGCTAGCCAATTATAATCTACAAATTTTTCTACACACTACCAATTGCAGTGGTAGGTTCTTTTACATACCATAACTCAATGACATGGGACCGCCGGCTTTACTTCCCCTCCGAACGAAGGCATACTGAAGGATTTTAACGCTTTTAAAATTCTGACGACGTCGGCCGGGTTTGAACTCGCGATCTTGGGCATAGCAGTTCAGCATGCTACCGACTACGTCACCGAAGCCAAAATCAGCCCAGAAATCTCGCAAACCCAGGAACCCATAAACGTTTTATGCTACCTCTTTCAAAATCAGTGTGATGTGGAACACTAAGTTGATCTCTCTCTTTCATATTTCCTATCCAGCGGTTGTTGTTTCAATGAGTGGAACATCGAGGCCATGCACCTTGAAGCTATGGTCATGTAATACTCTTTCCCGGTGTTAACTGAATACCACGCGGAAAGAACGGGGTAGGTCCGTTTCTTTTCTTTCGAAAATGAGTTTATGGCGCATTCTGTTGGTCAACCCACCACAGATCAGTTGAAATTAATTTCAAATAAAGCGGAACGTGACAGATCATTCATAATTTAACTTTAGTTTGTATTTGTATTACATATACTTCCTTTATAAAAATAAATTTGGCAAATAAAACTATATTGCTTACCCTCAATTGGGGTGTTTTAAGTATTTACTAGTTGAAACCCGTCAAAACATGACGGACAATGGAAAACATATTTACTGAACAAGCTTCTTACTGCATATGAGTTACGGTACATTCTATGTACGATTATTTTTGGCACTATTGCAACTTTAAGGGCGTCAAAGGATAGCACTCTCAACATTGCAACAAAATGATGGTCATGACTGAAAACTGATGAGGTAAATAGACCAATACGTTCCAGAGTTTCTCCTTGAGCTTTATTGATTGTTATAAAGTATGCCGAACGAATAGGAAATTGTTGCCTATTAAAAGAAAATGTACTGTACCTGTAAGTGTTTTATCGGAAGGTATTCAATCAGGTCGTAGGTTTTGAGCTCTCTGCCTAATATTACTGTGCCTATCATATCCGAATCCTAGCAATTTCTTACATATTTCTTGCAATTAATATGTTTCCGTACAGGAGTCCTTGGGAAACTTTCAAATTTCTAAGGAGCTTAACTATGGCTCAAACGTTCGGAGTATGTGGAGGCGAATCACTTAATTACAAGGAATTGAAGAATTGTATAGCAGGGAAATTAAATAGCTGGCTTTCATCTTCAGTATCTAATATGTTAACGATGATGTATGTGTTTGAACTACTGGATATAAGTTCAATGACTTTTAAATTAATATTATTACATTGTTGCAGCCTGTCAAATATTTTATATTCCAGCAGATCAATTTTACCATCACAACAATAAAGGCCAAAGTAACCACGCGTAGATTTTACTCTATAGAAATACAATGTAGAACAATGTTTACATTTGATCGTCAAGGACCTTACACTGTACTGCAAAATATCTGGAATTGCTTCTGAAATGGCCTATTTATATTGGATTTTAGATGTGGCTTCGTATTAATCGATAGCACAATAGTGCCCTGCATCCACGGAGCCGCTAAATATTAAATGGCAAATAATACTTCCATTGCCGAAATCAACAGCGTAGTTAGACTCAGTACTCTAAACAAATAATCATTAAACAATTGCCTTATACAATGAAGTTCAACATGACCAGTGTATTCACCGTCCAGACACTTTCATACTCAAGTTGATTGATGAGGAGAATGCGATGAGACTGATCGCCTATAATAAAATTCTTATAATTGTTCCTGCCAGCGATTTTTTGCAATAGTTTGAAAACGCAGCTCAGAATGACGTTCTTCACTTTGATATAAACAGTACGAAACTGCTCTAAATAAGCAATTTCCATCACCTGTTATAGGTTATGGCAGTACATTTTGCAAGGAAACATAGAATCACTTCACCAACTACTGGAATGAGCACTGGCCTATACTCAATACTCACTTCGGCAGTCACCCTAATGGAGGCAGTTTTAGAATTCTATCTCCCGTGCATGTCAAAAATCGTATTAACACATGGAAGCCCCACCCACTCTTGGCTATCGCCCCGGAGACCCGGGTTACATTTCCTGCTCTGCCATGAAATTTATTTCTGGTCTGAGGGGAAAGACGAGGCACACTCAGTCTCTTGAGGCATAAATAAGAAGAGAAAGATTCGATTCCCACCCCAACAATCTTGGATGTGGTTTTCCGTGGTTTCCCACTTCCACTCAAGGCAAATACCGGGATGGTTCCTAACTTAAGGCCTCGGCCGTGTCCTTGCAATTCCCCACCTTAATTATAAATACAAACATTAATGCAGCCATCAGAATAACACAGGATATCAGAGAAAATTTTACACATAAACACCATAGTACACGGGGCTGAGTGACCACGATGTTGGAGCCATTCAAACGAATTATGTTTGCCAAGCGTCTCTCACGGCGAAAGAAATTGTGGACAAGCGCGGGTGCCTGTAAAACTACTTTTTTCTTTAATAATTTAAGAGTATATCGACGATGCATAATTATAACTTTTAGTCTAGCACGCTACCAACTTGACCACCAAAGCATTGGGAAGAAATTTCAATATTAAGGTACATAAACAACATACTTAATAAACTAAGAGTATATTGACGATGCATAATTATAACTATTAGTCTAGGACGCTACCAACTTGACCACCGAAGCATTGGGAAGAAATTTCAATATTAAGGTACATAACCAACATACTCATTCAACTGTCAGTTAATGTTCTTCAACATTTCCCTTCTTTTATAACTCTATTCCAGTATACATATCGTGGAAACATCATAGAACATATTCCCCTCCTTTATAATTCTCATAAATAACTATCACGTGAAAACGCGCCATGACTTGTGTTTTAAATATATCGATGCAATGGTGCTGCCATCTATTGTCAGTTACTGGAACGATATGGGCGAGGTACTGCCATCTGTTGTCAGTTACTGGAACTGATTGCAGGTATTCAAGTGGCAACAGTTAGCTCTTTTGATCACATACTGTAATGCAGTAGTAAAACGGAAATAAAACGTATTGATGGGGAATGTAGAAATATGTATCTTTAATTTAAAGCAAACAGCATGAAAATCGGCCCGGTAAAAGTCGTTAAAAATATCATAAACAATGTTCCCCTCCTTTATAATTCTTATAAATAACTATGAAATTAAACGCGGTGGACTTCTTACCGCCATGTCTCTGTCATGAGCTCAGGCGATTGTGCGCATGCGTGAGTGGCAAGAATTCTGCTATTTTGTTTATTAATTTTAAAATATTCTGTAACATATTTGCTAATTTTAAAGACACTCTGTAAATCTAGAGGCCAAGAGCTTTCGTCAGAGTGCTCTACGAAGTAAATCGGTTCTGTCGTTCTCTCAAACTCGAGGTAACAAAAAACACCTTAGTGTTTTAAATATATAGATTTTTAGTGTTGAAAGTTTAAATTCGCTCGCCTGAGAAATTTACAAAGTGTGACTTAACCCGTTTTTCCCGTGGAGTCTTCAACTAAGAAAGCATAATGAGACTTACATTTACCCACCCTTTTCCTCTCTTTTCCCGACACTGTGGTTGTAGGACGTCGTGACACAGCGCTCCCTAGGATCCTCCACAACGGGCTGCACTAGGTTCAAAATATAGCCATAAACCGTTCCGCTATGGAAGCACGAACATTGGATCTCTCCATGGGTACTGGCTTGGGAAGCAACAGTGAGATATGCGGACTGGCAGGGTGATAACTTGAAGAAATTTTGAAACATCTTCCTCTTCTCTTAACCGCATTTTGTCTCACTAAGGAATGGGTGAAACATAAATGTGGCTACACGAACACGTCATGCAATGAAAACACCATCATTACAGGAATTGTGAGATTACCGTTGGAAAGGCAACAGTAGAAAAAACGCAATAATGCTGAAACTACGTCATTAGGCAAGATGGTGCTGAATATGCAATAGCAAATTACATAATAATAATAATAATAATAATAATAATAATAATAATAAGAAGAAGAAGAAGAAGAAGTAGAAGAAGAAGAAAAAAGAAGTGGGTTCGGAAGTTTAAGACCTAAAGAAGTACAAAATATGCAAGCAAGTATGCCCTAAAAACTATAAAACATGCCATTTCCTTGTTTGCTAATTGCTTCTGAGCTAAATATATCTACTGGAGTGACATTCTATTGAAAGGTGGAAGCACGCTATCGTCATGTTCCGTGACCTCTTGCATATAGTGTCGCAACCTAACTTTTCCAGAAAGTTGTGCTAAAAGACGTCCGTAGAAGAGCGCCTTCTTGGAATCAGGTCTTCTAAATCTGCTATCTGCCTGTTCCGGGAAAATAAAGCAAAATATATGTACTACACTATTCGGAAATCCTGTGTTTGAAACTCGACGCAGATAACACGTACCTAGTTAACGACGCCTCAATTGTAACACAAATACTGAAATTATAACCAAATATGACCTTATATCACTAACATATGACCGAATATGACCAAAACAATAAAAATGGCCGAAATATGCATTTATAGGCAACATCAAATTGCTTTAAAGGAGGTCAGGGACCCGTCATTCACAATTATTTTTCAGATTTCTAGTAAAATGAGCTCAGGAAAAAAATATGACTTTTCCTTAACATCCGAACCTTAATAATAAGGCTGTTCTTGGGCAATCAGGCCTGAAGCAGTGAGGGAAATATGAAGCTACTACACAATGCAGTCACCAAGAATTTGCTCCTTGTGATATGCACGCTATCTGGGATTGTAAAGGTTTTCTTTCCAGCAAATATTGAGAATGTGTAAGCGCATGCTCAAAATAAATAATAATAATAATGATAATGGATTTTTGTTCCTTTTCAACTACTGCGGTTTTTAGAGACGACAGGGTACCAGAATTCTTCCTCGAAGGGGATATTTACCATGCCAGTACATCTACTGACACGGCTCCCTCACATCTGCCAACTGACAAGCAAATTACAGTTGTTGCATAGGCAATAACATACGAAAATGGTATTGAGGCCACAAGACGGGCAAGACGTGAGTTTAACATAACATTGCAGCCATCGACTGTAGGGAAGTGGAGAAAACAGGAAGCATGCAGAAAGTAAAACATCCTGGAATGCCTCGCAACAATACGGATGCAGGAATAACGGGAAGAATCCTGTACATTTTACTTCAATCTTTCCTTATTTAGAACTAGATTAAATCCGCCCCATGATAAAGACCGCCAAATTTTATAGACGAACTGAAATCAAGAAACTTGTACTCACACGAGGTTTCGAGGACGAAGAAAATAAGGTCTATCCACCATATATGATCCGTGCAACGATAACAAGGAAACCAGCATGCGTCTAATAATAATAAAAAATTACGAGCCTTACAGTAGTCGCATATGATGTGTAACATCTGACATAGAAGAAACCTCATGTGAAGTTGTTGATACACCGGTATTTTATACTATTATTGGCACAAATATTAATCTATTGTAAAAGGGAGTGATTTACAGACATTGTAGTTTATAATACGGAACTCATTTTATTAGATGATATGTTGCTTCCACCAGCACTAGCCTAAATAAAGAATACGATATGGATCAACTAGATTAATAGACGCGACACCGCTCATAACCTTAAATTCCTTATAAACATGTCCTCTTGATTTACAGACCAACACGTAATTTCATATGGATTCTGTTAAAATGAGTCATATTGATATGATAAATATCGTTTAAAATGATAATTTGGTAGCAAAAATATCTACCCCGCCCAGGATTCGAACCCGAGATCTCTAGATTCACAGTCAAAGGCGCTAATCCCACGGCTATTGCGACTACGCAAATGCTGTGCACAAGATTGTGACTTATGTCCACGTTCCAATAATACTGCAATACGGAATTAAGTTTCATTTATATTTTGCTTGTTTCGATAATGTTCCTGCGTGAAATTGAGTTTAAAATGCCTTATGAATAGGCCCTCTTGTGAGTAAAGAGAATGTATTCAGTAATAGATCATGAAGGCTTGCTCAATTCTCGTATAACCACAACGATTGTATTATATTGATGACTGCATTACCGTTATGTGGGTAAATATTTGAATAGCCATTGTGCAGAAACATAATACCGGCAATGCCGACAACTTACAATGTTTGATATTAAGGCATTTTACCATTTAAATACTGATACAAAGACTTCGAACATGTACCATGTCATTTGTTTCAATCACTTGACACCAGAGTTCGCTTGAGCGTTTACCGTTCAGTATGTCATATACATTCCACATGGCCGAGAGTGCGTCATGGTATCAATTTCCGACACCGCGCGCTCATTGTTTCTCGTACCACTGCCAGCTGGGTCTTACCACTGCCCGCTGGATCGATCGATCGAGCGGGCAGTGCATACTTCCGTTTTCCACCACTGCCAGCTAGTGCACTTCCATTCGATCGATCGAGCGGGCAGTGCATACTTCCGTTTTCCACCACTGCCAGCTAGTACACTTCCGTTCGATCGATTGAGCGGGCAGTGCATACTTCCGTTCGATCCACCACTGTCAGCTCGATCGTTCCGATCCACTTCCGTCCCCAATTTTCGAAATCACTCCCACAAAACTATCCAGCGACCGAGCGGAAAGATGTTACACATCAATAATAATAATAATAATTTTATTTCTTTTGTCGTGTCCTGCGAGGCCGAGTGCATGTCCTTCTAGTCCACGCCCGTGGCCGATCTGCGTGTCGGGATGAGAGATAGAATGGATGGAGATGAATGAAACTGGGCAAGGATGTGGAAGGAAGCGGCCGTGGCCTGTCAGTAGGTACCGTCCCAGCATTTGCCTGGTGTTGAAAATGGGGAAACCACGGAAAACCATTTCAAGGATGGCCGACGGTGGGGATTGAACCCACGCGTCTACCGAGTAAGCAGAGAGCTTGGTCCCATGACCTACCGCTGCGCTTTAGCTGTCGGTATAATAATAAGAAGAAGAGGGAAAAGAAGAACTATTGTACAGAGTGTGACAGATACATAAAGGTCATAAGGGAACAGTCAGATATGGAATTACAAAATGTAAATTATTTTTCATCAACTTCGAACAGGTTATGGGATGGTTCTAATTGTTAATAACCATTCATTTTAAGGGGGAAGTTCAGGGGTTCCAAGCTGGTGGCTTGTGCTCCGAATGGAAGCCGCTAAATGTCAGAGCTCTCAGCTAGTGGCTAAGCTTCCTTATCTTCCCTCCTTGGGGAAGGAAGACTCTGAACGCATCTCCTGGCTACGATATTACGAGGAGCATGAATATTTGAACGAATGAAAGTATGACCATCATTCAGCAGACAGACGATGGTGCGTAATCTAACCTAATAGTTCGGCAGAAGGCACGTCCATCTCGGCTCTGTGTAGACCAGCATGCACCGCATTTAAAACTAATACATTGTTTGAATTGAACAGATAAAACTTCGTCACAAGAAAGAAGTCACTTAAACCCTTCATTTTGAGACAGAATTTTTCGACAAAATCACTAGAATTTCGATTTTTACATCCAGGCTATCTCTTTTAAAGGTAAAAATAGATTACCTAAACTAGTCCTAGCTTGAAAAGACCTTCACGAATATACAGTATATATAATTTCATTAAATTAGATTTCAGACTTTGTACCGCCACTTCACCAGTAAGTTGGACTACGTACACTCTACAGTAATAGGAGCTTCGGAAAGCAGATAATTATGCAGTCTTATCCCAAACCGTGTCGGCGGCTTCTCTGTCGTAGGTGTGCAGCAAGCAATATACCACACAGGCGAAAGTTGCAGATTCAATAACTCAAAGGTTTCGCATTCAGATTCGATTCCCCCGCTGCACATCTACAGTAATGCAGATGAGATGCTGGCCTGTACGTCTGTTTATCCGAAGCTCCTATTGCTTTGTTATTGCTGTTGTTGATTTTTATAGACGATTGCGCCACTTTGGTCATTTTTCCCCATGTACTTGGGTGTGCATTTACATGTAGGATTTTGCTGATAATCTATGTTATTATAATGTCTGTAGCAGGAAATACATTCGTAATTGAGACAAGGAATGGGAATAAGGTAATAGTGGCCTTAAGGTAGGAACTACGTCAGCATTTGCCTGCGGGGGAAGCCACAGATAGTCGCTTTTAAGATAGCTGAGGTGGAATTCGAACCCACTGTCTTTTCAGTTCTCTCTCAGAAGGCTGAGTGTACCCATTATAGGCCTCAGACCAGAATTGCATTTCTTGAGAGAACCGGAGAACTGGGATCTCAGGGGTGACAACCAAGAAAGCTAACCTCTTCACCAAGAGGTAGTAGTTTCTATTACTACTGTATAGGCAGCCCGATCTACTGAGCTGTATGCGCATCTGTAACACGGTATTTCACAATAAGTTGCGAGGATAGATTACTATTTTGACCACCTCGTGGTGTAGTGACTAGCAATTTTGGTTAACACCCCTGTGGTCTGGGTTCGATTCCCGGCTCTACTAAGAAAGTTAATTCTGGTCAGAGGGCTAAAGCGGGCCGCAACTCTGCCTTGTGAGACAGAGCTGAGAAGAGACGGGTTCGATTCCTATCTCAGTCATTCTAGAAGTAGTTTTACGTTGTTTCCCCACTTTTATTTCAGGCAAATGCCTGGATGGTACCTAACTTCAGATCACTGCCACCTCGTTTCAAATTCTGAAATCAATTACAAATACGCGTCCTAGAACAGCAATCTGAAAGACACATGTTGTCGAAAAACCTCTCAATAATCAACTACAAAGCGGCTTCGGTGGCGTAGTTGGTACAATTCTGAGCTTCTATGCCCAAGATCGCGGGTTCAAACCCGGCCGAAGTCTCGAATAATTTAAGAGCGTTAAAAATCCCTTAGTATGCCTTCCATCGGAGGAGAAGTAAAACCGGCGGTCCCATGTCAGAGATTTATGGCATGAAAAAGAACCTTCTATTAAATACACTTCTAGAAGCTTAAATGTATAGGTTAGTTTGATAACGTTATATTAGTTCCAACAATCACTGCCAGGTACTAACTGCAAAGGCATTTAGTAGCCACGTCCGCAGCTAGGTGTCGTAGACTGTAGCATTTGGTAGCAAAAGTAGTAACTACTTGTAAAAATTAATCATCTGAAGTCCTTCTACCTGAATCACAGATAACGCAAACTAATACAGCCATCACAATTAACACCGGTTCTCAATCAAATTCTACACACACCCAAAGTGCACGGGGCTACATGACCACGTTGTCACAGTCCCTAAACTAAGGAAGCAACCAACCAATCAACTATAAAAGCAGGTGATAATTTCATCCTGCAAGTTACATTCACCACCATCACCATCCAATACTTTAGAGCACAGGAATTCATAGATTTAAGGAATATTATTTTGAAAATGACTTAAAACGTTTTATAAAAAGGTTTTAATAGCTGAAATGCCAAGAGTCACAGTATTTACAGCGTACGCTTGAGAGGGGAAATAGGAGGGCTAAGAGTGCTCGTCCATGTCGTCATTATGTGGAGTGTTCCTGGGTTTGTTGACATCTCAGCCGTAGTAGGCAACTGGGTAGACACCACCGTAGTATGGGTAGCCTCCATAGGCAAGGTACACAGCCTCAGATGCCTTGAGGGACTCCTGGGGGGCCTTGGCTTGGCCCTGAGGGCCGGGGAATGGCGCGGGGAAGGGCAGAGCTGACACCGTGGCCAGGAAGGCGAGGGCGGCCATCACAACAATCTGGAACAAACAACATTCAAATCATAGTTTCCATTCATCTTTATACACAAACAAGTATTTCCCCGGAGGCTCCCAACTAGTTCGTGTTGTTTCATTTCAGCGGTTCGGATATCGTAGTCATTTAGCCCCTTGTACTTGGGTGAGTGTTGAATTTTGTCTGATAACCTGTGATATTATGATGGCTAGGGCTAGGATTTCAATGATTCTGCATCCTCTTTTTTGTACGCACAATTTATTGGTTGTTTGGTTCATTACTTTAGGGGCTGTGACAACGACATATGAGGGGAAACAAAAGTCAATGACCTTTTAGATTTGGGTGAATTAATGAACCATAGCAAAGTTGAGAAAAAATACCCTTAAAACGAGTCGTCACACGACCCTCTCCGATAATTGGTTCGCGAGATAGCGGCTTAAGTCGGGCACGGACATCGTGGCCGGCGACATGCTCGTTTAAGCAGAATTCCTGTCATCCACCTATTACAACCCGGTCATGAAGCCCCGTGTACTTTGGGTGTGTGTAGAATCTGTCTGATGTATTGTATGTCTACCCCTTATTATTCCCGTTTTTCCAACGGGGTCGGGGATGAGATGTGATGGAAGTCTTTGTGGCGATGGTTTTTACGGCCGGATGCCCTTCCTGATGCCAACCTCATGAGAGGAGTTAATGAAAGATGAAATGAATGATGGTGAATGAAACTGGGCAAGAATGTGGAAGGAAGCGGCCGTGGCTTGTCAGAATTTACCGTCCCAGCATTTGCCTGGTGTTGAAAATGGAAAACCACGGAAAACCATTTCAAGGACGGCCGACGGTGGGGCTTGAACCCTCGCGTCTACCGAGTCAGCAGAGAGCTTGGTCCTATGATCTAATGCTGCGCGTTAGCCAGCGTCGGTTGTGTAGAATCTGTCTGATAAACGGTGTTAATTGTGATGGCTGTATTAGTGTGTGTTACATGTTTTTATCATCTTAAATGATCTTGTCGACTTCGTCGTTACGCTGGGGTCTGGCGTTACGTTACGGTGACGGGACGAAATGTACCCAGATGCACTGAGGTGTGTGACGTCATAGCACCACTTGGTGCATGTGTTCCCCGACAATCTCTACTTCTTTAGTATAAGACAAAAATCCCCGATTCTTGGATGTCACGGGTAATCTCGAGAACCACTGAATGGATTTTGATGTGGTTTTCACCTTTCTGTAAAGGATATCTCGAGGAAAGATTCTGTAGAAAATAATTTATGTATAATCAAAGGAAGCCAAGCAGTAACGATTTCAGTGAACAAATCAAAAACAAACTTGGCGTCCGTGCGCTTCTTAAGCTTACGCTGGGCAAACCGTTAATGTACAATATACTAAGAGCGTAGGAATTGGTCAGCATGAAAAGTTCTACAAAAAAGTCCGTGAGAGCATATCTCTTTCTTCAATACATCGCCCACTATAAGTGTTTTTAGACTGGATGGAAGGGGCACGTCCCCGCGCGCTCTGGTGAGCGTGACCGCATCCCGCGCGCTTGACCTTGCTTTGCCCTTGGTGTGCACTTGCCGTTCGCGAGTAATTTGAAACAAGGTAAAGTATTATAAAGCAAGATAAGTATTATGCAGATAATTTTCTAACATGTCAAGAGTCTTTCTAGCATTTGTAGCATTTAAAATGACACTAAGTCTAGTCTTTCAGACTGACTGTCACTTTTTTGATTCAAGTAAGGACTGCAGACGATAATTTCCAGTAGTTCCTACTTATGCAACCAAATGCTACCGTCCACGACACCTAGCTGTGAAATTCGCTACTACTAGATGCCATCGCAACCCCTGCCTGGTGACGAACGTTGGAACTTAGAGCATTAATCAAACTTAACCTACACATTTTGGCTTCGCACAAGTGTAGTTAGTGGAAGGTTCTTATTCAAGCCGTAAATCTATGACACATCGATGGCAAAACTGCATAAAGTTACAAGGAGATTATGTTGAGAAGGTGGACGTAACAACTGATGTGAAATGTACTTCATTTGGGTGGGGAAAAAAATAAAGTGTAACACAATATAGTACTTCCTTCGTAGATTTAGAAGGTGATGGTTGTGCGAGTATTACATTCCAAACAATTCTAACTTATCAGGTATAGCAACTGGAGATATTGCAATCATCATCATCTTAAACAGCTCCAGTCACCCGGGTGCTGTGAACTAGTCCTCTCCATTTCTTTCTGTCCATGAAGAGTTGGTCTTCATGAGTGCTCTCCCAATCCAGCCCTTTGTCACCCTTAATCTGGTCTATCCATTTCTTTTTAGGTCTTCCAACACATCTCCTTCCTTTGATGATCAGAATGAAGTATGCCTTTGCCTTTTGTTCATCTTTCATCCGTTGGATATGTCCATACCACCTCAGACGAGGCCTCTGTAAGGTCTCCATTACAGTGGTGTTAATACCTGCTTCTGCACGATTTATTTCATTTCTTACTTCATCCTTTCTTGTCCTCTGAAGCATGGTACGCACAAACTTCCTTTCGGATGCCTGAAGTCTACTGTTATCTCTTTTAGAAAGGGTACATGTTTCAAGTGTGTAAGTCAGTATGGGTATGTAGAATGTTTTAAGTAATATATGTTTACACGGTATAGGTACTTTGTTATCCCACAGTAGTATTCTGACTTGGTTGTAGAAGATTCCTGCATTATTTGTTCTGTTGGTTATCTCACATTTACTGCTATTGTCCAAACTCAAAATGCTGCCAAGATATTTGAATTGGTCAACATTTTGAAGTTGATGGTTGTTCAGGTAGATGCTTGTACTAGTACACCCTGATCCTTTTGCCATAGCCACAATCTTATTCTGACTAATTTTAAGCCCGTATTCCTCAAACAACTTGTTCCAAATCTCTAGATTTTTTGCACCACTTCTTAACTACGAACTGGGGATCGTTAGGGTGCCTGGTTCATTCTCACATTCTCAGGGACTTGTGGAATGAACACTGAGAAGTACAAGTCAACAATGAAACTGCACGAGTATGTATGTATCTATGTATGCAAATGGATTATGCTAGAATATTTCTCTTGTAATGAAGCTTGAATTAATACTAAAAGTGATGCTTAGTCTGTTAATTGAGTTGTTTTTACGATTATAAAAAGTAAACATAAAAGTGGGACTGTTGCTAACTGATTGATGAGATGTAGTGGTCTCGAGCAAGAAGACTGTGATTATCCGTAAACTGTTGAAAAATGGCATAGTCTACTGCCGTATTACTGCTAGATAACACATCACATTACACGTAAGCTCATGTTCTTGTGGTACAAAGTGGGCTTGTAAGTACAGCTGTTGAGATTATAGAGTTTGCTAGTGCGTCGCAAGGATGATGGATCATGGCGACTTCAGAACTTAAGTGTTGGTTGGTTGGATGAAATTACCGTCTGCAGTCCTTACTTGAATTAAAAAACAGATAACACACTAATAAAGCCACCACAATTAACACCGGTTATAATACAGAATCTACACACACCCAAAGTACATGGGGCTATATAGCTGCGTTGTCACAGCACCTAAACTAAGGAACCAACCAACCAACCAACCAAAATATTGAAAATTTGTTGCTACTCTTAAGAAAAGATTTTAAAGCAAAATATTTGAAAGTTTGGTCCTGTGTCCGTACAACATTGATATTTTGCTCACACGAAATGGAATTGGCTGTTCATTATTTTGTAATAATATTTCATTAAAGACTGATAAATTGCTTAAATCATACAATCAAAGAAGAATAACCGGAGTTCGGCATATTTCCCATTTAGACAGGAAATGTCTTGAAAATTGCATTAAAAAATCTTCGTCTTTTCAGTAACATTTTTGTATTTTCGTAAGGTTTATCACTATTGAAGGGCTTGGTGAAGGAACCAGATACGGAAGCTTTACTTTTGGGACAGAATTAGTTACACATCCATCCTGATGAGAGGAATAAATCCTGCTTTGTTTGGTGTAAGAACGAAATCGTACCATAGAAAACCCGCACAGCTGGAGAGTGAGGTAGATTCAGTAATGTTTGGTGGCTCAGATTACTTAGAATAAGATTTTAAACTTGCAAGAAACTTCACAAACTTGTCAACATGGAATATTCTAAACGTGTACAAATATTGTTTAATATTTGGATGGTATTTTTAAATTAATTCCTTAATTGAGACATGGATTAATAAGTAATAATCCTGAGTGCCCCAACAACTGAGATTTTTGCAATATATACAGTATTTTCAGCAAGAACATAAACATTTAATGTGTTTGGTGAATGAATCAGGCACATGGCATTTTAGTGAGATACAATTTTACTTTCAAAGCAGGAAACTACATTCACTCCAGTTCTATAAATATTTCAAATGAGGACCTGCGGCTAAAGCTCTCGCTGCCGTCTACCGCTCAGGTGACAAAGTTACTTCGAATAAGACAGGAAAAAGAGAGATTCATATTTTTTATAGCCTAAGCAAAATTTTTAGCCTATTTTCATTTTATAAAAAAATAGACTTCTGAGGCACTACTGCAAGTTTACATATAAGACTTTAAAAAACCTGGTAACTAAAAAAAACAACATGGCGGCCAAGCGAAGCTGAGAATTTAAATAGACATTTCTCGCGATTTAACCATCCAAACGCAAAGAAACTTGGTACAGCAAATGTTTATTCAGATTGTAATGCACTGAAGTCTAATTTAGTTCAATTGTTAACACAACCTCAAGATGGTGGCTGTGCGAAATATTTTACCGGCATCCTATATCTACGAAATTATTACTGATATCACCCTGAAATTGTGTACGGTGGTAAAGGGTACTACTACAAGTTTATCTATGTAACGTTCAAAAATCTGTAAAGTTCAAAACGAACAAGGCGGCGAAACGAAGTTGAAACATTTTAAGAGAATTTTCTCGCGATTTAACCATCTGAGCGCAGTGAAATGTGGTAAAGTAAATGTTTATACACTTTGTAGTGCACTGGCATCTAATTTAGTTCAATTGTTTACATAACCTCAAGATGGTGGCTGAGCGAATTTTTAAAATTAAGTTTTTATTTCTTGTGTCGTAATCATGCGATCGAAGTGAAAGTTTGAATAATGAACCTACGCAATATTTTTCCTTTAATGGTATATAGCTCTATGGCCTATACATATAACAATCGAACATGGCAACCATCCGAAATATTTAGATGGTTCTCAATATCTAAGAATCTATTACAGCAATCGAACTGAAATTTTGTATGTAGATAGAGGCAATTAACATTAGTAGGATATATGAACATAGGCTTTAGTTCTTCACGGAACTACTTGTTTTAAATTGTCTTTAATATTCAGATGAAACAGATCTGATTTCTTAACAAATTTACATTATTGTTACGATATTCATAACCATTCTTCAAATACTGTAGTATCAAGTTAGATGTGAAATAATATTATTTTCAGCAGAATTCTATTGATATTTTGGAAGGTTATGCAACAAATACTGAAACATTTTGTAGTGAATATTTTATTGTACGCGAAATATTTCACCGGCTTTCAATAAATTATCTCCGAAACTATTATAGGTATCACCCTGAAATATTGTACGGTACTTACAAAAACCTGTTTACTACAAAACGAACATGGCGGCCAAGCGAAGTTGAAACGCAATGAAACTTGGTACAGCAAATGTTTATACACATTGTAATTTATTGGCATCTAATTTAGTTCAATTGTTAACATAACCTCAAGATGGCGGCTGTGCGAAATTTCAAAATTTAGTTTTTTATTCCTCGTGTATTAATAATGCGATCGAAGTAAATGTTTGAATAATGAACCTACGCATAAATCGTCATCTAACACTACATAATTCTATGGCCATCCAACATGGCGACCATCAGAAATATTTAGACGGTTCTCAATATCTACGAATCTATTACAGGGCGGCTTCTGTGGCGTAGTCGGTAGCAGGCTGAGCTTCTATGCCCAAGATAGCGGGTTCAAACCCGGCTGAAGCCGTCGGATTATTTAAGAGCGTTAAAATCCCTCAGTATGCCTTCCTTCGGAGGGGATGTAAAGCCGGCGGTCCCATGTCATAGATTTATGGCATGTTAAAGAACCTTCCACTAATTGCACCTGTGTGAAGCTAAATTGGATAGGTTAAGAATGTAAACAACGCTCTTAGGTTTCTACGTTCGTTGCCAAGAGCCGACTGCGGTGGCGTCTAGTAGCTAAGTTCTGAACTTGGCCTAGTAGTCGTAGACGGTGGTGCTTGGTGGCAAAAGTAGGAACTATTTGAAAAATTCTAAATTGCAGTACTTAAATTAAAAAACAGATAACACACACTAATACAGTCATCACAATTAACAACGGTTATCAGACAGATTCTACACACACCCAAAGTACACGGGGCTACATGACCGCGTTGTCGCAGTCCCTAAACCTAAGAACCAACCAATCTATTACAGCAATCGAACTGAAATTTTGTATGTTGTTAGAGGCGATTAACATAAAATAGGCTGTATAGTTCTGCACGAAACTACCTATTTTAATATAATACTCACAAAGTACTTGTTCATGTTAGAGCTGTCGTTAGTATTTCTGCTCAACTGATACTGTATCTTCATTACCCTCAGTCTTGTATTTATACTCCAATACTGCCGATGCCCTTGAAAGCTAATGAGTATCGCTGCTCTGCCGATGGTAAAGTAACGTCACTCATCGGTTCCGGTCTCGGGAGGAGGAGGGTGTGGTCTGAGCGCATTGTGTCGCTAGCTCGTGGGATGTCTAATGCACCATTATGTGCATTCATTTACTTTTCGTGCATTTCTCAATGTCAATTACTCTTGTAGTGGTTGCCCCACATCCGCCATGGCAGCTGCCGATACCTTTGGGTGGATCCTCAAATAATTATAGTGTCGAAATCTTGATTCATTTACCTTGCATTTGATGTATTCAATATACGAACATGCCTATAAGGAAGCAAGTGCTTTGAAATGTTACTAATGCTGGCGAAGAAAGGTCGACTCTAAAATCAACTGGTGCCATTTCACGAGGCCACAGCAAACATAATTCTTTCAGGCTTATTTCCCCTCTCTATCTTCAAAACCGCTTCACGAATGATGAAGGAAAAAAGAAACGAACTATGTGCTGTATACGGGTCTTACATACAGTAATTTGCCCCTTTGGCAATTTGCTTCTTAAACTTAAATAAACTCATTCACACCTTTTGGTATTGGTGGTAGCGTGGTGTTGGGGTAGCTTTACCTGAATATAGCAAATACATAAAACAATATGAAAAGAAATTAAAACCGGTAGGGATAGTGAACATGTTGTACAGTAGCCTATAAGACTAGCATAAGGATAGTTGCATGTGAGAGCAAATGTGGAATGCAAAAGTGTGAGCAAATGTGTGAGCAGAAACAATAAACTTAGCTTTAACCTAACCTAACCTAACCTAACTTCGCTTAACCTTACCTAACTTCACCAAGTTGGGATAGGCAGAATGGCTGAGGTATGAATCATATCCCAGCTCCTGTCAGTTTTGCCTGACAAGTCAGAGTGTACCCCGTTCCACTCCTGAGACCAGAAATTAAATATCTTTTGCAGAGCCAGGAATCGAACCCGGGGCCTTCGCAGTAACAGCCAAGAATGCTAGCCACTACACCAAGAGGTGGGCAATATAAGGCTGGTCTTGATTGTACATGATCAATCAATAATTACCTAATAATAATAATAATAATAATAATAAAGTCGCCTCCGTAGCGTAGCGGTCAGCATGATTAGCTGCCGCCCCGGAGGTCCTGGGTTCGATTCCCGGCTCTGCCACGAAATTTGAAAAGTGGTCTGAGGACTGGAACGGGGTCTACTCAGCCTCGGGTGGCCCAAATGAGTAGAGGGGGTTCGATTCCCACCTCAGCCATCCTCGAAGTGGTTTTCCGTGGTTTACCACTTCGTCTTCGGGCAAATGCCGGGATGGTACCTACTGTAAGGCCACGGCCGCCTCCTTCCCTCTTCCTAGCCTATCCATCCCAATCTTCCATCCCTTCCCCTCCCTCATGACGCCCCTGTTCGCTTTGCAGGTGAGGCCGCCTGGGCGAAGTGCTGATCACACCTCCCCAGTTGTATCCCTCCCGACCTAATGTTCCAAGCTCCAGGACACTGCCTATCGAGGCGGTAGTGGTGCGTTCCCTCGCTGAGTCCGTGGGAACCACCAACCTAGAGGATACATTGACTAAATAAAATAAATAAATAAAAAAATAATAATAATAATAATAAATATTCCAATAACGACAATGCCATGGTATGTTAACGTCCAGAAAGATCTGAAAGAAATGGGGATACGAGAAGAAGATGCACAAGACCGAAGTCTTTATAGAGCAGCCATCAAGACGTTTGGGACTTTCCGGGACGAAAAACGGACAACTGGTGCGAAATGGACAGAGGAACGTCGTGCTAAACACAGTGAGCTCATGAAGACAATGTGGATCAAGCAAAAAATGAGCAACTGCCAGAATGTAAAATGAGGCTTATCGTGGTCCCTAGTTGGTCGATTAGCGAAATTGAATGAATAATAAATATTCCATTTAGCAACTACACGGCCGACCTCTCCCTGTGTCGTCATTCACGGTCTCAAGGCGTGGCGGCCATCTTGCGCATTAACCCCTGCCCCAGCTATGACCATTGAACTGTAGGTACGACTGGAACGACTCCTCCCATGGTAACCCTCGCTGAAAACTGCTTCCTGGTCATCGCCTCCTTGACGTGCACTACCAGGCGTAACCAGTAGCACCAAAAACTGTCATACCATTGAACTCTAGGTTGCAAGTCAGCTGATATGTCGTGATTCTTTCCATATATTTGACCGTACGTACCTCTGTGCAACGTTATATGTATGGTATTTTCCAATAATACGGTGGGTTTACGGTCTACTTTATTTTCGAATTGAGATTTGTAATGAAGTAACATATTCTGCGTTTATGGATACGTCTTACATCAAATTTTGACATAATAGGCCTAAATAGCACATGAAAAATACACGCAGGCCCTATTGTAGGTTATAAGTCATTAGTCACAGAATTATAACCTAGGCCTAGCATATATTACAGATTTCCATGGGAACGTCCAGATGTATTAAAGAAATGGGTTATAGCTGTGAACACTTTTATAAATCATGCTACTTGTTTCATTCAAATAGAAACAAACCATTGCTTAAAGATAATGCGGTAACTGCAATTTTCAATTTACCACAGCATCTGCTTCAGCCACCCAAGAAAAGACTGAGAGTTATTGAACGACAAGTAGCCTACATGTTGAAGTATGTAGACCTAGACCTAATATTTACTGTCACGTTTTTCATCAGCATAGGCGTAAAATTTCACATTTTCCAGTATACTTTTATGATGTCAGTCTTGGAGACGATAAAAAGAATTCGGCTTCAGGTATCTTCCCTGCCGGACCCTGATCGTTTGCTGTATGACTTATGTGAGGTCTAAGTTTCGATCTACTTTGAAGAAAAGGAAGCTTGTAGTTTTACGTGACCGTTAATCTTGTGATCATGAACCAAGGGATCTCCATTTTACGTGGAATCTGAACCACAGTACATGGCATTTCACTTCGAAAATCTCACATGCAATGACCGGGAATCGAACCTGGTCCACCTTGGTGAGTGGCGAATAGCTTGACCACTCCGCCATCACGCCCCATTGCTTTGAAGAATATTGAACATGTAGTTGTTTTGTATACGAGTAAATAAAGTATGTATTTTTGTTCACTAAGCATCTATTTATTTCGGCGTAAGTTCCGTTTAGTTTACCATTCACCTAAATGTTTAAAAGTACATCTTTTACTTGTATCTCATCGTACGTACGTACATCATCCTTTCGTTCGTATACGTCAAACTCGCCTCCTTGACGTGCACTACCAAGAGTAACTAGTCGCACCAAAAACCGCACTTTGCTCCCATACAGTCGGCATTCCAGCATTACCTAGAGTTCAATTGCTATGACTGACCCCTCCATAAGAATAACATAGGACAGTTGCGCGCGGCGGCCATCTTGCGCATTAGCCCCTACCCCAGAACCGGCCTTTTTTATCCTACTCATCTAAAATAATCACACAAAGTTATATGCTCTAAGTTATTGGTTGATATTTCTGGGTATTTTGCGGTGACAACCCCCTGAGAATACTCACAATTTTCCAGGATTGTCATTCCCCCCCCCCCACACAAAAAATGTATATACGCCCCTGCCACCAGCACCCTTAAGGCCTCAGGGCTGAAGTGCACTTTCCATTGAATTCTCTTCTCCATCACTTTCCTATCAGCCTTTCATTGGGCCACCTATCGGCGTAGTGACTACCTTTTCTTGTTGTTGATTTATTTAGGAGCCTTTCGACATCGTGGTCATGTAGCCCCGTGTACTTTGGTGTGTGTGGAATTTGTGTGATAACTTGTGTTATTGTGATGGCTGTATTAGTGTGTGTATTAGTAATTCAGATGAGGTTTGGGAAGGAGGTGCCCATGGCCTTAATTTAGGAACTATGTTGGCATTCACCTGGAGTAGAAGTGGAAAACCACGGACAAACACTTCCATGATGGCTAAGGTGGGAGACGAACCCGCCTCTTTTCAGTTTTGCCTCGCGAGGCTGAGTGTGCCCCGTTCCAGCCATAAGGCCAGAATTACGTTTCTTAGCAGAGCTTTACATCGAACCCGGGACTCTGCCGTGACAGCCTAGAGTGCTAGCCTCTACGCAACGAGGTGGACACCGCGGGGATCCGAGTTTTGAGTCCAGGTTTTACCAATAAACTTAATTCTGATCTGAAGGCTGGAACGGGACACACTCAGCCTCGTGAGGAAAAACTGAGAAGAAGAGGGCTTGATTCACACTTTCCAGGCAAATGCAGGGATGGTACCGAAATTATGGGCATGGCAACCTCCTACCTAAATTCTAGCCTCAATTGCAGATACTCTCAAATACATGAGGCTACATAACCTGGACATCAAATTGGCAGGTGAAAAGCTAAACGACGTAGGAGACTTCTGTAAGTTAGGAAGCAAAGCAAAGAGGATATAAGAAGTAGGTTGGCTCAGGCAAGGAAAGCATTTCTTCAAAAAAGGAATCTGTTGACTTCGAATATAGATTTAGGTATTAGGAAGTCATTTTTGAAAACCTTTGTCTGGAGCGTGGCGCTCTATGGAAGTGAAACTTGGACTATTGGTGCAGCAGAAAAGAGGAGAATTGAAGCATTTGAAATGTGGTGTTACAGGAGAATGATGAAGATCAGATGGGTAGATAGGGTTACAAACAAAGATGTATTAAGACGAGTGGGAGAGGAGAGATGTTTCTGGCGACTGCTAATGAAGAGAAGAGATAGGTTAGTAGGACACATACTAAGACACCCAGGAATAGCAAGCATAGTCATGGAAGGAAGGGTCGAGGACAAGAACTGTAGGGGTAGACCAAGGTTATAATATGTTAAACAGATTGCCTTGGATGTAGGTTGTAGTAGCTATGTACAGATGCAACGATTATATCAAGGCAGGGAAGCATGGAGTGCTGCATCAAACCAGTCAAAAGACTGAAGACTCAAACAACATAACCACGATGTCGCAAAGTTGATAATTAAATCAACAGCAACAACAGTTCAATATTATTCTGTTCTCCTGGAATCCTGTATTTGCTGGTGCAGGAAGAGTTAGTTATTGTTGTTTTAAGGGGCGGAACTACGAGGACATCTGCCCCTGGTCCAGGTTAGGACAAACAACACGTATTAGGTCCTTGGCATTGGCAATGCGAGTATATTTCCGACTTGGAAGAGAAATGAGCACGGGTTTTACGACATTGGCATCCTCATCTTGATGCAGTATCACAATGTCATGTATTACCACATCCTATCAAGGCCAAGAACATTTATATGCAAATTACTGCGTATATTTCTTCCTGATAGATAAACGTGTTTATGATGGAGTAAGACTTGGTTTAATAATAACAATAATATGAACAATAACAAGAAGTTCCGTGACGAACTAAAGAGCCCACTTTTCTTAAAGTTAAATTTCATGCCAATGATTAATCTACAGTATAATGACGAAAATAAGTTGGTAATATCGAAATGTCTAATTAGTTCGAAATATTCCTGGTATAACGCAGCCTAATAGAGCACCACAGTTGGCAGCCCTGAATATATTCTTAGTTCCATCTCTTAAGGTACAGAATACAAAATTTGGTTGAAGTCCAATGGACGTTACACGCACCTATCAGCATGCGTAAAAGCATGTGGGCAACAATGTCATGGTGTGCTGGTTAGAAATAATCGCAAATATTATGATATCTTGTTGTGCCAATTTTGGATGAAATCCATTTGTTAGTATAGAAGTTACATGTATTTCAAAATTGGTTCTATCAGCAGGCTTAGAATCATGTTGGTAGAACTGAAGTATATAAGTTACTCCAAAATTAATCTAAAATGTCAAGTACTATACGTGTGCATAGTTTAAAGCTGTCGGCTTGCATACTTACCGATATATTGGTATTTGGATAAAAGAATAGAGAGATCAATTATTAACAGTTGGCAGCCCTGGTGGCTCTTAAGAACACGCTCAGTTATATCTGTTTATGTAGACATATTACATACAAAATTTGGTTGAAATCCAATTGATAGTGTAGAAGTTACAGGCATTTAAAAATTGGGCCTATCAGAAGGCTTAAAATTATTTTGGCAGCACTTTCATGTATGGCCTCTTGGAAATTAAACTGAAATAGTGTTATCTACATGTGTGCCAATTTTGGAATAGCTCCATTGCATACCTTCCAAGATATCCAACATGGAGCTCAAATTTCTAGTGCGTTTTTTCAGCAGTTGGAAGCACTGACATCACTTTCAAATATGGACGTGAGATATTCCGGTATACACTATTACTCATACTAAGTTTGGTTTCGATTGCTGCAGCCGTTTAGGAGTTGATAGGAGGGGACACACACACAGCCAGACAGACAGAAGGACAGACAGACAGACAGACAGACAGACAGAAGGACAGACAGACACACATTTTCCCGGAACGATCTCATTAGTCTGCTTTTTCCTCATTTTTGCAAAATGTGAAAAGTAGGCTAAAAATAAGAGAAACAGAAGGATTTCTTTTCGTGATTCAGGACCAATTTGTGTGCACTAAGAATTATTAGCGCCACATTCTTGGGAAGGATACTTCGGACAAGTAATAAATAATATCGTATGACCTCGGATGCAAGCTATTTGACGCCCAGAGGGCAGCTTGCATGCCGATTTTTTTGTTCCTTGGAGCGCTATGCAAGTCAAGGTTAGATATCTAAGCTCCTTGACACTATAGCGCTTTCTAGTAGAGAAAGGAGGAACTTTGTGTTGGCGGAAAATCCCGAGATTAATTTTGCCATTATGAACACTGCCTACTGAATTCAAATGGGTTCTTTAACATGCCAACAACGTATGACATGCATGTCGTAATTTTTGTCGCCTTTCAAAAATCACTTACCACGGCCAGGAGCGAACCTGACATAATAACCACCCACCCACCGTGGCAATCATCAAACAAATGACGTCTGTGCAATAGATCAACTGAATCAATCCAAGATATCACGGGGGGATGCCTAACGCTTGCTCCAAAAGAATACTTGAAGCGGCATAGCAACGTCGCGAAAGTAGTGCATCAAGCTTTTGCACGGCGATACGGTTTTGTTGACAAGGAAGTCCCATATTATAAATGCAGACCTGATCAGGTTCTGAACAAGGATAATGCCAAGATCTTATGGGATTGCATTATAATAACATATCGTTCTGTAGAAGCCAACAGGCCAGACTTCGTGATATTCGATAAGGAATCACACAAGGCTACCTTGGTCGATGTTGCTGCTCCTCTCAGTGAAAACCCACAGAACACGGTGGCTGAGAAAAGGCGCAACTACCAGGAAACTTGCCGCTGAGATCAATCACATACGGCTTAAAGGAAGTGTTTGACATCCCAGTAGTTGTCTCTGTTTAATCACAAAGGACTGGGATCATGCAAAGTAGAGCCTTGGCTTGAAGAGGAACCATATGAGGCTGCCCTCCTTGGTACTACAAGTATAGTAAGCTTTCATCTCTTCAGCAACTTGCTCTGAACATCTTGAGATCCAGTGCTATCATCAGTGTCTTTGGCTCGCAAGGAGTCCGACGGTGATGGTTTTCATATGTAATAATAGTAGGCCTAATAATACTAATAACTAGTGGACCCGTGCGAGAATGCTCGCATAATGGGTTGTGTGCGCCCCATGTGTACAGACTACCCGCCCGGCCATAGTGCTATGCGGGCTGTATGCGATACTGTCCTCGCAGGGGCTAACGTCTTGTTTATTTGTTTAAAAGCACATTATAAACAAACAAATATATTTCCGTTGACTTTTCAAGAAATGCAAGATATTTCCTGTATTATTGAGACGATTTGGAAGATTTTGGTACGAACCACACCTTCTAACTCCCTCTGGTTTAGGAGCTTGAGTTTTGTGAAACATACACCTTAGCGTATTATATAGAAAGTTTTTATTTGTTTGTCGTCTGGCCACTTGAAAGGCCGAGTGCAGGTCTTTCTAGAAGACGCCCGTGGGCGACCTGCGCGTCAGGATGAGAGATGGAATGGATGAAGATGAAGGAAACTGGGCAAGGATGTGAAAGGAAGCGGCCGTGGCTTGTCAGAAGGTACCGTCCCAGCATTTGCCTGGTGTTGAAAATGGGAACCACTGAAAACCATTTCAAGGACGGCCGACGGTGGGGCTCGAACCCACCCGTCTACCGAGTCAGCAGAGAGCTTGGAGCCATGGCCTAACGCTGCGCTTTAGCCAGCGTAGCCACTACTGTCGGTTACTCAGAGATAATAATAACGTTATTACTTTTACGTGCCTTTTAAATACTGCAATTTTTAGAGACGCCGCGGTGCCGAAATTTTGCCCCGAAGGGGTTCATTTGCATGCTAGCATATCTACTGACACCACTCCCTCGCATTTGCACACCCTTAAATGCCGACAGACTGCGCCAGGATTCGATCCTACAACTTAGGGAACAGCAGGCAAGAACGTTGCCGCTGAGCCACGCAGCCAGACGTGAGGTTTGGGGTAAACCATCGATTTTTAAAATAAATAGGAACCGTATTCGGAAAGCACAGCTGTCAATACTTGGTCATTTTTGTGTTGTTGCTATTATAGCACTTGAGGTGATTGGGGCATATTGGTCATCAGCCCCGTGTAGTTTGGTGTGTGTTGAATTTGTATGCTAATCTGTATTTATGTGATGACTGTAGTAGTGTGTGTAACTGTATTGGGACAGGGATGATTGTTGTTGTTGTTAATTCTTTCAGGGGCTTTGTGGTATCGTGGCCATGTAGCCCCGTGTATTTGGGTGCGTGTAAAATTTGTCTGATTATATGTGTCACTGAGATGTCTGTACTAGTATTTGTATTTTAGAATCAAGGTAGGATTTGGGTGGAAAGCGGCCTGGGTCTTAAGTTCGGTACCATCGCGGCATTTGCCTGGAGTAGAAGTGGGGAAAACCACGGAAACCACTTGCAGGATGGCTGAGATAGAAATATAACCCGCCTCTTCTCAGTTTTGCCTCACGAGGTTGAGTGTATCCCGTTTCAGACCTCAGACCAGAATTACATTTCTTTGCAGAGCCGGGAATCGAACCCGGTCTACCTCGGTGACAGCCAAGAATGCTAGCCACTACGCAACGAGGCGGACTGACAGGTATGAGGCAGGTGCCCTAGCACTTGAAATGAGGTACTATCCCGGCATTTTCATGGAGGGAGTGTAGCAAAAACCGGGAATAACCACACTCAGGATAACTGCTGTCAGAAACTGAACAGGTTCATTAATGTAGTGCAGGCCACGCCAACTCAGTGCTTCGCGAGCTGGCAACAGTGCTCTGCTGTAGGAGAGGCAGCGCTTTGCGAGGCGAGAGTCGTGTTGTTGTTGTTGTTGTTTGGTGAATGGGGCTGGGCAATTCAGCGCGCGTTAGGCGGCGTACCGGTATGAAAACAAATAATAATAACTAGCATTACCCGTCGCGGCTTCGCCCGCGAGTATTCTAGTTGTAAAGAGTACACTTAGCAAAATCTCAAACATGAATGCTATGACTGATTTAACCTTGGTATGAATAATCAGGAAGCTTGTAGTTTTACGCGACCGTTAATCTTGAGATCATGAGCCACGGGACCTCCTTTTTACGTGGAATCCGAATCACAAGACATGGCATTTCACTTCGAAAATCTCACATGCATTGACTGGGAATCGAACCCAGAACACCTTGGTGAGAGGCATACAGCTAGACCGCTGAGCCACCACGCCCCCATGAATAATCAGACTTTATCAATTCAGCTACTGGTGCAGTGATTAGGGGTTTGCCATTTCTTCATAGGTATATCAGAGCGAAGTTAGTTTTCTAGGAATATCACAGACACTGTTAATTTAAGGGCCTTTAAATGTGGTTTTCGGAGACCCATTATAGTCGGGTGAAAAAGACCTTTCGTACCACACTCACACATGAAAATTGCGTGAAAAATTCTAGGGTGCCCCTTAAGCGCATTATACTGTATGTATTGATGAATTTAGCAGCTTAATTTGGTTCAGTGATAACCTTATAACCGTCTGGAAACTTTCACAGTAATGTAATAATTGGAATTGCATTGCGTCTTACAGAAATAGATGGACCTGTGAGATTCTGTTATCATGGTTACCGGCTTGCCACGGTGGGTGAGTGGATAGCGTGTCGGTCTACTAACCCCAAGGTTTCAGGTTCGCTCCTGGCCGTGGTAAGTGATTTTTGAAAGGCGGCAAAAATACGATACGCATGTCATACGATGTTGGCATGTCAAAGAACCCATTTGAATTCAGTACGCCGAGTTCATAATGGAAAAAATAATCTCGGGAATTTCCGCCAACACAAAGTTCCTCATTTCTCTACTAGAAAGCGCTATAGTGTTCAAGGAGCTTAGATATCTAACATCTAACCTCCTTGACTTTCATAGTCAAGGAACAACGAAATTCGACCTGCAAGCTACCCTCTGGGTGTCAAATAGCAAAGCTTGCACCATTCACCCGAGGCCATACGATATTATTATTATTACCATGCCTACCGTGTTGCATTCTTTAATTATTTCATTGTAAATATACTTGTTTTAAGGTATTTATTTAATTGTGAGGCATTTAAAGAGTAAGTGAGTGCGTTTCGCTTACGCATTGGGTTATGCTGAACCTGTAGGTACCCCATATGTGTAGGTTGGTGTTAATGGGACCTTATTTTCGGTACAAAACTGGAATGGGAACTTAGGAGAATAATATAGGGAGGGATAAAAATAACGCCATTTTGTGTACACACAGAAATAATAGTTTTATTGCGCTCCTGATTTTGCACCAATTTTCAACATTCTTTGTTTATCTTTGGCATAGCTTTAAAGCCATAAATTTTCCGATATTTGGAACAATCTTCTGGCAGTTGCAATCCGAAGTATAGCTTCCATGGAAGCATCAGACAAATTTGACCTTCTTTTTGTTTTGTTAATATTCATAATTAAAAACATGTGTTCACAAACGAACGTTGTTCCGAACATAGCAACAAATTTCAGGGCAAGGGCATGAATCCTCGGGAATTCTTGTTCCTCAACGCCTTTATAAAATGAAATCAAATCACCATTGTGCTACCGTCACTACTCGGGTTGGAAAGAGGGGAGGGAAGGGAAAAGCACTGGGGTGCGCAAGCACTAAAAGTTCGCGTTGGCGTGACCTGATATAGTGTGATATGTTGCTGTGCGTGGACGCTCTTGGCGAGGTGGGACGTGTTGGTGATCTTGGAGCCCGCTCTTTTCTTCCCTTTAGCTGTATAAAACTCCTCTTCTCCCATCCTTTATCTGTCTTGGTTGATGACAATGAGACACCAAGCTCCTCATCTCAGATTTCTTGTGAACATCTCTGCCTCAACTGGCCATTACCTTCCCTTTTTAGATACCCTTATTTTCGAGGGGCAGATCACATTCTTTCTTTCTTTCTTTCTTTCTTCCTGTCTCTTTTCACCTTCTTCTTCCTCCTGTTTCTACTGTAAGAGGCCCTAAAGGCGGCAGGATGTGTGTAGCTCCACTATACATGGCGCATCCTCAATAGCGCTACAACCTCAAGGGCTCATTCTTGATGAGCTCGTGAGTTGGGATTTCTGATCTGCATCCGATTTTCTACTTATTTTCGTTGAATTGGAAGTGGGTTCTGTCCTCTACCCATTTTCGTTTTACATTTTATGACTCTACTTCCTTCCTATTCCCTTAATCCTCATTCTTTTATTTTTACTATACCCTATTTTGTTGTTTATTTCTTTTTCTAGTGCAGTGGTAGGTTGTGTGAGTACTGCTGCACTAGAAGAAGTAGAAGAAACAGAAGAAGAGGAATGATGGAAGTAAAAGACGGGAAAATATTTCTCTTTTGTTGTTTATTTCTTTTAATAGGTTTATTATGTGACATGGCCTACTGGAAATACACACCAAGTCTTAGATGTTCTAATAAAGAGAACAACAATTGACCAAAGGGGGTTGACAGATTAAATTAGGGTCGAAATAATGATTATATTATGCAAACACTTTATGGAGGTCCATTTAAGGGATGCGTGGTGGCGCAGAATTCCTCTCACCACGGTGTACCGGGTTCGATTTCTGGTCAATGAATGTGAGATCTTCGAAGTGAAATGCCATGAACTGTAGTTCGGATTCCACGTAAAGAGGAGGTCCCATGACTCATAATCACAAGATTCAAGGTCATGTAAAACTACAATCTTCCTTCCTCTTGAGGTCCATTAAAACGTACAAAGTACTTCCAGGGGGCCATGGCACATAATACGAGTAGGTTGTGTATGAGCCGTTCCCTGGAAATACTTTTTAAGTCTTAATGGACCCCCATAAAATGTTTGCATAAATTTGGTTGTTACATTTTGTCTGATGACTACAATATTAATGTTTTATAAGGTACCCATGAAAACAATATATTTTAAATTAAGTAAAACCCTAATCATGAAACAAACTAAAGTAATTAGTTTACCATTATTGTGAAAGAGACAATATGAAAATTTAAATCAGCATTCTTTGCGAACCTCTTTATCGCTCCCACGAAACCCAGAGTTCCATGGACGACGAATTGAGCAATGCTGTTCTAGTTTGAAAGTTGAATGTATGCTAGTGGTAGTAATATTCATTTTATAGGCCGTCGGGCCAAGCTCTCTGTGGACTTGGTAGATGTGTGGATTCGAAACTCACCGTTGGCCGCCCTTAAAATGATGTTCGTGGTTTCCCATCTTTAACTCCAGGTAAATGATCTCTAATCGGCTACAAACGCTTACTTCCAGCTCATCAGGTACAAAATGTGACATGATTTCCTGGCTTACAGAAGATAATGTGCCGTTTTGTGAAAATTTGCTGAAACCGGACTTGCATAGGCTCATTAAAATGAAGAAAAGCGACACTAAAATATATAAAATAGACGCCCTTCTGTCAGAACATGGTCCTAGTACGCTGAGACTTCCACAGTATCATCCTGATCTAAATCCCATTGAGATAATTTGGTCAACTATTATTTATTTAGCGTATGATGAATACAATATTATGTACAATATATACAGTACAACTACCATCTCAAGTTCATAACTAGAGTTCCATGTTAAAAGTTGAAAGCCAGAGAAGGGCTCCGTTTGAGACACAGTGTAAGTCATATACAGAGCCTCTGTATGCACGTAAAGGACACTCGAATGTAATATGGTCCACTGTCTGTTCCTCTTCTCCGCAGTCACATTGAGGTGATGCCTTCCATCCCCATTTGAAGAGAGTGGCTCCACATCTACCTTGGCCGGTCCTAATACGGTTTAGTGTCCTCCACTGACGTCTGGGAAGGGAAAATCCATCAGGGCACTTGCAGGGGTTCTTAATGATGTGATGATTTGGTAACGAGGATTGCAGATGCCATTGTTCTCTCCAGGCGTCCGATACATTAAAGGAGGTGTCCTGTAGATTCATTGCAGTATTCCAAGAAGGGTGTCTGGATTTCAATCGTTTGGTTGGGGAACCTGCTATGTCAGAATGAATAGGGAGGCGAGGATTGTTTTCTATTTCCTTTCATAAGTTAAGCAGTAATAATAATAATAATATCGTATGGCCTCGGGTGCCTGGTGCAAGCTTTGTTAATTGACACCCAGAGGGTAGCTTGCATGTCGAATTTCGTCATTCCTTTGAACGCTATGAAGTAGAGAATGGAGGAACTTTGTGTTGGCGGAAAATCCCGAGATTAATTTTGCCATTGAACACGGCCTACTGAATTCAAATGGGTTCTTTAACATGCCAACAACGTATGACATGAGTATTGTGATTTTTGTCGCCTTCAAAAATCACTTACCATGGCGAACCTGCAATCTTGGGGTTGGTGGTCCGACACTATAACCACTCACCCACCGTGGCAAGCAGTTAAGCAGTGACTGTGATCTTCTTTGGGATGGAGGTGGTATGTGGCTCAGGGTGGGAAGCCAGTGTGTGTTAGTAGGTCGGATGCACCCTGTAATGATACGCATTGCCTGGTTCAGCTGGGTGTCTACTAGTCCAATGTGAGCACTGTTAAGCCAAGTTGAGCAACAATATTCAGCGACGGAGTAAGAAAGTGCAAGAGCAGTGGATCTCAGGATGTAACCGCCAGCTTTTGAAGAATGTTATTCCTGGTCTTGATCTTGGCTGACACATTGCAGAGGTGATTCTTGTAGGTCAACGACCTGTGCAGGGTGACTCCCAGGTATGTTGGGTTACTACAGTATTGTAGATTCTCTCCTCTGAATGGTGTGGTTGGTTTGTACCCAGAACTTGTATTCCGCAAGTGGGCAACTATTAAGGACTACGTAGCTATGAATAATACTACATTCAAAACAGACGATTGTATCAAGTTGACAAAAGAAAAAGTTCAAATGATCACTGCAGAGGATTGGCAGTCATATTGTCAACATGTCCAGAAAGTTGAAGTTGATTATTTACCTATCTATTTATTATCATTAATTTCAACATTTATGAAACCATCTCTTGAGGTTGATGCCAGGAAGGGCATCCGACCGTAGAAACCACCTAACACATCTTTTCCCCGACCTCATTGACACGGGAATGATAAGAAATAGACATGCAATTATCCTCCGAAACATTAAGGCAGGTGACCTACAGTAGAAGTTTCTTCCCTTAAAACAACCATCTTCATCATACGGGAGGCATTGGGGATGGTGCTCTGATAGACGAAGTTTAGGTTGGTCTGTCAAAAGAGAGCAGTATACAAGTACGTGTTGTTGAAAAAGTACCAGTTTCCGACTTGTACTTCCAGTGGAGCTTTAGACCACCAAATCTTTAAATCCATTTGTCCATTGACCATTCACAACAACCACATATTCACTCCAAACAAGCAAATTCCGGAGGTCAGTACTGCAACTAAATAATTGTACATATTTAAATATTTTCACCCCTAGTTTCAGACTTAGATTTTATAGCCTACGTATAATGGATCTGATGATGATCGCTTGACGATCGAAACTGGTCACCCAAGTGTATTTATTAATCTCATGCAATTATTTTTAGCCTACTTTTCACATTTTGCAAAAATGAGGAAAAAGTAGACTTATGAGATCGGGCAAATGTGTGTCTGTCTGTCCTTCTGTCTGTCTGTCTGTCTGGCTGTGTGTGTGTGCCCCCCCCCCTATCAACTCCTAAACGGCTGCAGCAATCGAAACAAAATTTGGTAGGAGTAAAGATCTATACCTGAATATCTCACGGCCATATTTGAAAATGATGTCAGTGCTACCAACTGCTGAAAAATCGCAATTGAAATTTGAGCTCCATGTTTGATATCTTGGAAGGTATGAATGGGAGCTATTTCAAAATTGGCACACGTATCGATAATAATATTGAAGTTTAATTTCCAGAAGGCCATATATGACAGTGTGGCCAAAATGATTCTAAGCCTGCTGATAAGTCCAATTTTTAAATGCATGTAACTTCTACACTATCAATTGGATTTCAACCAAATTTCGTATGTACTATGCATACAATAACAGATATGACGTTGCATATTCTAAAGAGCCGCCAGGGCTGCCAACTGTTAATAAATGCTATCTCTATGTTTTAACCCAAATATCAATATATCAGAAAGTATCCAAGCCAATGGCTCTAAATTTTGCACACGTATAGTACATGACCTTTTACATTAGTCTGGAGTGCGTAGTATATGTCAGTCTTGCCAACATGATTCTAAGCTTGTTGATAAGTCCAAATTTTAAATGCATGTAACTTCTATACTAACAAATGCATTTCAACCAATTTTAATATGTGATTCGTGTACCATAACTGATATGAATATGCGTATTCTTGAGAGCCAACAGGGCTGCCAACTGACTGTGAATAAATTATCTATTGATTTTTAACCTGATATCTATAAATTACAAAATATGAAAGCCAACAGCTCTAAATTTTGCGTACGTATAGTTCAGTGCCTAACATTCTAAATTAATTTGGAGCAACCAATATACGTCAGTGCTGCCAACATGGTTTAAGCCTGCTGATAAGTCCAATTTTTTAACACATGTAACTTCTATACTAACAAATGGATTTCATCCAAAATTGGCACAATAATAGTTCATAATATTTTAGATTAATTCTTTAATTGTAAGAAAAGTAGGCTATTTAGTTCGTCACGGAACTTCTTGTTAGGATTAGGAATAACCCGTCTCATTTGGGTACATTCGTGTTGACCGACTGAAAAGCACCACTAAGGCAACACTGAAAAATGGAAATAACCGTGTATGCCAAAAAAATTGTAAAACAATTACTGTATATACATTGCCAAGGAAACACACACTTCTTGCTGTTAGCAGCAAAGTATACATTTTCAAAATTAAAATCGTTACTAATTTTATCGTCGCCTCCGTAGCGTAGCGGTCAGCATGGTTAGCTGCCGCCCCGGAGGTCCTGGGTTCGATTCCCGGCTCTGCCACGAAATTTGCAAAGTGGTATGAGGACTGGAACGGGGTCTACTCAGCCTCGGGTGTTCCAAATGAGTAGAGGGGGTTCGATTCCCACCTCAGCCATCCTCGAAGTGGTTTTCCGTGGTTTACCACTTCGTCTTCGGGCAAATGCCGGGATGGTACCTTCTTCAAGGCCACGGCCGCCTCCTTCCCTCTTCCTTGCCTATCCATCCTGACCATCCATTACCTTCCCTCATGAGGCCCCTGTTCGCTTTGCAGGTGAGGCCGCCTGGGCGAGGTGCCAATCACACCTCACCAGTTGTATCCACTCCGATTAGATGTTCCCAGCTCTAGGACACTGCCCATAGCGGCGGTAGTGGTGAGTTCCCTCGCTGAGTCCGTGGGTTCCACCAACCTGGAGGGTAAACGACTAAGAAGAAGAGAAGAAAAAAAAACTATTTTTATCTATATTGCAAAATTTGATTCTTAGTTTGTGTTGATATTCACTGTCTCTCTCATGTTTATGGGATTTTATGGAATTTTCTTTTTTTAACTGGATGTTAAACCTTCAGTTATAAAATAAATCTCACTCGAACATTTTTGGTTTTAATTAGTCTTTATAAGAAACGTTTAAATGTATTTTTGAGTTTTCTCTGAAGGAAAAATAAATAATAACGCTTGTTATTAATTAATAATATGTTTATTTTTTCGTGTGGCCTCCTGAGAGGCCGATTGCAGGTCGTTCTAGGCGACACCCGTGGGCGACCTGCGCGTCGGGATGAGAGATGGAATGGATGAAGATGAATGAAATTGGGCAAGGATGTGGAAGGAATCGGCCGTGGCCTGTCAGAAGGTACCGTCTCAGCATTTGCCTGGTGTTGAAAATGGGAAACCGCGGAAAACCATTTCAAGGATGGCCAACGGTGGGGCTCGAACCCACACATCTACCGAGTCAGCAGAGAGCTTGGCCCCATGACCTAATGCTGCGCTTTAGTGAGCGTAGCCACTGCTGTCGGTATAATATCATAATATGTGAGATCCATTTTGTATCTGAGGGTTTATCAACCACATTAAAATATTAAAAGTCAAATATTTCCTATAAACAAGGGAGACATGAGGCAAACGGTAAAGTTCAACACAAAGTAAGAACCAAATTTTGAAAAACGGGTAAAATTAGTTACGATGTGAGTGTTGAAAACTTTGCTGCTAATAGCAAGATGTGTGTGTTTCCTTAGAAATGTATATAATATGTTATACACAATCTGCGATAGAGCCTCCGTGGCTTAGGCGGCAGCACGTCGGCATCTCACCGCTTGGTCCGTGGTTCAAATCCCGGTCACTCCATGTGAGATTTTTGCTGGACAAAGCGGAGGCAGTCAGGGTTTTCTCCGGGTATTCCGGTTTTCCCTGTCAAAATTTCATTCCAGCAACACTCTCCACTATCATTTCATTTCATCTGTCATTCATTTAAACATTGGCCCAGGGGAGTGCGAGAGGCTTCGGCAGCCGGCACAGTTCCTATCCTTGCTACTAGATGGGGGCTCTTCATTCCAATCCCTAACCCGGTTGGTCGACTGGAAGCAGGCTGTGGATTTTCATTCAAGATCTATGATAGGCACGGTCACAATTTTAAGATAGTAATTGTATTAGCTTCCTGTTGTCAGGTACGGCTCAGAAACCAGGGTATCGTCCAGGCAAACTGAAAGGAAATTAGTAACTTTTGAAAATAGAATACTACGACGCATTTTAGGACCAATAGTAGAAAATGGCCAGTGGAGAATTAGAACAAATAAGGAATTGCGCGATCTCTACAAAGAACCGGATATCGAGACCCGTGCCAAAAGCCAAAGACTGCGCTGGGGTGGTCATGTACATAGAAGAAGTAGGAAATTGAATTTAACAGCAGTTTTGGAAGGTGTACCCAGAGGCAGGCGACCATTGGGACGACCGAGACTTCACTGGTGGGACCAAGTCCAAAAAGATATGAGAAAAAAAAACTTTACACGCCTTACAGTAGTCGCATATGATGTGTAACATTTGACATAGAAGAAACCTCACGTGAAATTGTTGATACACCGGTATTTTATAATATTATTGGCACAAATATCAATCTATTGAAAAAGGGAGTGTTTTACAGATATTGCAGTTTATAATATGGGACTCATTTTATTAGATGATTTGTAACTTCCACTAGCACTAGCCTAAATAAAGAATACGATATGGATCAACTAGAGTAATAGACGCGACACCTCTCATAACCTTAAATTCCTTATAAATAGGCCAACTTGCGAGTAAATGCAATGTGCACAGCAGTAGATCATGAAAGTTTTGCTCAGTTCCCGGACCTCTTGATTCACAGACCAACACGTAATTTCATATGGATTCTGTTCAAATTAGTCATATATGAATAGCAGCAGAGTATCAAGAAGGCAGTGCGAGAGTAGAAATATCAAGTAGGCAGTGAAGAAAAAAAAGAGAGTCTTGGAATTGTTATGAATTATTAGTGTGTAAATAAAGAAGATTTTTGTGTGTTGATGAATGTCCAGGAGAGATATGATCCAGCTGGCAGTGCGTCTTACACACATCCGTCCGATCCACTTCCGTCCCATTTCTCAAAATCACTCCCACAAAAATATCCAGCAACCGAGTGGAGATATGTTACACATCAAAAATCGGAGTCACAGAGGACATGATGGATGATCGAGAAAGATGGCGCCGTGCTGTTGGCGAGGCCAAAAACCTGCTTACTCTCGACCAAAATATTATGTGCACTCGAGTTTGAAGGTTGTTTGTGAAGTAACCAATAGACCGATATAAACTCCAATAACATCTTCATTTTTGAAATTAATAAACCATTTATACAACATTTCAATGTATATTGTGTTAAAATTTGGATTCGATCTGATGACGGGTTTGTGAGATAATTCTTAAATGGTTGAAACACTTTTAAAAACGGGCACTTTTTGTGTTCCAACTGCGATAAAAAAAATATAAATTAAAAATTCCAAACCTACATGAACTAACGTAAAATAGAACGACGAAAATGATGATATTATTGGATTTTATGTAGGTCTATTGGTTACTTCACAAACAACCTTCAAACTCGAGTACACATAATATTTTGGTCGACAGTAGATTTGAGTGACCATTTAGGTAGAGTAAGGTATGGTATTAGCTTTTTAAGCTCCATGTTCTCCCTCGAATAAACCTCTCGCCTGATCAAGAATGTGAATTACGGGTACAAGGGTTGATAGTAGAAATGAACGTACTAAGTAGGTAAAGGGGATGCTTTATTGAGCGATATACAAGTACTGTACTACTGCGCTACAGGAGAGACATAGAGGGAAGAGTCCGTGGTCCAGCGTGACGTCATGGTGTGTGTTGCGGGCAGGCCGCTCAGCCCCAGTAGGCGACTGGATAGTACGAGTAGGCGGGATATATCAGGTATGGGTAGGACGTCTCAGAGCCCCTCATAGCCTCGCGTGGGGCCATCTGTGGAGCAGAGTTGGCGGGGAAGGGCATCGCGGCGGCTAGGGCGAGTACTGCGGCGAGCAGGAACACAGCGGTCTGAAACAGAACAAGTCCAGATCATTCAAATGTTGTACCATCAGCCTCCAAAAAGTTTATTTTAGCCTGCCTTCGAATGTTACAAGTAATAAAAGAAGACGTGAGGTATACAAGAGGTTTACAATACATGTATGTACTTGTGCCTGACTATTTTAGCCTATTTTCATTTATGAACAAGATGTTCAGTAAAGAACATATAGCCTACTTTCTCCTAAATGCATAGGTATTGTTATAACTCTTTGTCCTTTTCAAGGAGTATAATTGAATGTTGGTTGTAGTAGCTTGTTGAAATACAACTTGCTATACGGATATTAATCATGAATATGAGGTACCCTTTGCTAGTGCTACCTCTCTACAAAATTACATTCAATTCGATTTCAACTTGTTTGAATTGATATTGCGAATTGATTTGCACACATACATCGCCGCTATATGCAAACTATTGGGCTGATGACCTTGTAGTTCAGTCTAAAGATGGTTCTCACACAAAAGTATTTGGTAGAGATCAAATGATTAGGGGCAGATGACCTCGTAGTTCCGCCCCATAAAACAACAATAACTAATTAACTAAGTATCAAATGATTAGGTTGATCGTAATTTGATTTCAGCTTTTAATATTTGGGTGGCCGCCATTCTGTTTCCGTCAAGATGGCGGCGATATAAAACATGACACGAGGTGCCCCTTGCTAGGGCTAACTCTGTACCAAATTTCGTTCAATTCGGTTTTACCGTGTTTGAATTGATAGGGGGAATCGGTTTGCACACATACATGGCCGCCGTATGCAAACTATTGGACTGATGACCTTGTAGCTTGGCCAAAGAACGCATCTCACATAAAGGTATCTTGTTGCAAACTTTGGTCGAGATCAGATGATTAGATTGGTCGTAATTTGATTCAAGATTTTTACATTTGGGTGGCCACCATTACATTCCCGTCAAGATGGAGGCAATATAAAACATAACACTGAGGTGCCCTTTGGTTGTGCTAATTCTGTACCAAATTTCGTTCAATTCGGTTTCACCGTGTTTGAAAAGATAGGGGTAATCGATTTGCACACATACATGGCCGCAATCCGCAAATTATTGAGCTGATGACCTTGTAGTTTTCTAAAAAGATTCTTTATACATAAAGGTATAACGTTGAAACATTTCGTAGAGATCAAATGATGGTCGTAATTTGATTCAAGCTTTTAACATTTGGATGGCCGCCATTACGTTCTCGTCAAGACGGCGACAATATAAAACATGTCACTGAGGTGTCCTTTGCTAGTGCTACCTCTGTACCAAATTTCGTTCAATTCGGTTTTACCGTGTTTGAATTGATAGGGGGAATCGGTTTGCACACATACATGGCCGCCATCCGCAAAGTATTGGTCTGATGATCTTGTAGTTAGGTCAATATATGCTTCCCGCTTAAAGGTATGTTGTTGAAAAGTTTGGTAGAGATCGGATAATTAGGTTAGTCGTAATTTCATTTAAGCTCTGAACATTTGGGTGGCCGCCATTACGTATCCGTCAAGATGGCGGCGATATAAAACATGGCACTGAGGTGCCCTTTGCTAGTTCTACCTCAGTTCCAAATTTCGTTCAATTCGGTTTCACCATGTTCGAATTGATAGGGGGGGACAGACATTCAGAGTACACACACTCTCACACACACAGACAGACAGACACACACACAGACAGACACACAATTTTTGGCTCTGTGTAGATCTCATAAGTCTACTTTCATTTTTTTTTTGCAAAAATCGAAAGTAAACTAAAACAAGTAGTTCCGTGAAGAACTATACAGCCTATTTTCATATGTCCAGCTCATGTTAATTGCCTCTATCAACATACAAAATTTCAGTTTAATTGCTGTAACAGATTCGTAGATATTGAGAACCGTCTAAATATTTCAGATGGTTGCCAGGTTGGATTTTTATTTTTGTACTATTACATTAAGATTATTGTGTACGTGTGGTATTCAAACTGCAATCGTATGATTAGAACACAAGAAGTAAAAACGAGATTCTAAAATTACGCACAGCAGCCATCTTGTGATTATGCAAACAATTGAAATAAATTAGATGCCAGTGGATCAACATTTGTATAAGCATTTAACGTGCAACGTTTCATGGCACTCGGATAGTTAATTCGCGAGAAACGTCCATTTAAATATTTATACTTCGCGTCGCCGCCATGTTGGAATGGGGCTCACCAGGTTACTGAAAGTCCTATAGGTGAACATATGTTCATAGTCTCTATGAATATAAAAAAAATCAGTTTGGTTGCTGTTAAAGATTCGTAGATATTGAGAACCGTCTAAATATTTCGGAAGCTCGCCATTTAGGATTGTTATATGTATAGGCCATAGAATTATGTACCATTCAAGGACAATTATGGCCTAGGTTCATTATTCAAACTTTCACTTCGATCGCATGATTACGACACAAGAAATAAAAACTTAATTTTAAAATTTCGCACAGCCGCCATCTTGAGGTTATGTAAACAATTGAATTAAATTAGATGGCAGTGCATTACAATCTGCAAAATCATTTACTGTACCACATATCACAGCGCTCAGAGTTAAATCACGAGAAAAGTCTATTAAAATATTTCAAATTCGCTTGGTCGCCATGTTCGTTTTGTACTTTACAGGTTTATGAAATATACATAGGTAAACTTGTATCAGTACCCTTAATCACCGTACAAAATTGCAGGGTGATATCTGTAATAGTTTCGGAAATATAGAATGTCAGTGAAATATTTCGCACAGCCGCCATTTTGAGGTTATGTAAACAATTGAACTAAATTAGACTTCAGTGCATTACAATGTGCGTAAACATTTGCTGTACCAAGTTTCATTACGTTTGGATAGTTAAATCGTGAGAAAAGTCTATTTAAAAGTCTCAAATTCGCTTGGCCGCCATGTTGGTTTTGTAGTCACCAGGTTTTTGAAAGTCTCCTAGGTGAACTTCTAGTAGTGCCTTTTATCACCGTACACAATTTCAGGGCGATATCGGTAATAGTTTCGGAGATATTGAATGCTAGTGAAATATTTCGTACAGCCGCCATGTTGGATTGGTGAGACGTAACGAAATTTGAAGGGCACGGTCGAGGTCGCCGGGAATAGTGCTATGAACTTTCCGAGTTTCATTGAAATCGCTCCAGCCGTTTAGATTTTATTGGGGACACACACACACACACCTCACACACACACACACACACGCACACACACACACGGACAAAAGGTGGTCTCATAAGCCTATTTTTTCAAAATTGAAAATAGGCTAAAAAGAGGCTTATGAGATCACCTTTTGTCCGTGTGTGTGTGAATGTGTGTGTCTGTCCCCCCTAATAGTCTCTAAACGGCTGGACCGATTTCAATGAAACTGGATAAGGTCATACTACTATTTTGGCCAACCCCGACCGAGCCCTTCAAATTGTATTACGTCTCACCAATCCAAATGCGAAATATTTCACCGGCATTATATACTGTATCTCCGAAGATATTACTCATATCACCCTGAAAGTTTGTAAGCTGATAAAGGGTACTAATAAAACTTCAACTATGTGACTTTCAAAACCCTGTTAACTACAAAACGAAAATGGTGGCCAAGCAAATTTGAGACATTTAAGTAGACTTTCCTCGCGATTTAACCATTCGAACGCAATGAAACATGGTACAGCAAATGATGATACTAAGTTCAATGCACTGATATTGAATTTAGTTCAATTGTATACATAAGCCCAAGATGGCGGCTGTGCAAAATTCTAAAATTAAGTCTTTATTTCTTGTGTTGTAATCATGCGGTCGAAATCAACGTTTGAATATTGAACGTACACAATAATCCTCATCTAATACTACTTAAATCTATGGCCTATATATATAATAAAATTCAACATGGCGACCATCCGAAATATTTAGATGGTTCGTAAAACTTATTAATCTATGATAGCAATCATTCTAACATTTTGTATGTGTATAGAGGCTACAATCGTTAGTTCACCTATGGGACCTTTAGGCCAACTAACCTGGTGAGCACAAATCCGACATGGCGGTGACGCAAAATTTAAATATTCAAATGGACGTCTCGCGATTTAACCTTCTGAGTGCAGTGAAACTCGGTAAGGTACGGTATATGCTTATATAATTTTTAATCCACTGGCATCCCATTCATTTCAATTATTTGCATAACCACAAGATGGTGGCTGAGCGAAATTTTAAAATCTCGTTTCTATTTCTAGTTTCCTAATAATGCGATTGAGGTTGGAGTAAAACACCTACACTATAATCTTCATGTAAGAGTACATAACTCTAAGGCCTATATATACAAATCTAACATGGTGCCATCCAAAATATTTAGACGGTTCTCAATATCTAGGAATCTATTACAGCAATCAAACTGAAAATGTTTATGTTGATAGAGTACATATGAAAATAGGATATTTAGTTCTTCACGGAACAACTCGATTGTATCCTAGTCATGCGAACAAAGTGAACGTTTGAACAATTATTACATTTAAATTGCAACCAATGGCAATAGCAGGGTATTTCAATATCGCTTAATAATGAACTTCCGCAATAATATTCATAGCGGCTTCGGTGGCGTAGTCGGTAGCATGCTGAGCTTCTATGCCCAAGATCGCGGGTTCAAGCCCGGCCGAAGTCGTCGGATTTTTAAGAGCGTTAAAATCATTCAGTATGCCTTCCTTCGGAGGGAATGTAAAGCCGGCAGTCCCATGTCATAGATTTATGGCATGCTAAAGAACCTTCCACTAATTACACCTGTGTGAAGCTAAATTGTATAGGTTAAGAATGTAAACAACGCTCTCAGGTTCCTACGTTTGTTGCCAAGAGCCGACTGCGGTGGCGTCTAGTAGCAAAGTTATGAACTAGTAGTTGTTGACGGTGGCGTTTGGCGGCAAAAGTAGTAACTATTTGAAAAATTCAAAAGTCTGCAGTCCTTACTTGAATTAAAAAGAACAGATAACACACACTAATACAGTCATCACAATTAACACCGTTTATCAGACAGATTCTACACACACCCAAAGTACACGGGGCTACATGACCGCGTTGTCGCAGCCCCTAAACTGAGGAACCAACCAACCAATAATCATCATCCAATGGTACATAACTCTATGGTCTTCATATAGAGCAATCCAGCATGACGACCATCCGAAATATTTAAACGGTTCTCAATATCTACGAATCGATTACAGCAACCAGACCATGGCCGCGATGAGGAAATGCAACAAGACTGGAGATCGGATGTTCGAAACACAGCTCTGACAGCGGCTATACCAAGATAATGCGTGTCCTTCTTCCCTGGGGTTTCCCCACACTACATACAGGAAAATACTGGGATATTACCTTATTCCATAGCCCGGGGTACGTACCCTGTTGTACTCACTCAGTGAGGAAAGTAATGACAAACTACCTCAATCCTTACCCTGCCTAGTACGCCACATCATAATAATGCCATAGGTTTCTACCAACATTTTGTTTGGGACATCTTTCAATATTCCCGCTTCGTCTCCTAGAGTTTCATTACTTTCCGACGGGTGGCAGCACTATAACTAGACTTGAAAATGGCGTCTGTAACAGAGGTGCGTACCAAACAGGCAGCAAACGCGATCGAAGCAGGCAGGCAGGCAGACAGGCAAGCAACAAAGCTCGAAGTGCTGCCTATCTTTTGGCGGAAAACCAGGGCATCACATTTATTCTTAGGCGTTTGCAGAATGTCTACGGAGACCAGTATTCAAAGTTTTGTTCCCGCTGGGTTCCTCGACACCTAACGGAAGACCATAAAGAACAAAGAAGAAACATCTGAGCGGAATTGCTTGTTCGTTATGAGCCTGAAGGTGACAATTTCTTGTCAACCATTGTCACAGGTGATGAAGCATGTATTCATCACATCGTACCGTAAACAAAACGGCAATCCATGGTGTCGCACCTCACCAACTCTCCCACGAAGAAGAAGTTCAAAACCGTACCCTCAGATGGTAAAGTCATGGCTACGGTCTTCTCGGACTCTGAAGGGGTTATTCTGTTTGTTCGCTCCGACATCGACCAGTCGAGTGGTACCATGCAAACATACAGGCCCTCACATTAGGGTGGCGTAAGGCCATAGCATTGAACGGAGACTATGTTGTACTGCAGGATTGGGTAATAACATGTAGTCCGGTGGATTAAGGGAAGCATTGTACAAATCGAGGTAAAAGCGATTTTATTCTTTAGTTACGTTAAGGGGTCCATAAGGAACGTTTTCAGCCACGGTGGCATTCTGTAGACCCCCTGGTTAATTTTTTACAGCCCCCTAACATGTGATGGAGCACGTACCATTATTTTATGGGTTAGAAATTCGTAATTATTTTTAAGGGCAAAATTAATAAAATTACTATCATTTACGATGTTCTTGAGGGCAAGGAATTCATTTTTGGGGTCATTTTCCTTCTCGGGGGCAGGGGCGGCGCTACAGGGGGTGGGGGTCAAAACCCGTAAAACTAGGTTGATGCATATAGTTTTCAAGGTATTTTGGGGCGTAGAATTCATTGCTGGTTTTGTTCTAGGGAGTAAGGGGAGGGGACAGTGAATCGTGAGAGAGGGGGGTGGGGGGGGGGGGGGGAGGGTGCGGAACTACGGGGGCGGTGCATGTAATGATAGCAAACTGGTGCTTATAATGAATGGTGTATTTGAATCCTCAATAAAACCAACCTGCCTTTAGAAAGAAAAATGTGTTGCATTATACTGTATATTGAATGCTCATCGTACAACGGTGTTTCTTGAGGATGTAACCAGCCAACAGACAACAGAAGACCATCGATTGATTTTCAGTTCATACAGCTTGTATATTCTATTCACTACGTGGTGGCAGATGACCTTGCTGTTCTTCTCCTTAAAACTACAATAACTATCTAATACCTGTATTATTGCATTTTCTCGCGGTGTAGCCATGCTCGTTAAATCGTGCCCTACGTCCGCACGGGCAGCTGCAGGAATTCAAAAGATCGTAGGTTCGAATCTCCGTGATGTCAGTGACTATCCTAGGTATAGATATTCCCCGTGTTTTGCACACTGCCTCCAGGAAAATGCCGGGATAGTACCTTATTCCAAGTCCCGAGGCGCCTAACCCATCCCTGTCCGAATATACAGTTACACACACTACTACAAGGACCGGACATTTATGCTCTAAAAAAATTCAAATATGCAAGCAATTATGCTCTAAAATGTGTAAAATATGCACTTAACAGTGATCCAATCTTATTCACTGTTCTTTCCCTCCTTTGCGGAACATGTGCAGTAGTTTTCGAATGTTGTTCAAGCTGGTTTTTTGATGTGTAACATCCTACCACTCGGTTGCTGGATATTTTTGTGGGAGTGATTTTGAAAAATGGAACGGAAGTGGATCGGAACGATTTAGGTGGCACCAGCTGGCATACTTCCGTTCGATCGAACAGAAGTGTGCTCGAACGGAAGTGTGCTTGATGACAGTGGTGGATCGAACGGAAGTGTAAGACGCACTGCCAACTCGATCGATCCAGCTGGCAGTGGTAAGAGAAACAATGAGCGTGCGGTGTCGGAAATTGATACCATGACGTATGTGGAATGTATATGACATACTGAACGGTAAACGCTAACGCGATATCTGGTGTCAAGTGATTGAAACAAAGCACATGGTTCATGTTCGAAGTCTTCGTATCAGTATTTAAAAGGTAAAATGCCTTAATATCAAACATTGTAAGTAGTCGGCATTGCCCGTATTATGTTTCTGCACAATGGCTATTCAAATATTAACCCAAATAACGGTAATGCAGTCATCAATATAATATAATCGTTGTGGTTATACGAGAATTCAGCAAGCCTTCATGAACTATTGCTGAATACATTCTCTTTACTCACAAGAGGGCCTATTCATAAGGCATTTTAAACTCATTTTCACGCAGGAACATTATCGAAACAAGCAAAATGTAAATGAAAGTTAATTCCGTAATGCAGTATTATTGGAACGTGGACATAAGTCACCATCTTGTGCACAACATTTGCGTAGTCGCAATAGCCGTAGGGTTAGCGCCTATGACTGTGAATCTAGAGATCTCGGGTTCGAATCCCGTACGGGGTAGATATTTTTGCTACCAGATTATCAATTTAAACGATATTTATCATATCAATATGACTCATTTAAACAGAATCCATATGAAATTACGTGTTGGTCTGTGAAAGAAGAGGTCCTGTTTATAAGGAATTTAAGGTTATGAGCGGTGTCGCGTCTATTAATCTACTTGATCCATATCGTATCCTTTATTTAGGCTAGTGCTGGTGGAAGCTACAAATCATCTAATAAAATGAGTTCCTTATTATAAACTACAATATCTGTAAAACACTCCCTTTTACAATAGATTAATATTTGTGCCAATAATAGTATAAAATACCGGTGTATCAACAATTTCACGTGAGGTTTCTTCTATGTCAGATGTTACACATCATATGCGACTACTGTTAGGCTCGTCAAGTTTTCTTTTTCACACTTCACTTTCTTCGAGCATAATTAACAATAGATAACAACGCCAACAGTTGAATAATCACTATTACCTGACAAGCGGCTTTGGTGGAGTAGTCTTTAGCTTGCTGAACTGCTGTGGCCAAGATCGCGGGTTCAAACCCGGTCGAAGTCGTCGGATTTATTAAGATCGTAAAAAATCCTTCAGTATGCCTTCCTTCGAAGGGGAAGTACAGCCGGCGGTCTCATGTCATAGATTTATGGCATGTAAAAGATCCTTCCACAGACTAAACTTGTGTGCAGCTAAATTGTTAGGTTAGATTTCGTCGGAACGCTCTATCAACGTTCCAACGTTCACCACTAGGTATCATTGATATCTGGCAGCGAAAGTTGGAACTACTTGAAATTGAATGGAACTTGTAGCTCATCCTAAGGGTGTCCGCTGGAAGTAGCTACAAACTCGGACACTCCCGGCACTGTGGGCAGTGTCCTGGAGCTTGGAACATCTGGACGGGATGGATACAACTGGGGAGGTGTGATCAGCACTTCGCCCAGGTGGCCTCACCTGCAAAGTGAACAGGGGCCTCATGAGGTATGGGAAGGGATGGAAGATTGGGTTGGATAGGCTAGGAAGAGGGAAGGAGGCGGCCGTGGCCTTACAGTAGGTACCATCCCGGCATTTTCCCGAAGACGAAGTGGGAAACCACGGAAAACCACTTCAAGGATGGCTGAGGTGGGAATCGAACCTCCTCTACTCATTTGGACCAGCCGAGGCTGAGTAGACCCCGTTCCAGTCCTCATACCACTTTACAAATTTCGTGGCAGAGCCGGGAATCGAACCCAGGACCTCCGGGGCGGCAGCTAAGCATGCTGACCGCTACGCTACGGAGGCGACTACTAAAAGACATAAGATAAATAATCACTATTACCTGACACCCACTGTTTAACAAATACTTTCTGCTGCTCTTCTCTTTAGGCATTATGAGTTAAGGATATGCAGACTGAGAATAAAGTAACACTTTAACTGAAGAAACTCCTCACAAAACTAACCCCGGGCTACTGGCTGTCGAGACGGTGAAAATAATGTCCCACCCCATTCCCTTCTTCAAATAGCCAGGCAGCATGCTTGCGTTAAATATTAGTTAATAATCTGTTACTCAGAAAGTTGCTTACAAGGGTTGTCCAACACGCAGGTGAAACCTATTTTGTTCAAATGTAGGGCTATATGCTAAAATATGCTGTTATGTTCAGAATATGCAATCAATCCAATAAACCCACATAATATGCATTTTCAAAAAATCCGATCGCTAGTCATCACATAAATAGAGATTATCAGACAAATTGAACACACACCCAACTACACGGGGCTGATGACCAAGATGACCTATGCCCCTAAGAATGAATTAACAGCATATTATTTCATTTTATTGACACATATATATACCATCTGCATTTAACCTATAGCCTGCCACGGTGGGTGAGTGGTCAACGTGTCGGTCTACTAACCCTAAGATTGCAGGTTCGCTCCTGGCCGTGGTAAGTGATTTTTGAAAGGCGGGCAAAAATACAACACGCATGTCATAAAATGTTGGCATATCAAAGAACCCGTTTGAATTCAGTAGGCCGTTTTCATAATGGCAAAATTAATCTCGGGAGTTTCCGCCAACACAAAGTTCCTCATATCTCTACTAGAAAGCGATATAGTGTTCAAGGAGCTTAGATATCTAACCTCCTTGACTTTCATTGTGATTCAAGGAACAACGAAATTCGACATGCAAGCTACCCTCTGGGTGTCCAATTACAAAGCTTGCACCCGGCATCCGAGGCCATACGATATTATTATTATTTAACCTATGTACTGTAATGTCTATAATTGGGCAATGAGTGAGCTTGCATCTTGAGCTAATGGCGGAAAGAGCTTTGTGCAGCTGACTTCTAATATTTGGTATTGTAAAAACTGGATGGCGACAAGTCGATTAACGCCGCAATCAATACCAATTTTTTTTTTTTTTATATCAAAAAGTTCAATGTAAAACGGCAGTACGGAACACATCACTTCCAACAAACATAAAAGAAGTGTCGAGGGCCATTTGTATACACATGTTTTTTTAAATTTCCTTACCATAATCATAGGCACTGAATAGAACGATACATTAGCCACAATAACACTGTTAAAATGTCGCCGTAAGTCTGTTTTGATACGCGTCCATTCCCGTGTGAGCCGTGAAAGCTGCTAGTAGATTGTATTTTGAGTCAGAGCACACGCTGTGATCATTTATCCTACCTGAGGTAGTGCCAGGGTGCCGGAATTTGCCCCGAAGGGGATCTTTAACGTACCTGTAAATCTACTCACACCCTCAAATGCCAGATGCGCCAGGATTTGATCCGGCAAATTTGAGCAAAGCAAGCGAGAACTTTACCACTGAGCCACGCAGCCAGTAAAATAGAAAATAAAAACAAGTAGTTCCGTGAAGAACTATGCAGCCTATTTTCATATATCCTCCTTAAGTTCATTGCCTCTATCAACATACAAAATTTCAGTTTCATTGTTGTGATAGATTCGTAGATATTGAGAACCGTCAAAATATTTCGGATGCTCGCCATTTTGGATTGTTGTATGTATAAGCCATAGAGTTATGTACCATTAAAGGAAAATTATTGTGTAGCTTCATTATTCAAACTTTCACTTCGATCGCATGATTACGACACAAGAAATAAAAACTTAATTTAAAAATTTGGCACAGCTGCCATCTTGAGGTTATGTAAACAATTGAACTATATTAGATGCCAGTGCATTACAATATGTATAATCATTTACTGTACCACATTTCACTGCGCTCAGATGGTTAAATCACGTGAAACGTATATTAAAATGTTTCAAATTCGCTTAGCAGCCATGTTCATTTTGTAATCTACATGTTTTTGAAAGTTACACAGTTTAACTTGTAGCAGTGTCCTTTAACACTGTACAAAATATCATGGCGATATGATAAATAGTTTCGGAGATATTGAATGCCAGTGAAATTTGCACAGCCGCCATTTTTAGGTTATGTAAACTATTGAACTAAATTAGACGCCAGTGCATTACAATGTGTATAAACATTTGCTGTACAAAGTTTCATTACGTTTGGATGGTTAAATCGCGAGAAAAGTCTATTTAAAAGTCTCAAGTTCGCTTGGCCGCCATGTTGGTTTTGTAGTTACCAGGTTTTTGAAGGTCTCATAAGTGAACTTCTAGTAGTTTTCTTTATCACCGTACAAACTTTCAGGGTGATATCGGTAATAGTTTCGGAGATACTGAATGCTGGTGAAAAATTTTGCACAGCCGCCATGTTGGATTGGTGAGAGACAATAAAATTTGAAGGGCACGGTCGGGGTCGGCCAGAATGGTGCTATGATCTTACCGAGTTTCATTGAAATCGCTCCAGCTGTTTGGAAGTTATTAGGGGGAAACACACACCATCATACACGCACACACAGACAGACACACGGACAAAAGGTGATCTCATAAGCCTATTTTCTTTTCATAAAATGAAAATAGGCTAAAAAGCACGAAAACATTGAAACCATTTTCTGTTTTTCCTCATTAAATGAAATTAATATTATAACTCTCAGTCGGTGAACATAAAGTATGTGAAAACACAACCTGAAATAAATTACATTTATTCGAGATATTGAGGTCTCGAAGTGGACACACTCAGCTTTGTGAGGCATAAATCAGAAGAGGTGGGTTCGATTCCTACCTACGCCATCTTCGAAGTGGTATTCCGTGGTTTCCACACATCTACTCCAGGCAAATTTCGGGATAGTTCTTAACTTAAGGGAACCAGGGCGTGTGATAGGCTCAAAAATGTCAATTTTTATTTTTCAGCTTAAAAAAATGTCCCATCTTTCTTGAAGAATTTGGTGTATCAATTATTGTGCTGAAGCGATTTTCGGTGCAATAAAATTAGGTTTAAACATAATGTTTTAAGGCTCTATATTGTAGCTACCTACCAGACAAACATTCCTTTTGTGTTTACCGTAAGTCATATGTTTGGAAATTTCATGTACCATTTTCTCAGAAACTATGTGACCAATGTATTTGAAACTTGGTAGTCTCTAAGAAACTTCATAGATCTACAAGTGGAAGTAAATTTATTCAGGTATCTTCATTAGTTCATGGAGCCCAGCGTGAAAAGCACTGACAATTTTACAGAAAATGTCAGTTTTCAAAAAGGATGTAAAAAAAAAGATAACCCAGGTCCTGTAAAAGATAGGGCAATACTTTTACTTTAGTAGGTCAAAAATGGTTATGCATGCAAAGTTTGTTGGGTGTGGTTTGAGTATTTGCTCAGACATGAGTTAAGGGAATTATTAACAATATATTGTTTTAACATTGTTTTTGTGATGCTCTCTCCGACACAAAATATTCAACATATAAGATTCAAATTCTACCCAAATAATGATGAATGTACTCTGAATACACCAAAAGAACATTCAAGGAAATATCTACTGTAGTTTCTGAGATATACAACTAAACAGCGGAAGCTACATTTTTCTATCGATTCACACGTCCCGGGTCACTCAAGGCGGCGGCCGCTTACCCTCCAATCCTCACCTTAATTGCAAATACAGTTACTACTACAGACACCACAGTAACACAGACTGTCAGACAAATTATACACACACCCAAGTTCCACAAATTAAATAACAACAAGTTATTATGTGGGTCACCTTACTCCGCTCCAAATTTTTTTCGGAGTTGGGGAATCTAAACCGAGGTCTCCTAGGTAAGAATAAAGCTTTCATCTGCTTTTATCATAGTTACTGTCTTTGCTTTCTGCTGTAGCACTACATTCATTACTGTTTCTCAACTGGCATTGGCAAATTTATGATTTTAACATGAAAATTATTATTGATGTTTAACATCTTTCCACTAGGTAGCTGGACATTTTTGTGGGAGTGATTTTGGAAAAGGGACGGAAATGGATGGGACGGAAACAATTAGCGCTCGTGATGGCGGAGATCTGTACAACGACGTACTGTAGGCCATGTTGCTATGGGGAATCTATATCGCATTAACAAACACTCCAAACAACGTAGAAATTCAGTATATTTACACCGACTACTAACAAAAATTGAAACTTCGTTGGTCTAAACGTATCACTGGGAGAAACACATTTAATATACCTTCCGCACACCTAATTTTTAATCGCCCCTATACTTGGCAGTGCGCTGTACGGCAAAACGAGGCTATTTTCAATAACATATTGAAATAACTAACTGGCCGGTATAGAGCGCAGCTCGCATCAAGTAGGCAGTGGATTGCTTCCGCCAAGGCAAATAACAATTATAATTCATTCATTTCGGTCAGGATTTGGCACTGGAATTTTACAAGTAGTTATTTCAATGGCCAACAGAGTTCACTGTCAACAAGAGATTTGCGCTCCCGGGACACACATAGTAGGATAACATGTCACATGTTACACATCATATGCGACTACTGTAAGGCTCGTATAATTATTTTTTATTTTTCTGTCGGTCAAGATGTATTTTCGCCCTATTATATTAGCCTGTAGTGAACCAAAGCTTTGGTACACAAATGATTCCTAATATAAAAACGGGTAAGATATTTGAATATTTTAATATGATGTAATGAAACACTAATGATAAAAATAAATTTAAAAATTGGCTTGCAAAAAACCTTTTGAGGTGGGATTCGAACCCCCTAAAATTGGGTAACTTCATAAAATGTCAAGTATGCTCTCCCCTAAACCACCATTACACAATATAACATGACCTACTGTACGTAACCTAAATTCATAGAATGTATAAGCTTGCACTGTGTACTACTTGGCGGATGAAAGTGGCACTTCACTTACTTAAATGTGTTATATCACGTTTATTAATACTTGGAGTCATGAAATGTTGGATAAATAGTTTTGTGAAACGCCCTGTGTCCTGACACTTCTGATGAATGCTCATTTTGTAATTCCGTTATATTGTTTCCCTAAGGAGGCCCGGGATGTTTTATACTCCTATGCTAATCTAATTTTTTTTTATTTACCTTTCTCCAGAAATTATTTACAGGAACTAATCGAATATTTTCAGGGATGTTGTTCAAGACTTTCTTCTTACTTTAACACAGACTTTTTCAAAATAAATTTTGGTTTTGAATTTTCATGAATCTTTTTAAAAGATGTGCCTACATCCAAGTACACGGGGCTACATGAACACGATGTCGCAAAGCCCTTAATACTTGAGAACTGGGTTGATGTCTGAACTAGTGTGTGTATTTGTAATTGAGGTAGGATTTGCTCAAAAAGTGGCCGTGGCCTTGTGTTAGGTACCATTGCCTCAAACGAAAGCTATACAGAAACACCTCAGCGTACTCTGGAGGCTCCCGAGAACGAAATAACTGCACTGATTCCAAATATCAGTGAGGATAAATTACAGCGAGTGTACCAACACTTCCTACGTCGCGTCGGTGCAATGTGTGTTTAGAAAATGAAGGACAGCATTTCCAACAACTACTCTGAAATTCATGTTGGTAATTATGATTATGCCGGCCCCGTGGTGCTGGGTTAGCGCGCCTGCCTCTCACCAGGAAGCCCCGGGTTCGATCCCCGGCTCCGTCAGGTATTTTAAAACTGACGTGAGGGTTAGAACGGGGTGCACTCAGCCTCGTGAGGACAATTGAGTGGCTGTCTGACAGTGAGACAGCGCCCCGATCACGAAAACCAAGATTAACGGCCGAGGGGACCCGACGCACTGATCACGCGTCACCCCAATATCTGCAGACCGAATGGCTGGGCAGCGGTCGCGTGGTCGGCCTTAGCCCGTCATGGGCTGTATAGTGCTAGGGGTTGACTTTTGAATTATGATTATTAAATAGACTACGTTAAAAAGTGTAAACGGGCGCTACGCTGCTGCAGCCACCACACGGCCTTTGCGAGGCACCATTCTCTCACTGTACAATCCTTAGTGAACTAGTATATCTTCTTTCCCTGGCACTACAGCCCATGAAGTGCCTAGGACTACCAAGCGACCGCCGCCTAGCCATTTGGCCTGCAGATATTGGGGTGACGCGTCGTCAGCGCATCTGGTCCCCTCGGCCGTTAATCTTGGTCTTTGTGACCAGGGCGCTGCCTCACTGTCAGACAGCTACTCAATTGTCCTCACGAGGCTGAGTGCATCCCGTTCCAGGCCTCACGTCAGTTTCTAAAATCCCTGATGGAGCCGGGAATTGAACTCGGGGCCCCGGGTGAGAGGCAGGCGCCCTACCCCAAAACTACGGAGCCAGCGAAATAATATATAGGAGATAATTATTACTATTATATAACAATCATCAACCCAAATAACAAATCGTATCGCATTATTATTCCTTCCAGTCTCCTAAGCGACACTGACACCCTCACAGAGGCTGGTAATACTCACGAGAAACTTCATGGCTGGCAGGTATGTGGCTGGAGTATGCACTGGGCTGCAGTACAGGAACGGATGATGTCCCAACCTACTGTGCTGGAGTATTTATACGTCTGAGGAGTGTTTTTTCAACGACCTTCACCAGAAAGGGAACATCATCGCATAACAATTTCTGGGGAATTCTCTGATGATCATTTCAGCTGAGATGACCCTGAACTTGCGGCGATTGTTTCGCTGCGGAAGTGTTCGTGTCTGGGCACAGTTCCAAGGAAGATGATCTCGCGTGCCTTCTTATGAGGTAGGAGCAGTATTGGCAGTGTCCCTCAAGATAGTGTCTGGATACCGGGGAATTATTTAGTTAGTGTTATTGATGTTTTAGGGGGAGGAAGAGCGAGTTCCCTATTAACACAGATTCAGATTAATTTAAACATTAGATTGTGATAGCAAATGATAGGCTACCTTAAGTCAGTCATTATCAACTTGAAAAGCAAATTGCAACAGATTTGATTAAAATGGTTTCAGAATATTTTTAATCATTTAGAAACGAAAAGACATGAAAAGGAACATGTCTGCCCAAATCCTTATTGGCAGAGATTAATTGTGATAGCAAACGCAGTGGCGATTCTTCCATGTTGGATGTGAGGACCATTCTACAGTCAGCTCTCAGCTGTAACTGTTTAAAAACAATTACATTAATTGTTCTGTAAAATAGTCTTTGGGGCTACCTTGCGCGCCCTCTCGATAAGCTCTGTCTTTCTCTCACTGCCAGTACTTTTAACTAGTTCTACATTTCACCCCTAGATGGGTGAAGAGTGACCTTCACCACCCGGAGTAGAAAGCTGAGGAAGGATGCCTTGCATCCTCAAAGCATGTGCTTATAACTTTAGAAATGTATGGTAGTCCTTGAAGGGGAAGGGGTAGGTTTGGTCTGTTTAATGGCTCTCTGAGAACCGCAAGTCTCGCTATTGGTTGAATGTAAACCAACACTACGGGCTTATTGGTTACGATTTCGCCCGGTCAAAATGGATAGTGTGTGCACATCTTTGGAGTGGTATTGGATTGTATTGTAATTGTGTAATGTGTTGGTAACAGTGCTGTGTGACTGAATAATTAATGTTAGACTGAGCCTAATATCTCAATTTAGCCCAGCTATAATAATTACCTTAAGTTAATAAGTGCCTATACTATTAAGTCCCACACATTATAGAAATCCGGAGTCGCCACTGAGCAAAAGATACCTTAAGTCAATATTTGGGTACACTGTGCCGGTCTCGGTTATATTATAACGAGGGCTCGGATGTTTAAGACCTAAAATAGCCCGAATATGAAAGCAAATATGACCTTAAAAATGACGATTATGTCTCGTTGTTGTTGTTTGAATCTTCAGTATTTTGACTGGTTTTATTAAGCCCTCCATGCCTCCCTGTCCTGAGCAAATCGTTTCATCTCTACATAGCAACCACAACCTACATCCGAGGCAATCTGTTTAACGTATTCTATACTTGGTCTACCCCTACAGTTCTTGTCCTCGACCCTTCCTTCCATAACTAAGCTTCCTATTCCTGGGTGTCTTAGTATGTGTCCTACCAACCTATCTCTTCTCTTCATTAGTATTCGCCAGATACATCTCTCCTCTGCCACTCGTCTTAATACCCCTTCGTTTGTAACGCTATCTACCCATCTGATCTTCATCATTCTTCTGTAACACCACATTTCAAACGATTCAATTCTCCTCTTTTCTGCTGCACCAATAGTCCAAGTTTCACTTCTATAGAGCGCCACGCTCCAGACAAAGGCTTTCAAAAATGTCTTCCCAATACCTAAATCTATATTCGATGCCAACAGATTCCTTTTCTGTAGAAATGCTTTCCTTGCCTGAGCCAACCTACTTTTTATATCCTCTTTGCTTCGTCCATCACTGGTTATTTTGCTTCCTAAGTAACAGAAGTCTCTTACTTCCTTTAGTTTCTCCCCTACCAATTTGATGTCCATAGAGGTTTCTGATTTATTGCGGCTGCATTCCAATATTTTTGTTTTTCATTTATCAATTTTCATCATGAATTCTTTCATCAAGACGGAGTCCATACTATTCAAAAACTCATTCAAATCCTCTAAAAATTGTTTGAAATATGCATTTATATGATATATTTATATGATAAATAAACACCACTGTATTGTGACGACAATCACTTGATTTGTATCAGAAACCTATCGGATATTGAAATAGATGCAAAGAAAAATATGATTATCCTAAACATCCGAGCCCTAGCGATGGACAAAATCGGTGATCATTTTCAACACACACTAATACAGCCATCACAATTAACACCGGTTATCAGACAGATTCTACACACACCCAAAGTACACGGGGCTAAATGGCCACGTTGTCGCAGCCCCTAAACTGAGGAACCAACCATCCAAGTCGAATCCCTGACCTTATCTTATCTTGGTTTATGTGCTAGAGTTGAATGTTAATAATTCAATTTATTCATCATGATAATTGTTGGGTTGTCTCTACTAGGAAATGACATGGTATATTAGTGAACAATAGATATGACCGTGACCTTGCTGGCATCTGGTGGGAGCGGGTCAAACGTGATGACCACCTCCCAGAGTCGAACCCCACCTTCATATGTGAGAATTATCACAGACAAGTAATGTTCACTAGTCGATAAAACTACACGCCTCATTGACAGTGAAACAACTCATAATGATCCAGTATATAATTAGAGCAATCATTGTTCTAATTTACGGGAACTTTCCAACCGATATACAAAGGAAGTAATATACTTCGAGGGTGGACAAGAAAGAAACAGGAACGAGTCAATCTTTTGCTTTTGTTTTTAAATTAACCATGCCTGCAAATGGCACTTGTTGTTGTTTGAGTCTTCAGTCTTTTGACTGGTTTGATGCAGCCCTCCATGCCTCCTTGTCCTGAGTTAATCGTTTCATCTCTACATAGCTACCACACCCTACATCCAAGGTAATCTGTTTAACATATTCTAACCTTGGTCTACCCCTACAGTTCTTGTCCTCGACCCTTCCTTCCATAACTAAGCTTGCTATTTCTGGGTGTCTTAGTATGTGTCCTACCAACCTATCTCTTCTCTTCATTAGCAGTGGCCAGAAACATCTCTCATCTCCCACTAGTCTTAATACCTCTTCGTTTATAACCCTATCTACCCATCTGATCTTCATCATTTTCCTGTAACACCACATTTCAGACACTTCAATTCTCCTCTTTTCTGTTGCACCAATAGTCCAAGTTTCACTTCCATAGAGCACCACGCTCCAGACAAAGGCCTTCAAAAATGACTTCCTAATACCTAAATCTATATTCGATGTCAACAGAGTCCTTTTTTGTAGAAATGCTTTCCTTGCCTGAGCTAACCAACTTTTTATATCCTCTTTGCTTCGTCCATCACTGGTTATTTTGCTTCCTAAGTAACAGAAGTCTCCTACTTCCTTCAGTGTTTCACCTGGCAATTTGATGTCCATAGCGGTTTCTGATTTATTTCGGCTGCATTCCAATTTTTTTTACATTTATTAAATTTCATCATGAATTCTTTCCTCATACCATTCAAAAACTCATTCAATTCCTCAGGCGTGTCGGCCAAGATGACGATGTCATCGGCAAATCTCAGAGTTGAAATTATTTCTCCTTGAATCTGCACTCCCACTTTACATCTTTCTCTAATTTCCTTCATTGCTTGTTCAATGTAAAGATTGAAAAGTATGGGTGATAAGTTGCAGCCTTGCCTTACACCTTTCTGAATGCCAGTTTCTCTCTCATGTCCTTCAGCTCGAATGACTGCTGTCTGGTTTCTGTATAGATTGTAGATCACCCTCCTATCCCTGTACTTTATTCCAATCGTTTTCAAAACGTCAATGGCACTTAGGACAAAGTTTAAGGTCACCACGTACTCTTACACGATGAAAAAGTATATTTTTGTGGCATCATTTTACTAAGTATTTTCTGGGTTTATGCTAAAGGTACAGCTATGATTCTTGTAACATATAAGAAGCGGTATATTTTGAGCCGTTTTTGACCATGTAGTGCTACATTGCTTTTATTGGATGTGTGAAATGAATACAAATTTGGACAGATACATTTTCAATTTTTTTTTGTATAAGTTGCTTCAGGTACACATTTCTCAGTTGTTTTTCAATCAAATATTCTCAAATTTTGATCACATACTTGGAATGGATCATGGCAGATGAGTAACCACTTTGTTTCATTATTATTGGGACAGAATGCAAGAAAAAAATCCGAACTCTTTCTTTTTAAATTTATTCAAAAATATGTAGGCTATCAATTTTTCTCTTCCTAATCCATGTTAACTATGTTTTGGAAGTGAAAATAGGTTAACATTCAAGTACTCCATTAGGCAAGTTAATGTAAAACAAATTAGCCCTCTATCTTAAATAGTTTGCTAGTTATTGGTACCTAAACAGGAAAAATGAGTATTAACGGAAAACAGCTGGCAAAGTTAAAAGTGTATTATTCAGAGCATTGGACGCTAATTAAATAAAAACGAATTTAAGGTAGTTGTAGACATCAAAACCCCAACAAACAATATATATTTGGATTCAGAAAAGAATGAAGAATTTTATGGCGCCAAAATAAAAAAAATCGATTTTTTTCATCATGCAAGAGTAAGTGGTGTCTTTAAGATAAAATAATAAGATTATTTTTTTAACGTATGGCTTTTAGCGTCGAGAGTGTCCGAGGACACGTTCGGCCCGCCAGAGGCTGAAGCTGCTTCAAGGGGACACCCATGGGGTGAGCTACAAGTTCCGTTCAATTTCAAATAGTTCCAACTTTCGCTACCAGATGTCTCTGGCACTTAGTGGTAAACATTGTAACTATGATAGAGCCTATAAATTTAGCTTCACACAAGTTAAGTTAGTGAAATGATCTTTTACAAGCCATAAATCTATGACATGGGACCGCCAGCTTTACTTCCCCTCCGAAGGAAGGCATACTGAAGGGTTTTAACGCTCTTAAAAAATCCGACGACTTCGGCCGGGCTTGAACCAGCGATCTTGGGCACAGCAGTTCAGCATGCTACTGACTACGCCACCGAAGCCACCATAAGGAGATTAAAAACCTTTAATAAATACATAAAATATATGTATATCTTCACCTTATTATTCCCCTTTCCAACGGGTCGGGGATGATATGCGTTGAAAGTCTAAGTGGCGGATGTTTTTACGGACGGTTGCCTTTCCTGACGCCAATATCACGAGAGGAGTTCATGAGAGATGAAATGAATATGAAAGAAACTTGGCAAGGGTCCGGAATGAAACAGCAGTGGCCTGCCAGAAGGCATCGTCCAAGCCAGAAGTTGAAAATGGGGGAAACGATTTTAAGACGACCGATGGTGGTGCTCGAACCCATATCATCTGAGTCCACAGAGAGTTTGGCCCCATGGCCTAGCTACTGTTGTTTCTTTTTGTACAGGTTTCGGCTACATTATAGCCTTCGTTAGCAAGTAATTGTCTCTATATAAAAGTGTACATTATTTGACGAAGGTTGAAACCGGAACAATAAGAAATCAAAGTTCTATTATTAGCCTATTTTCAATTTTGAAAAAATAGGCTAATGAGATCACCTTTTGTCCGTGTGTGTGTGCGTGTGTGTGTGTGTGCGTGTGTGTGTGTGTGTGATTCGTGTGTGTGTCCCCCCCTAATAAAATCTAAACGGCAGGAGCGATTTCAATGAAACTCGGAAAGTTCATAGCACTATTCCCGGCGACCTCGTCCGTGCCCTTCAAATTTTGTTACGACTCACCAATCCAACATGGCGGCTGTGTGAAATATTTCACCAGCATTCAAGATCTCCGAAACTATTACCGATATTACCCTGACATTTTCTACGGTGATAGAGGGAACTGCTATAAGTTCACTTATGTGACTTTTGAAAACCTGATAACTACAAAACCAACATGGAGGCCAAGCGAATTTGCGACTTTTAAATATACGTTTCTCGCGAATTAACCATTCAAACGCAATATAACTTGGTACAGTATATGTTTATACACATTGTAATGCACCGACATCTAACTTCGTTCAATTGTTTACATAATCACAAGATGGCGGATGTGCGAAATATTTCACCGGCATTGTATATCTCTGAAACTATTAGCGGTATCTCCCTAAAATTTTGTACGGAGATAAAGGGAACTACTGGAAGTCCATCTATAAGACTTTCAAAAACCGGTTAACTACAAAACGAACATGGCGGCCAAGCGAATTTAAAAATTTTAAATAGACCTTTCTCGCGATTTAATGTTCCAAGCGCACTGAAACCTGGTAAAGGAAATATTTATACACATTGTAATCCACTGGTAACTAATTTAGTTCAATTGTTTACATAACCTCAAGATGGCGGCAGTGCGAATTTTAAAATTAAGTTTTTATTTCTTTTGATGTAGTCATGCGATTGAAGTGAAAGTTTGAATAATGAACCTACGCAATAATTTTCCTTTAATGGTACATGACTCTATGGCCTATACATTTAACAATCCAACATGGCGACCATCCGAAATATTTAGACGATACTGAATATCTACGAATCTATTTTAGCAATCAAACTGCATTTTTTAATGTTCATAGGGGCTATGAACTTAAGTTCACCTATAGGACTTTAAATAACCTGGTGATCACAAATCCAACATGGCGGTGACGCGAATTATAAATATTCACATGGACGTTTCTCGCAATTTAACCATCCGAGTTCAGTGAAACTTGGTACAGTAAATCCTTATACGAATGTTAATCCACTGGCATCTAATTTATTTCAATTGTTTCCATAACCTCAAGATGGCAGCTGTGAAAAATTTTAAAATCTCCTTGTTTTTTCTTGTGTCCTAATTTTGCGATTGAAGTTTGAATACTACACGTTCACAATAATCTGAATGTAACAGTACATAACTCTAGGACCTACATATATAAAATCCAACATGGCGACCATCCGAAATATTTAGTCGGTTCTTAATATCTACGAATCTATTACAGCAATCAAACAGAAATTGTGTATGTTGATAGTGGCAATTAACATAAGTAGGATATATGAAAATAGGCTGTATAGTTCTTCACGGAACTACTTGTTTTTTGAATAACGGTTTCATTGTCTTTATTTTCATGTTGTTAAATTATTGTAGGGGCTTGGGTTGTCAGTCTCGTGAGTTGGATCTGGTTGGTTGGTTCCTCAGTTTACGAGCTGCGACAACGCGGTAATGTAGACCCGTGAACTTTGGGTGTGTGTAGAATCTGTCTGATAACCGGTGTTAATTGTGATGGCTGTATTAGTGTGTGTTATCTGTAATTCAGGTAAGGACTGCAGACGATCAATTTTTAAGTAGTTCTAGTTCCATTTTTCGTTACCTGATGTTACTGATACCTAGTGGTGAACGTTAGAGCTATGATAGAGCGTTTCAACGAAATCTAATCTAGATTAGTGGAAGGATCTTTTACATGCCATAAATATATTACAGGGAACCGCCGACTTTTCTTCCCCTCCAAAGGAAGGCATACTGAAGGATTTAAACGCTCTTTAAAAATCCTACTAGATGCGCCAATGACTGCACCGCCCGACAAACTGCACCTGATTACAAAGCTGTAATTCGATGGTTTAATCAGTTGAAGGAAACAGGGACTCTAGAGAAAAAATAGCAAGGTCACGTCCCCTCCAAAACAAAACTTACTTTAACCAACTGGCGTTCAGTGAAAGAATTACACGTTTAACATAAAGGGTTTCGGTGCTATCATTTTTTGAAATGTTGGTATTATTTTTCGATGGCCCTGTATTGTCATATTTTGTTACTGAAGAAACAAAGCCTGCAATGAAAATGACTTTTATTGCTTCATATCACAAAGCTATTACAGATGGTAATTACAGCACTGGTTTGAAAGTCTTCTGCTGTGAGTGTGGATGTCCGGATCAGTCTCTAACCCACCACGAAGCCAGCGGTGTGGTAGACTCCTGGGTATACACCATATGGGTAGCCGCCATACGCCACGAAGGAAGTCTCAGCGCCTTTCAGGGTCTCCTTGGCCTGACCCTGAGGGATCGGGTAAGGAAGGGCGGAGACGGCAGCAAATACGGCGAGCATGGCCAGGACGAGAATCTGCAACATTGCACATAGTTGATGATCTGAACAATCCAAGTGTCCGTCAAAAGCCACAGTAGTTAAAATGGACGTAAAAACAATAACATTACAGTAAACTCCCGATTATCCGCGGAATTGACTGGCGCGAATACCGCGGATAATCGAATTTCGCGGATAATTCACAAAATTGCTGGTAATGGTTAAATAAAAGTCGAAGGCACTAAAAAACAACACACAAGTGATTTAAATAAGTTTATTATACAATAAAAGGACGTACATGATAACAAAACTCAGTCGATGTTATGTGTGTTATTAAAAAGTCTTGTTTACTGTTTAACAAAAAAAAACGGTCATTTGTTTTTGCTTTTTCGTAGTAAAACACTTTTTCTTTATTTATGATTTGAGTTTTCTCAACACCATCTTGTCAAAAAGTGATGCGTCGTCTTGCTCTTCAAGGTATTGAATAATTCTGTCATTGTGTCCTAATGCTGCATCATGAGTAACCGATATACAGTACAGTACTGTACAGTAATACTGAACTACTGTACACGTTTTGTACTGCACATTACTGTACTGTATTAGAGATTTACGATTTTTATTACGTTTAAGTATTTAGTAACTTTATTTCTATTTTTGAGAAATAATTTTCGTTTTCAAAACTTTTTTAAAATAAAAATGTTCTCATACAGGCACCGCGGATAAACCGCAGAGGATAAACTGCCCTCGGATAATCGAGAGTTTACTGTATTATTATTACTTATTTATTTATTTTCATAGTTTGCGCCTACATTGGACCACTTAATTCAAACCAAAAACATTTAAATAATAAAAAAATTGACAGAGAATTTAACTGTCCTCCTCTCCCAAAACCTGTTCCGCTGATGAGCCAGCTCGATGTCCTAGGTGAAACTACACACAAGACACGGCATAAACCGAAAATAATGCTGAATTTTAATTCACTGGCCATGAAAGCCAATATACCATCTTTTGAGTTGTCCGTTATGTCCATGATGTTGATGAAGATGTGGAATGAGTGATTTGACTCATGCAAATCCAAATGCTCTCGAAGTATTGGGCAGGAACTGTTTGAAGTTGCGTGATGTTTTGTCTATTTATAGTTACTTTCTTGTTTTCATGTTTATGTCTTTTCTCTTGAATATCTGACAGGAATAAATAAAAACAAGAAGTTCCGTGACGAACTAAAGATCCTACTTTTCTTGAAATGTAAGATTCATTCCAATGATTAATCTATGTGGACCTAATTAGAATACTGACGTAATTGAGTTGGTAATATCGAAATTTCTAATTAGTTCGAAATATAACTGGCATATTGTAGCTTAATAGAGCACTACAGTTGGCAGCCCTGGTGACAATATATTCTTAGTTCCATCTCTTAAGGTACAGAATACAAAATTTGGTTGAAGTCCAATGGATAGCATGGAAGTTCCATGTAGTTAGACATTGGACCTATCAGCGCGTAAAATCATGTTGGCAACAATGTTATGCATGTGTTGGTCAGAAATAATATGAACTATTATGATCTATTGGTTTGCCAATTTTGGAAGAAATACATTTATTTGTATAGAAGTTAAATATATTTTAAAATTGGACCAATCAGCAGGCTTAAACTCATGTTGCAAGCACAGACGTATATCAGTAACTCCAAATTAATCTAGAATGTGGGGTACTATACGTGTGCAAAGTTTAGAGCTGTTGGCTTGAATACTTTCTGATATATTGATATTAGGTTAAAAAAATAGAGACAGCATTTATTAACAGTTGGCAGCCCTGGTTGCTCTTAAGAATACGCATAGTCATATCTGTTATAGTACACATAGCACATTCGAAATTTGGTTGAAATTAAATTGATAGTATAGAAGTTACACGTATTTACAATTGGTCCTATCAGTATGCTTAGAATCATGTTGGTAGTACTGAGATCAATTAGTTACACCAAATTAATCTAGAATGTCAGTTACTATACTTGTGCACAGTTTAAAGCTGTCGGCTTACATACTTTCTGATATATTGGTATTTGGATAAAAGGAATAGAAAGTGCATTTATTAACAGTTGGCAGCTCTGGTGGCTCTTATGATTACGCTCACTCATATCTGTCTATCTACACATAGTACATACGAAATTTGGTTGAAATCCAATTGATAGTGTAGAAGTTATATGCATTAAAATGTTGGACCTATAAGCAGGCATATAATCATTTTGGCAAAACTGTCATGTATGGCCTCCTGGAAATTAAACTGAAATATTATTATCTATATTTGTGCCAATTTTGGTATAGCTCCCATGCATAACTTCCAAAATATACAACATGGAGCTGAAATTTCAATTGCGATTTTTCAGCACTTGGTAGCACTGACATCATTTTCAAATACGGCGTTGAGATATTTAGCAGAGATCTTTACTCATACCAAATTTGGGTTCAATTGCTACAGCCGTTTAGGAGTTGATAGGGGACACACACACACAGCCAGACAGACAGGAGGACAGACAGACAGACACACATTTTCCCGGATCGATCTCATAAGTCTACTTTTTCCACATTTTTACAAAATGCGAAAATTAGGCAAAAAATATATCACAGACACCATTCGAAAAAGGAGGATTCAATTTTATGGCCACATAACACGCATGAGCTCGCACAGAGACAGACTAACAAGATCATTTCCTACTTTGTTAACAAGAAAACCAAGGGACCCGGGTTCATCTTCGAGAAGTAGGAATCACACTTGAAGACATCCAGGAACGTGCACTTCTCCTGAGAAGACTACGAGCATACAAGAGCTTCAAAGAAAAGCCAAAATTCAAAACCGGCTACAAGTGGACTGTTGAAAGAACGCAGGCTCACAGAACGAGAATATTGGGGAAGAGTTAAAGCTCTAGGACAGGCTGTTCCCAATCCACGAGTTTGAGTATGCGTATTCAGCAGTAATGCTCGGAGCACGGATGGAGATGGACTGGGGGTGATAGCCAATATGTCACTGGGCGAAGGTCATAACACAAGTCCATGCGCTTCCTGCCAATCTTGATGTATCCACCGCTTAGTAACGGCAGCCCCTACAGCAGAGCTGTATTGCATATTGCAGGTTTACTCACACAAGGCGGCGAGTACTCAGCTGCTCTAGGGTGCAGTAACGTGCCCCACACCAGGCCGAAACGAAGAAAGAAGATTATTATTATTATTGTCTGTGTGTTACTCTTTCGCTCAACAACTACTCAACCGTTTTAGCTGAAACTTTGCATGATCATAGATTTTATGCCTGGAAAGAACACAGGTCCATTGTCGTTATGAAATATGTACGGTTTCAGTACGGTGCCAAAGTTACGTTTCATTTCAGTAGCAGCAGCGTTCAGCCCGGCAAGCAGGTAGGTGTCCATAACAGGTTGCATATATTCACCCTAGCCCACAATTCTCGCTGCTGAACTTTCACTTTCGATTCAGAGTTTATTTAGTTGTTGTTGATTCATTTAAGGGCTACAGAGTAGGGTTGTTCCTGAATGTCTCTTCGTTTATGTGTGATAAATACAATGTTTGTTTTCCGTTCAAGGGAAAATAATTTTTGGAATAATATAACTATTTCTTAACGTTAATTGGATTTATTTACGCGACTTCGGTGGCGTAGTTGGTAGCATGCTGAGCTTCTAAGCCCATGATCACGGATTCAAACCGGCCAAAGTCGTCGGGTATTTTAAGAGCGTTAAAAATCCCTCGGCATGCCCTCCTTCGGAGAGGAGCTAAAGCCGGGCCCATGCCATAGAGATTTATGGCTTGTAAAAGAACCTTCCACTAACTATAATTGTGTGTAGCTAAATGTATAGATTAGATTTGATTAACGCTCTATTAAGTTCCAACGTTTGCGACCAGGTGCTGGTTGGGGTGGCATCCAGGAGCTAAGTTCGCAGCTAGGTGTCGTTGACGGTAGCATTTGGTAGCGACAGTAGGAACTACTTGAAATTGATCGTCTGCAGTCCTTACCTGAATTACAGATAACACACACTAATACAGCCATCACATTTAACACCGGTTATCAGACAGATTCTACACACACCCAAAGTACACGGGGCTACATGACCGCATTGTCGCAGCCCCTAAACTGAGGAACCAATCAATCAACCAGATTTACTGCTCGGGTCCAAGCTCTATGAACTTGTGGGGTGAGGGGAAAGAGCAGGGAAGGGTAAGGCGCGAAGAGAAGGATCTGTCAACAGCCCACCGTGATATATGGTATTCCTTTCTATTCCAATACTGCTAACATTGGGTCGTTGCTCAAACCTCTTTGGTGTTTGGAGTGAGTGAGTGAGTCACCGACCAATGTATTTGGTTATGTACTATGCACGGACCGAGAAACCTCATCACTCGTCAACACCACTACTCATAGTCCGTGATGCACATTCCTCTCAGGTTCACGCAGCTTAGACTCGAGCAGTATTTACAACTTGCCATTTAGAGGAACGAATCACTAGATTATAAAAGCTAACAACGCATTTCTCTTCTCAACAAATGCATGAATGTCTGCGTTAATATTCTTACAGTTAGCCATAATTCACCGAAGGCAATCACACAAGGGGTTTTCCTGAAATGTGCACACAAAAATAAGAAGTTAGCTATAGGCCTAGTACACATTTTACGGTTGGATCCTTCTCTGGTGAGTTACACCCACTCAATAAAGTTTCTTTATATTCCTCTGCTTATTGTATAATGTGTAACGGCTAGCAGTCTCGGCTATCACCTGGGAGATCCAGGGTCGATTCCTTGCTGTGACAAGTAATTCAATTTTGGCCTGAGGGCTGTAAAGGGGTACGTTTTGTCTCGTGACACAAAGTGATTCCCACGTCAGGAATCCTGGAAGTGGTATTTTGTGGTTTACCTCAGCTCTTCTCCAAGCAAATGCTGGAATAGTTCCAAAATTGAAGTCCACGGCCAATCCTCACCTGAATTATAGCTTGCCACGGTGGTTATCGTGTCGGACTACCAACCCCAAGCTTTCAGGTTCGCTCCTGGCCACGGCAAGTGATTTTTGAAAGGCAACAAAAAACACGATACGCATGTCATACGTTGTTGGCATGTTAAAGAACCAATATGAATTCAGTAGGGCGTGTTCATAATGGCAACATTAATCTCGGGATTTTTCTCTGCTAGAAAGAGCTATAGTGTCAAGGAGCTTAGATATCTAACCTCCTTGAATTTCATAGCGCTCCAAGGAACAACAAAATTTGACATGCACGCTGCCCTCTGGGCGTCAAATAACAATGCTTGCACCCGAGGTCATACGATATTATTATTAGTATTACCTGAATTACAAATACACACACTACTAGGGACACCACAGTAGCAAAGGTAATCAGAAAGAATTCTTCAAACACCCAAGCACACTGGACTAAATGAAACAACAATGAACACCGAGAACAAACCTGTAATAACCGATCACTAGCGAATGACTACGATCTGCCTTGGCCACAGCGCCTACCGGGAGACCCTCGACTCTGACGGACGGAGCAGCGCGCAGCCGTAGAGGGGATGAAATATCTCATCTTTCGAACTGCACTAAACCTATCGTCGAGGAATGTCATTTACAATATAAATGACAAATTATTATTCTTATTTTTTCAAAATGCTTGACTCTCCCAAACAATTCCGAATTGACAGTGAATGAAATGATGGTCGGTTGTGCACATTCTGTACGTAGACACTTGGTTGGTTGGTTCCTTAGTTTAGGGGCTGCGACAAAGCGGTCATGTAGCCCCGTGTACTTTGTGTGTTTGTAGAATTAGTCCGATATCCGGTGTTAATTGTGAGGACTGTATTAGTGTGTGTTATCTCTGATTCAGGTAGAAGGACTGCAGACGATTAATTTTTTCAAGTAGTTCCTACTTTTGCTACTAAATGCTACCGTCCACTACACCTAGCTGCGGACGTGGCTACTAAATGCCATCGCAGTCAACACCTGGTGGTGACCGTTGGAACTAATATAGCGTTATCAAACTAACCTAGAAATTTTAGCTTCCGCAAGTGTAGTTAGTTTACATGCCATAAATCTAGGACATGGGACCGCCGGCTTTACTTCCCCTCCGAATGAAGAGATACTGAGGAATTTTTAACGCTCTTAAAAAATCCGATGACTTCGGCCGGGTTTGAACTTGCGATCTTAGGCATAGAAGCTCAACATGCTACTGACTACGCCACCGAAGCCGCCTCAAAGTTATCTTGTCACGAGAGATTACGCAATAAAACATTTTGTATGAAATTGGCGATGTTAAATCCTGCTTGGAGTTTGTAAAGGAAGGTACTTACGAAGCACTTGTTCATGTTGGAGAGTTGTCTTGCTACAAGAGGTGATCCTGGTGAGACTGTGTCCCAAACACCCCGTGTCGCAGTATTTATACTCAACCCGTAATCTTCGGCCTTCATGAGAATGCTCATATTAAGTGCCACGGGCGAGGCACGTTTGAAGGTAAATTGTACCATATACATGGAATATTTTTACATGCCCTGAATTTTGGGAGTATTCTAGGTCATATCGATCGCTCCTGAGTAACTTCAGTGTGTGCAAAGCCTAACAATACATTTTGTTCCAAAATCTTGTTGCTAGAATCAACATTTCAAGGAACGGAAGCTTGTAGTTTTACGTGACCAACACGCAACTTTTATTTAAAAAAATTCATGGTTTTCGGCGTGTTCATTGACATTTCTCAGAGTTTAGAAACTGTTCATTTTCAATATAAATTACGTGGACATATACTGTAATCTATTTTCTTTTAGCGAGCTTCGAATTTCTCAAGGTAGATTGCGAAAATACCTTGTGTGGTTCATTCTGGATTTTCACCAGGTGCCAATGTCCTTCGCTACGATTCTAACTTTGTGCGATGCCTTTGTACCAACAAAGAAACCTCAAACTATTGTTTACTAGACAACACTGATACGTCGTGATTGTAAAAGCTGCCCAGCAAAACTTCATATCGGTAATTTTCCACAACAGTGCCATAACTACACATCTGCACTTTTTCAGTTTCTACTCAATGTACCGCTGGAAAATATTCTTTATCGATTGACTATATCGACACTACTCGATCGTTATTCTTCGCAATGTGAGACTGCATATTTCGTTGTGCCAGTCTCCGCGAATATTGCAATTACATCAACTACACTTATACTTCTTAATTGCATTGGTGTCTGTTACACTCATCTAAACCAGAGTAAATGATCCCCAATTCAATATGGCGTCAAAACCTTGACATCATTGCAGTAAATCTTTAAATCATTATATAATTAAATCTATAAATCTTCAAATCATTAAATCACTACATCTTTAATATTTTAAATCATTATATTTTAAAATTATTAAATCATTAAATCACTATATCTTAAAATCATTAAATCATTATATCCCTAAATCTTTAAATCATTAAGTCATTATATGTTTAAAGCATTAAATAATTATATCTCTAAATAATTAAATCCAAAAATCTTTATCTACAAACATCATATTTCGACTTATGTCACTGTTGTAACAAAGGAGAATTCATGCGTTTTGGACATCTCAGTCTACTTGGCGGCGTACCAATGCACATCAGCAAGACTGCAAACCACAACCAGTGTTAATTTACTCTAGGAGACCCAATTGTCCACTTTCAAAGCCCACCTCATGGTGTAACGGCTAGCATTTTTGGCTGTCGGCCCGAAGACCCGGGTTTGATTCCCGGCTCGGCCAAGAAATTTAATTCTCATATGAGGGTTGGAACGGGGAAGCATACATAACTTAAATACAAGTTTAGCGTTATAAGAATTAAAAATTCTAATTTAGTAAGGGACAAACGCTATTTTGAACGCTAAAGAAGATAGGATGGCATATTGAAACATTTTCGTTTAAATATTAATAAACTACATAGTTTAGTATTCACAAGGTGGATTAATTAACATAAAGTAGTTAACGATAGTCAATATGAATTTACATTTACCAAACTAAAATGGTAAACATACACGCCTTTTACAATTACCTTAATACTTTTATTGCAGTCAAATAGCCATCGAAAATGAAGTATAAAGACGTACACTAAAATTGCGCTTTGGCACTTGGAGATGCATTGTCTTTGATTGGTTTTGTCCTTTTCCCACAGAGCTCTAAGTGGTAGCGATCACATGCTTCTCCACATAGTTGGCATACACAAGTCACGGTAGGTTCATGGAAATATTTGATAATGCAATTAAGGTGGTGAAAACCTTGGACCACTAGACGTGTAAACACTTGTCTTAACTCAAAGTTTGCTGTTGTCCACGTCCGGTCGATGATGGCTCTGGTTCCAAAAAATCTTGGGGTATGTTTTTTCGTTTTTTTCTTCAATGATATTAGTAGTTTTTCCGAGACTCTGGTGTTTGGTGGAGGTAAATAGTTTCTAAGGTCTTCCATAAGAACCTCAGTATGCCTTCCTTCGGAGGGGAAGTAAAGCCGGCGGTCCCATGTCAGAGATTTATCTCATGTTAAAGAACCTTCCACTAATTACACCTGTGTGAAGCTAAATTGGATAGGTTAAGAATGTAAACAACCCCCTTAGGTTTCTACGTTCGTTGCCAAGAGCCGACTGCGGTGGCGTCTAGTAGCTAAGAACTGAACTAGGCCTAGTAGTCGTTGACGGTGGCGTTTGGCGGCAAAAGTAGGAACTATTTGAACAATTCTAAGTTGCAGTCTGTACTTAAATAAAAAAAAACACACACATACAGTCATCACAATTAACACCGGTTATCAGACAAATTCTACATACACCCAAAGTACACGGAGCTACATGACCGCGTTGTCGCAGCCCCTAAACTGAGGAACCAACCAACTACTTTGAGAAATGATTCTCATGCCAGGAGGTAGACGAATCGTGAACTGGTAGTTTTTGACACTTCGATTGCTTTTATTTTAATGAATAATGCCTTCACTCTTTCCTAGTGAGGAAAGATTCTTTTCTATTAGGTGTTGCCCAATGACTTCAATGCTACATATTAGAATATGCATGATCTTATTCCTGAAAAGAGCCATTGCTGTTTCTAAGCTGAGGGTTCTCAATTATATAATTTCATGCATTGCCCGTACCCCTTGCGTTGATATCTCTATCACATGATATGTGATACATGTAGCACTTGTTTGGAGCGTGATACCCAGATATTTGAATTCCTTTATGATGTTTATTTTCCCCGTCTTGATGAAAATTTCTGTCACTGCTGGAACCTACCCTCCTTTTCTAAACACATATAACATAACAATATGAAAGAATGGAGAGAATAATAGTGAGGATAAAGAAGGTTATATTACAGGCAAGCACGTGCTTACACCACTCGCGATTTGCATGAGGATAGGTCTGTAAACCAGTTTCCTTATAACGTTGTCGACTCACAAAGTTAGCATTGAAGTTGCGGGAATAAGTACACATCCAGAACAAGAAACGTCTCATACGTTCAGTGGAGAACACTGAGCAAGTTATACATTATATGCGCTCCTGGTTCTCGTCTGATAGAGGCAGCAAAGAGAGGCGGGTAGTACGAGGGCTGGTTTTTTTTCAAGTTCCGATGGACTGTATGAAAATAACCGATTGGCATACCAAACTGATTTTACTACTGAATGTTTGTTTGTTTGTTTGTTTTATTCTCATTTCTCAACATAATCTCCAAAACGACTGAAACATTTGTTATCGTTACACCAGCTTTCCAATGCCCTGGGCAACAAATTCTGCCGCCACTGAGGTGGGTACATCTGGACAGTCTCCTGACGTTTTAACTTTTTGGCGTTTCAAATGTAGAAAAAGGTGAAAATCATTGAGTGCTGGATTGGACTAAACGGCATATGGTCCAAAACTTGAATTTCTTTGAAAAAGGTCTATCGTAACGTTGGCACAGTGCGGTCGTGAATGATTTTCAGTGGCGGCAGAGTTTCTTCCGAAAGCATTGGAAAGCAGGTGTATCGATACGCAAATGTTTCAATCGTTTTGGCGATTATGTTGAGACATAAGAATAAATCAAGCAAACATTTAGTAGTAAAATCAGTTTGGTATGTCAATCTGTTATTTTTATACAGTCCATCGGAACTACAGCCCTCGTATGTGTGCACGCCCACTTAGGGCCAAGTGCGCGGTAGACCATCACTCATTAAGTATCACAAATTTTGGCTTGATCCCCAGTCCAAACACACATCCATGTTAAATGCTCTCAGTCCTCGAAGAATGAGGATCGCAAGGACGTAGAGCCATGAGAGTCAGAAAAGAAACGGAAAAAGGAGAGGATCCATTCCAAAGTTAACAGATAATGGAAATAGAATTCCTCGGGGTCGCTAGTTACGGAGATCAGTAGCCAAGGATCCTTGAGGACTCCTTTGTCTCACCGAGCGTGTATCATAGCCAACACACGTACTTCTTGTTGTGAGCCCCTGGGGTGAGGAGGTTAGGCCTCACAAGCTTGTGTTCTGTCGCCAGGTGCACGAGTTTAGCTAATGTGCACTAACGTTTTATGATATGTTTCCATTATCCTTCGATGGTAATGTGTAACAACAGAATGAGCATGTAACTAGTCCAAGGCTTCCTCAGCCATCACTAAAGATGAATAGGCTTACCTATATATTTAAAGCTCAATGTTTGTCTGTCTGTTAGTCTGTTATTTATACAAATCTACACCGTTTCACCGATCTGAACCAAATGTTGTATGGTTACCCTTTGGAACCCTGCGGGTAACACTGTCCACTTTAAATTTCGGACAGACCACTCCATTCCCTACATTTAGGCCCTTTAGCAGAAATCTACGCCGTTTCAACTGATTGCACCGAATTTTACATACTTACCCTTCGAAGCCCTGCCGGTAACACAGTCCACTTGATATTTTGGACAACCCTCTCCATTCCCTACATTTAGAATAACTGACAAAAGGAACTTGAAAACCGCGTATTAAGGCCCTAGAACCTTTCATGTCTGTACTAGTGTAACTGTTGGTTGGTTGGTTCCTCAGTTTAGGGCCTGCGACAACGCGGTCATGTAGCCCCGTGTACTTAGAGTGTGTGTAGAATCTGTCTGATAACCGGTGTTAATTGTGATGGCTGTATTAGTGTGTGTATCTGTTTTTTAATTCAAGTACAGACTGCAACTTCGAATATTTCAAATAGTTCCTACTTTTGCCGCCAAGCGCCACCGTCAGCGACTACTAGGCCAAGTTCAGGACTTACCTACTAGACGCCACCGCAGTCGGCTCTTGGCAACGAACGTAGACACCTAAGAGCGTTGTTTACATGCTTAACCTATTCAATTTTGCTTCACACAGGAGTAATTAGTGGAAAATCTATGACATGGGACCGCCGGCTTTACTTCCCCTCCGAAGGAAGGCATACTGAGGGATTTTTAACGCTCTTAAAAATCCAACGGCCGGTAGTGTAACTGTAAAATTATTATAATAAGTCTATTGTTGTCTGGCAATGCGGGATGCATCACGTCACCCCTACTATTGAATAGAACAAGAAGAGACACAAAATGCTTATTTACTCAACACCGTCCTAAAGTAATGCGGTTCCAGGATGGAATTTCAGCAAAAAAATGGGTTTGTGGTTTTTACTGGGTAGAAATCCCACACCCTTGAGGAGTGTGGACCCTCTCCAAGCGTCTAATGTAAGATTTTCCACAATCCAACGTAAGAAGAATCAAGTCTTTCCTGAAATGTGATTTCTACTTTTCTATTATTTTCTAAGTTTCATATGTCAATTCTGTAGTAATTTTCAATATCACTCTGATCAGTACGGCACGGTCGGTGAGTGGATAGCGTGTCGGTCTACTAAACCCCAAGATTGCAGGTTCGCTCCTGGCCGTGGTAAGTGATTTTTGAAAGGCGGCAAAAATACGACACGCATGTCATACGATGTTGGCATGTTAAAGAACCCATTTGAATTCAGTAGACCGAGTTCATAATGGCAAAATTAATCTCGGGAGTTTCCGCCAACACAAAGTTCCTCATATCTGTACTAGAAAGCGCTATAGTGTTCAAGGAGCTTAGATATCTAACCTCCTTGACTTTCATAGTGATTCAAGGAACAACGAAATTCGACATGCAAGCTACCCTCTGGGTGTCAAATTACAAAGCTTGCACCCGGCACCCGAGGCCATACGATATTATTATTATTATTATTATTATTATTAGTACGGCAAATTACCTCATTGTCATTGGGGACAAATAACCTATATTTTAAGTCCATTATATTTCTAATCACCAACACATAAAGTCTTCCACGACTGAGATGTCACGATCTCTGGGACCACTAACGACATATCCTGACTCTGACTGAAGACAACATATCATGAGAATGATCATTATTTTACAGAGCCTTCCCATAGTGACTTAAGTATAAACATTGTCACTGGGTTTGATAATGTAATAAATGAATACATAAATAAATATAATTTATCATGTTGAGTATTAAGGAGACTTTGAGACATTATCATCTTCCACCGGGAGAAGCCGGGTGCTACTTACTGCTAGTACGCTATAAAGAAAAGCACTCCGTTACAAAGAATACCAGTGAGGAATTCAGAAAGTGGGGTTCATTTATTTGAGACCACCGAGACCACCTTGAGGTGTAGCGAGCGGCTAGCATCTTGTCTGTCACCCTCGGAAGTCCGGGTTCGATTCCTGGCTGTTTTCAGAAATTAAATTCTGCTTTGAGCGCTAGAACGAGGTACACTCTACCTTGTGAAGCAATACTAAGAAGAGAGCAGCACAAAGCGGTTTAATTGAGTGCTGTAATATAATTCCAAAAAGTAATATGCTTTAAAGAATTAAGTGTGTTTAGTTTGAGAAAGTCGCTGAATGAATGGGACAATACATCCAAGGGCGAAATTACAAAATCATTTTTCCCCAGTGTACAGGACAGACTAAAATTGAAAATGAACATAACGCCCAATTTTACAGTTATGACAACAGGACACGGCAATATTAAATCATACTTATTCAGATTTAAAATTATTGATAGTCCAACATGTATATGCAATAACGGTCACCAGACTGCAGATCACTTACTATATGAGTGTAAGTTATTAGGGAAGGAAAGAGATATATTAATAGCACATGTTTTAAGATCAAGCAACTGGCCTATAAAGAAAGATGAACTTGTTAGAAACTACGTTAGGGAATTCGTTACTTTTGCAAACTCTATCTCATTTGAAACACTAAATAGATGAAAATCCACAGCCTGCTTCCAGTCTCCGACCGGGTCAGGAATGGAATGAATGAAGCCCCTATCTAGCGGCGAGGATATGGACTGTGCCGGCTGCCGAGGCCTGACGCACTCCTCTGGGGCAATGATTAAATGAATGACAGATGAAATGAAATGATAGTGGAGAGTGTTGCTGGAATGAAATTATTGACAGGGAAAACCGGAGTACCCGGAGAAAAACCTGTCCGCCTCCGTTTTGTCCAGCACAGATCTCACATGGAGTGACCGGGATTTGAACCACTAAATAGATAATTTTTATTTATATTTTTTAACTGTTTATCATTTTAGTGACACAAATTTCATTAAACAGGCCATGGATATAAAATATGTATACTATAAATTGTATAGTTTTAGTCTGAAATGATTAATAAGTAGGGCTAATAATTAAGCATGTAGTATTACTACATTGTAATGGGGCATGCTGTGAATAAAATAAATTTTAAAAAATACTAAGAAGAGGTGGGTTCGATTCCCACCTCAGCCATCTTTGAAGTGGTATTTCATGGTTTCACACTTCTACTCAGGGCAAATTGTTGTTGTTGTTGATTCTTTTAGAGGCTTTGCGACATCATGATCATATGGTCCCGTGTGCATGATTTGTTTGATGACCTGTGTCACTGTATTTGTATTCTTAGATAGGATTTGGTTAGGAAGCAGCCGTGGCCACGAGTTAGGTACCATCACAGCAATTGGCTGGAGTATAAGTGGGAAACCACGGAATACCACTTCCAGAATGGCTGAGGCAGGAATCAAACCCACCTCTTCTCAGTTTTGCCTCAGAAAATTGTATGTATCTCGTTCCAGCCCTCGGACCAGAATTGCATTACCCGGTTCTGAACTTAAGGCCATGGGAACCTCCAACCCAATCCTAGCCTGAATTACAAATACAGACACCTCTAGAACACATGTTATCAGACAAATTCTACAATTACCCAAGTACAGGGGGATACGTGGCCATGATGCACAAGCCTAAAATGAAACGACAATAAATAGAAAATAAATACATAGGCCTAATTAAGTTATCATATATTAATTCATTTTTAATTTAATTTATTAAAATTTAAATTTAAATTTACAGTTAATCATTTTAAAATTTTAAAATAGTACATTATGCAACGAACCTATAATGGAAATTATACAACTCGCTTCGCTCGTTTTATAAACATACTCGTGTCTTAATTACCATTATAGGCGAGTTGCATTCGACTGTTTATGTTCGACGATAATTATAACTTTATTCTATGTTCTTACATAAATATTCATAAATATCTGTCGAGATTTAGTCGGTTGGCTTCTTCTTCTAGAGAATAGTGTGGGCTCAGCATTTGCTCTCTACCCAATAACGAATTCCAAAGCTTTGAAACATTGTTTATCCTGGAGTAGCACCAACAGATAGCGCACAGGTACTATGTGGGATCATTTTGTTATTTTGGTAAAATAACACAAATTAGGTTGTTACAAACGCTTTAAAATTAAAATGTGTCGTATCATCAACTAGTTATTCTTCAAATTCGATGCGTATAGAATGTCAATGGAGTCCCAATTCGAGCAGTCATAACATCTGGCGGAAACGTTTCGCATAGGAAATCCCTTTACTGAACAGAGAGATGGGTTGTAATTTCCGTGGATCAACAGCCATATGCTTGCTGCGTCCATAACGTTCTACTGTGTTTATATTAATATTCACACAAACTAAAAATGTCGGCAATATCGTACGAATGCAATGCCCTGAGTAGAAATAGGAGTTGCGTATATTAAGGTACAGTGTTAATTATTTTACAATATTCTGCACTTTGTTTATGCAAACATTACGGACGGTGCACACTCTCTATATCGGAATAGACTGGGGTACAAGGATGGTGAGTTTCAAACTTCTGAACGTAGATTCCTAAATTTCATGCATAATTCATAGTATTTTTTTTTACCGTAAAGGTTCGTGCTGATTTTGTCTTTGTGTTTGGGATTGTAACTACAATGGTTGATCCAATATCCTTTATTTAATTCCACTCCTAATTAAGGCATACTGAAGGATTTTAACCCTCTTAAAAATCCGACGACTTTGGCCGGATTTGAACCCACGATCTTGGGTATAGAAGCTCAACATGCTACCGACTATGCCACAGGTGGTGTTTAATATACAGTATGAGTAGTAATTCACTCTCGTTATCAAGGCATGTAACCACTCATCGCCATTCTTCCATTAATCAAGTCTCTGCAATTTGTAGAGGAGTGATGCTGCATTATGCTTCACCATCAGGAATGTGAGAGGGTATCATTGGTTTTGTTTCTTAATGCCCTACCTCCACAGCTGTGCGCAGTGACCACCTCATGGTGTAGATGCTAGCATTGTTGGCATTCTTTTCAGAAAATACATTTGTTATCATTTTCGGAATACAGAGATTTAAGATGCGGCTTCGGTGGCGTAGTTGGTAGCATGCTGAGCTACGATGCTCAAGATCACGGGTTGAAAACCAGCCAAAGTCGTCGGATTTTTTAAGAGCGTTAAATATCCCTCAGTCACCTTCCATCCGAGAGGAAGTAAATCCGGCGGTCCTATGTCATAGATTTATGGCATGAAAAAGAACCTTCCACTAACTACACTTGTGTGAAGCCCAAAAATTTGTAACGATCTATAAGTTCCAACGTTCGCCACCAGGTGCTGACTGCGATGCTATCTAGTAGCCAAGTCCGCATGCTAGGTTTCGTGGATGGTAGCATTTGGTAGCAAAAGTAGGAACTACTTGAAATTACTGTCTGCAGTCCTAACTTGAATTAAAACAGATAACACACACTAATACAGTCATCACAATTAACACCGGTTATCAGACAGACTCTACACACACCCAAAGTACACAGGGCTACATGACCACGTTGTCACAGCCCCTAAACTAAGGAACCAACCAACCAACCAACTAACCAACCAACCAACCAACCATCCAACCAGAGATTTGAGATAAATTGGATTGCTCCTTAGAAGAAGAAATTGGCTGATATTCGGGTTTGATTCCCGACTCTGCCAAGATATTTTATTCTGATCTGAAACGGGGTACTCGTGAGGTAAATCTGAAAATAGGTGAGTTCGAATCCTATATCACCCAACCTGGAAGTGGTTTTCCATGGTTTCCCACTTCTAATCCAGGCAAGTAACGGGATAGTTCCTAACTTAGGGCCACATATACACAAATACACACACTAATACAACACAGTCTATCAGAATAATTCTACACATACACATGCAAGTACACAGGGATAAATACCGCTCAAATGAAACAATAGCTTACCACTAGTTTTTATTTCATCACTAGCAACCCGCCCCGGCTACGCCCGGGGACAGTTAAGAATTCATTACGTGATAAGCGCTTTTCTTTCGATGTCAATCAACTACGACCGATATCCGTTTTACGTCTCGGCTTGATGGGTTAAAATCACTGACTGGACTATTAATTATATAATCATGGAGATGCATGTGCAACAAATTCTTGTCAGACGTAATTTAAGAATGGCGAGGTGCATGAAACACAAATGCCCATTCCGTCCAATATTAACTGGCGAAATGAAGAAAACCCGAGTTGCATTTCAAGGGAAACTCCAAATACAATCACCCTTCTCTGAAGTCTTAACTCAACACGACTTGACAGTTTGCTGCTGGCTGTAACTAGGGTGATAGGCTCGCCCCCTGCTAGCACGTAAACTGTCGCCTCAGTAATTGGATGGAGATTGTTGGAAGAAATGAAAACACAAAAACACTTATAGTGGGCGATGTATTGAAGAGACATATACTCTCACGGACTTTTTTGTAGAACTTTTCATGCTGAACAATTCTTACACTCATAGTATATTGATATTCTTAACGGTTTGCCAAGCGTAAGCTTAAAAAGCACGCGGAAGCCAGGTTCCTTTTTTGACGTTTTCACTGAAATCGTTATCGAGAGCAGTGGCTACGCTGGCTAAAGCGCAGCATTAGGTCATGGGGCCAAGCTCTCTGCTTACTCGGTAGACGCGTGGGTTCGAGCCCCACCGTCGGCCGTCCTTGAAATGGGTTTCTGTGGTTTCCCATTTTCAACGCCAGGCAAATGCTAGGACGGTACCTTCTGTCAGGCCAAGGCCGCTTCCTTCCACATGTCCATCCATTCCATCTCTCATCCTGACGCGCAGGTCGCCCACAGGCGTCAACTAGAAAAACCTGCACTTGGCCTCTCAGGAGGCCACACGACAAAATAAAACTGAAATTGTTACTGATTGTATTCCTTTGATCATGAATAAATTATTTTCTAAAAAACCTTTCTTGGAGTTATCCTGTACAGAATGGTGAAAATCGCATCAAAATCCATCCAGTGGTTCTCGACATTACCCGTGACATCCAAGAATCGGGGACTTTGTTTTATACTAAGCAGAGATTATTTCACTTTTGCCCAAACCATTAGTGGCCGATAACCTAGATGTTAGGCTGATTACGGTCTTACGTTGAATGTATGCTACTAGGCTACTCTGTTTGTAATGCTGATGAGTGGGGACCGGAGTTTTTGATAACGCATATGCAAATGCATATTTTATGGGTTTATTGGGTCTATTGCATATTCTGAACATAACAGCATATTTTAGAGGAAATTAAGTATAATTTAAAACATCTTGAACAAAGGTTGGTTTCACCTGTGTGTTGGACATTCCTTGTAAACAACTTTCTGAGCTATATATAACGAGATAACATTATTTTAGACCTGGTATTTAAAGAAGGGAATGGGGTGGTACATTCCTTTCACCATCTCGACAGCGAGCAGCCCGGGGTTAGTTTTGTGAAGAGTTTCTTCAGTTAAAGTGTTACTTTATCCTTAGTCTGCATATCCTTAACTCAAAATGCCTAAAGAGAAGAGCAGCAGAAAGTACAGTATTTATTAAATCAGTGGGTGTAAGGTAATAATGATTATTCAACTGATGGCTTTTGTCGTCTGTTGCCAAGTATGCTGGATGGCAGTGAAATGTGAAAAGAAATTGCAACTTGAAAAACATGCAAAAACGACCACCCATATTATAAAAAGGAAGGAAGATTGTAGTTTTACGTGACCGTGAATCTTGTGATTATGAGCCACACATATTATGGCAAAGGAGGGAAAGAAGTATGAATAAGATTGGATCACAGTTATGTGCATATTTTCAATTTTTAGAACATAATTGCATGCATATTTTAATAGATTTTAATGCCGGTCCCTAGTAATGACACCCCTACGAGCGCCACTGTGAAGTGTAATGTTGACTCTAGGTCTACCTTCTACAGCTCGTAGGCTTCAGTAGGCTGGTTGGCGAAGGCCGCGTCAGTGACGCATTCGGTAATATTACAAGAGTATCCGGGTTCGGTTCCCTACTGAGAAGAACAATCCCACCAAGATCATTATTACGATTATTGTCACTCGTTAGTACACCTCTAAAGACGACGACTATGTAGGATAAAATAAATCTCCTTTACAATCGAAGAATGGGTCATGGAGACAGCCTAATACACAAAATGACAAGATCAAAGGAAGAATACATAAGGACAAATAACGAAGGAAAGTGAGTCTGATTGCTTAAATTGAGAGATTGTTCAGAAGCACTTGTGGTCGAGAACTTAAAACACACTCGCACTCGAGTACACACTCACATATTAAACCTCAGCTACTGGTGTCCCCAAAAGACCCCCACACGAACTGCGCGCTACCTCCCTGTTTATGAAGCGTACCTGCGCCTCTTTATTGCGAGAACTAAAAACTCAAGCTGCCATAACCTCCCAATGAAGGCTTCAAAAAAGATAGTATATTAGCTTTCACGGCCAGTGAATTAAAATAGCTAACCTGAGGGTAAATAGCCACTAACATTTTAAAAACAAACCTAATAACTGGGGCTCGGATGTTTAAGACCTACAAATAGCCCGAATATGCAAGAAAATATGACCATAAAATGACAACATATGACCTGAAAATTACTGGTTTAAATATGGCCGCTTTTTAAAATTATAAATCAAGTGACAATCCCTAAATTCTTTATTCCTATTTTCATATTAAATACGAGGGTAATTCCAAAAGTAAGGTCTGATTCGCCGTAAATCTTTGAAAGCGGCGCCAAGGGCAAAACACGCATGCGCGCCGACTCGTAGCATGCCTTGCGCGGCAAAAGCTGCCAGTAGCGTTGTTACTGTTGCTGTGTGCTGTTGATAGTGTCAGTTCACAATGTTTAAGACAATTAATCTGCCCACCGATTGTGAAGTAAGGGCAGTGATACGGTTTCTGTCTGCAAGAAACATTTCTGCGGCTGATTACTGAAGTGTACGGTCCTAACATAATAAGTGACAGTAAAGTGCGCAAGTGGGTGCGAGCCTTTAATGAAGGACGGGGAAATGTGCACGATGAATCCCGCTCTGGCAGACCGTCAGTGATTTCAGACGAGTTGGTTCATGCGGTTGACGACAAAATTCGTGAAGATCGACGATTCACTATTTCAGGGACAACGATCAATAAAGCCGCCTACTGCGCTACCCTGACTAAACTTCGACGTGCAATCCAGAATAAGTGACGTGGTCTTTTGTCGTCTGGAGTGTTGTTGTTGCATGACAATGCCAGACCCCATACTACGAATGACACGCAAACTCTAATCAAGAAATTTGGATGGGAACAGATGGACAACCCACCGTACAGTCCGGACTTGGCGCCAAGTGATTTCCGCTTGTTCCGCTACCTAAACGAGTTTCTTGGCGGCAAGCGCTTCGACACAGATGATGAAGTGAAAGAAGCTGTTAAAGACTGGTTAGCTTCGCAGGCGGCCGAGTTCTACGACTTAGGC